>CM075297.1:4217943-4533945 GCA_037672795.1 Lagerstroemia speciosa | reverse complement strand
TTACTTTAGATGCCTTGAATCAAACTCTGAAGTCAATCAATAAGATGGATATTATAAGGCTATGTTTGGTACGAAAAATTGAAAGGAGCGGAATGGAATGAGTAACACAGTGCTGCATTTTATATTTTTAGTATAAATTTTGTCCGAATTCCCACTTTTAATATGAAATTTCTCGCATGACCTAGGAAGCACAAATTATGGGACATTTATCTCGTTAAGTACAACATTTATTTTTTTTCATTAAAACAAAAACAATTAATTTTTTTTCATCAAAATTAACTTGTCACATCAGATAAAACTGTCACTTTTGATAGAATCTGTAACACAATCCCAAACGAGATCGTCTTATAGTTTGTGTTTTTCTAGATTAAGACAAACAAGTTCATTATACGTCAGAATTTGATTAAAATTCAAGCACAATATATTACTTGCCCTGAAAGTTATTGTGCTACATTCTCATGTGGTACATACTTTCTAAAATTAATGACATAATATCCATTGAAAAAGATGAAAAATATTCATTTTATCACTTTTCATAATTATATTCCCTCGTCTTTTTAAAATGAATTTAAATATCACCGTGTTATTATAGTTTATTTTATAAAAACTTATTCCATTCCATTCTTTTTTATTCTCTCGTACCAAACATAGTATAAAAAAAAGTATGTGCTTCAATGTATGTGCTTCAATGGCAACAATCTAATGTACGTATGTGTGTACGTATGTTAAAGAATATTTGAGCCAAGGTTGAGGATAATATTCTCACCACATCTAACCTCATTTTCTTCCTCCTCCTATTTCCTAGTACCGAGAATTTGAATTTTACTTAAAAATTTGAGAAAATAAAATTTAAAATATAAAAAAATTGAATATTATCACTTACCAGTGTATATTTATAGATAGATATGAATTCGACTCCTTATAAACGTAGCAAAAAATTTACGTCTGGAAAGCTCATTACAGTAGGATGAAATAGTTACGTTGGATACATGAGGAAGATGGTCTGATCGACGCAACATCGACATCCACAACCTACGATGAATGGATCCTTTGCTCAGTTAGACTCCTCATGTTTAATTTATTTTCATTTCTTTTATTCCTTCTACGGGCCAGTAGTCCACGTTTACAGCTGGAAAAAATAGATTATTTTAAGTCGCCCGACCCGGTTTGAGGCGGGTCTAACCGGATCCGTGCATGTGCCGGACCTGGTTTGGATCTGTCTTTTGACCAGCAACAATTTGGCGCACGACATAATACTACATTGTAATATACTTGAAAGTTAGCTTTTATTTTATTTAAGTGTAATTTTATCTTACTAAATTAATTAATAATTTTTTATTTTATTAAAATTGTGTAAAATTTTTTAAAATTTATCTATACTATATTTTAAATCATATTCAAAATATTTTTTTTTTTTGCACTTCAGTCAGACCCGCACACCGAAGTGGGTTCAGGTCTTCGAATACCTGTCCTGCCCCGCACCATTGCAATTTCTATCCGACCTCACATTTTCATAAAAATTATTTTTTTTTGCAATTTCAATATTTCAAATTCAGTCGACTCTCCACAAAATTCCAATATTTAAATTAATATTCCATGCATTTTCCTCAATATTTTTACGGCTACCTGACCTACCATTCCATGGAAGTTGCCTTAGACAAAGTCATTTCACTCGATCTAGAATCCACTACTAATATTAGATCATTTTCTCAAGTCAAAAATTAAGAAAGTTGTCTGAATCGATTAGACCGTGCTTTAGATTACGACTATTGTTTGACGCTCACAATACATGAAGTGTGAACCGATTTCGACCGATATTTATAATTGTATGCAATGCATATCAGTGGATGCTCGACGTTGAAAGATGCATTAACAAGCAATTTCCACCTTCCTTCCCTCACGACAATTCTTGCCTTCCCTTGGAAAAAGCAAAGATTCCTTAATTGTTTAACTATGTCGTCGGAATTTGAATTCTTCTCTCCTTTGAAAATTTTAGCTTGATTTGACCACTTCATCTCAATGCAATTTCTTCTGTTATTTTTTTTAAATTTTCCTTTTCCAACGTGTTGTATTTGTTTTTTAATGAACGCTGGCATTAAAGAAATTGATGGTTAACAAATATAGGTTAGTTGGATGGTTCGACAGCCATTTTTTGCTCTAGAGAAAGATTTCGAATATGAGTCTCGTTCATCTAAAAAATTTATAATAAAGACAATTTTATTGCCTTAGTTGGTTCGAGTTTGAATTAGTTGACATATCAGGATATTGCACACTGAAAAATGAATAAACTAGTGATGGATGCAAGGAAAGATGGAGAAGAGTGAAAGAAATTTAACTAGGTCTGGAAGATTGAGACGCAGTTTGACAAATACAAGGAGGTCACACAATCAAAAGTTGACATTACTAATAATAAAAAAAAGCATCCACCTCACCAATATTGATTCTAAAATGGCTCGGCATCTCTTCCACTTAAATAAGATTTCGAGTTCAAGTCTTATAAATGGTTAAAATTTATATTGAGATAGATTTACCTCTTTAGTAGGTCAGTGTAGTTCTAGCATGTTGTTCTGCAAAAGAAGAAAGAAAATTGTCTCTATAGATATTTTTCGAGGCTATAACCCTCAATTCCAAGAGGTGGCCTTTCTGCATAGCATCATAGGTGGAAGGCAAAGACGACCTCCTCTCGGACACCCGAGATGCAGGTGAGATATCACCCTAGAAGAGCTAGAATCGGTTAACCAACCCACAAGTAATGGACAAGCTATAAATTGTTTGTAAATCGTTTTAAGAGTAATTTTACTGTACTTTTGGGTTACCCAATTATGGGATAAAGAGATTTAACCGGAGTTCTTCACTATATCCTGGTGGAGGACAAGATATCAACCTTCCTTCTAGCCATAATACATTGAAAGACCAGACTACATATATTTATAGCCACAATACATATCCCACAAAATCTGATAGCATATGTTCAGGAGGTATTTTATTTACAGAGAAATCCTATATTATGATAAACTCCCCAAAATATTTTCAAGAATATACTTCAAATTTATCGTCAGAATCCAATCATAACATTGACCTAATTCCCGGATCTGCCCCCCTTGCCAATCAATTGAACTGTGTTCTCAGTCAGACCTGCAAGTTTGCAACCTCATAACTGTCTAAGACCACTGCACGAAGAAAATTTCATGCATGCGTGCTTCACCAAACATGTGTAAACTCGTAAAAGGTCGATAGAATTTTCACCGATGTGTCACCTGAGCCATTGTTAGCCTTAACCGATAGCCTGACTCTGTGCGTCGAAGAGACAGGCAGAGTGAAAGTTCAAGTCAGAAGCATTTTCTAACAAGTGAAAGAAAGCACGTTACGATCAACATGGACAAACCGAAACTCAACCAAGTTCTTCCACCAAAAGAACTTGCATTTTTAATTGCAAGATTTTAAAATTTTCATGAAATATGGAAAAAAATACGTATAATTTCCATGTCATTACGTCAAAAGGGTTTTACTCTACTAAACTATCACATCAGTAAAAATTGACGGTGCTAGACCCAAAGGGTTATAAAAGCCTAACGAATTGTAACTTGGGAGAAATTTAACCCGACCGAGTCTCGGCAGTCGGCCCAACAACATCACATTCTCTTCTCCCTAAGACCCACATTGCCTGTCGGAACATTTTGGGCGGGCTTCTCGTGCCTTTTTAACGTTTGCCCAGCATGAGGAGACAATCTCAAGTATAACTCCTATATCATATGAAAGTACTTAAAATGAATCAGATTTAATTATTTTAATTAATAATGAATAGAAATAATCAAATCTTATTTTTATGTGATATCACGTAAGCATTCTCACGTGATATACTTGTTACACGGAACACTTTCTCCAGCACGGGAGGTTCCAAACATGAAAAAAGAGACCAAAAGAAAGGACAACATGGAACATTTTCTCCAACACGAGAGGTTCCAAACATGAAAAAAGAGACCAGGGGAAAGGACAACATGGAACATTTTCTCCAACACGAGAGGTTCCAAACATGAAAGGACAAGATAAATAATATTTAATTACTTACTTTCTCTTAATTGTGTTTTTTTTTATCGCGTAATTTTTTTCATTAGAATTGAATTATTTTGTCATGAACGTGCTACTAGCACAATCGACCCATGATCAAATGAGAATCAACTATGTTTTTTTAGGCTTTATTATTCATAATCCATTTGGCTTCTTGACATCGGGGCTGAACATAAAAAAAAAAATCACGAAAATAATTCATCCGAACAAGATCATCACAAGTAAGAATAACATATCCAAAACATGCATTTATTAATACATATATATGTCATGTAAATGAGGAGAAAGTATTTTATAAAATGGTGTCGTCAAGTAGAGAAAGTCCTTAATAAAGCAATCGTACCACGCAAGCGATGCTGACATGGCATATCTGTCCAATCAAGATTCACCATTTATAAATTTTCAAATTAGGATTCACCAATTATTAGAATTTTTAAATAATTTTTTACCATTTATATATTTTTCCAATTGGGGTTCATCTTTTATTAGAAATTTTTTATTTTAAAGATTTTTTAGGATTTAATAACAATAACTATATAAATTATTGATTTGCATGTCAAGTTCTAATTGAACAGATATATCACGTTAGTATCACTTACGTGATATGATCGCTCGACTGAGAACTTTCTCCATCACGTGATAGCATTTACACGATAATACTAACGACTAATATTTAACTATGCCTAGCGTTGTTTTGGGGTTCTTAGATTTTATAAATAAATTCTAAAATTATTGAATCTTATTTATCGGTATCACTGCGTAAGTAGTGTGATAGAAGATACCTTCTCCATAAATGAGACAAAAGACAAGTCGAAAATTCGTAACTGAGACGGCAATCGAAGGATACCATGATTTTCATTATTATATATGACGAACATTTCGGGTCCTAATTGCACATTTGTCGTCTTGAAACCTTGACTGATACCTCAATCGTATGCGTGCAGCATCCCTACCCAGGTAGCATATATTTTCAATTTAATACTGAAGAAAATGCAAAGTGGATAGGAAAGATATTTATGCGGTTATTAAAATAAAGAGGTGAATAGATTTTTATGAGAATTTTATTAATAAGAGTCGAATTTGAAATTTTTTAAATACCGAATCAAAGGGAAAGCCATGCCACTAATTAAGGGCATAGCGCATAATTATTTTTTTTAAAAAAATTCCCGAAATAAGAAGGAAATTTATCCTAAAAGTCCCGAGTTCGATCTCACCAGTTAGATACTCCTTTTATCTCATCTTTCTTCTACTCATTCTATGCACATGTGTCTCCTTTCGTACACCGAAGAGTATTTTTACGGCCCCCTCAAGTAGGGGATTTCATCTTCCTCATAGACCATAATCAAATCCTCCAATAAACCTAGGGAATCGGAAGGAAGAATCAACTCTTCAGAGAGCCTAAAACAAATTTCCCGAAGATCTAACCCCTCCTAGCACGCCTTCTCGTCCGGTTCAGTGCTTGCGCGATGCACCTTTCAGTGGAAACCGGAGCTCTGCATCTCTGCTAACGTACTGTCTTCTCATCCACGCCGGGGTGTTAAAGAAAGGCCAATCTCATACAGGAAAAGTACATCAAAAAATTCTCGAAAACACAAGGAATTTGAATGTCACTTCCAGTCGTTTAGACTTTTTGCTGGTTATCGATCCGGTCTTATGGCCATGGCAATATTTTAACAACAAAACTGATTCACACGTATTCGAGAACAGCAGATTATAAGTTCAAAAAGTGGAATCTTCATCAAGATATTTATTTATGTTTGGATATGATAAGCTTCAACGACAAGCCTTTGGTTCCGCATGCAGCAACACTATCTTTTGTTGATAATCATTATTTGACCCCAAGGGTATGTGCACAGGCGGCCAAAATAATTAAGTTAAACTTGGTTTTACTAAGACAAGAATTAACAATAACTGATCTGACTCGAACTTGTAATTTTTTTATAACGAGAAATTTACTATCCCGAGTTCATGATCATGAACAACCCTACAAGTCCATGAATTCATATGAGTTCATTTGCAAAGTATATATCTCGGTGGTCTCGTCAAGGGTTACGTACTCAAGGAGGAATCAAACCTTTGACATGGTGAACTTTCTCATGATTTAAATTTTAAATACATATCCTATCCTCTTGAGTTAATTCTAAGGATTGGGGGTTGACTAAAACTTATAATAGTTAGGATTCTAGCACGTATTTCTTGACTCGTAGATAGGCGACGCTCGAGGGGTCGTCCGCACCCAACAAGTGAGGAGAGTCTCGATCATCAGCAAATTAAAACATGACAACTTGTTCAGATTGAGGGATGGGGAGGGGTGGAGAGGGTTCGGATTTGAAGGTCATGAAGGAGAGGGGAAGGGAGAGATTTAAATGGATAAACTATCTCTTCTAATCACTTGTTTTTTATATTATTGGCAGAGGAAGGTTGTGGAGGGATAAAATTAATGTTAATTTGACCATTTTCTTCTTTTCTATTTTAATTCCTTTTAGTGTGCAAGGATATATTTACCATAAATTTTATTATCTCTCCAAATTCCTCCGAATTTAAGGAATGAGAAAATTGACCTTTGATCCTTTGGAGAAATGTGGAAGGAAAGTATATACCTCCAAGATCCTTCTAAATATTTTACCAAATAAGAGATCCCTCCAAATTCCTATTCTCCAAAACTGGAGAAATTATTGTAAGTGTGTTATCACGTGACAGTAGCTAATTAAATTATGCTATTTTAAGATTTTTTTTCCCTTTTAAATTTTATAAAAAAATTCTTAAATAAATGTCTTAATTTAATTGACTGATATCATTATGTAAACACTCTATATAGTATTACATATAAGACCCTCTCCCAAAACTGCCTCTCTTAATTACAGCATGAGCTATGATGGCCAAATTTGGTTTTTGGCATAGATCATTTCTTAAACAATGAAAATGCATCATATTTGAACCTTGAGCTAAGGAAATTTATTTAACGGTATGAAATTTAATAGAAGAATAAGAGTACAAATTTAAAAAAATTAAAAAGATAAAATAATTTTAAAATAATAGATAAAATCAAGCTGAATTTATGAAGCATTTCACACTTTTTCTCGAGTTTAGGGGACGATCACCCTTGCACAATCCTTAAATTCAACCTTTGCTCGAGATCTCACACTAGGGCTTCCATTGGGCACTGTCAATTAATAATTTCAACCCTTTATATATAATGTACAAGTATTGTTTTTTTTTTTTGTTTTATACTTCATGAGCCATAACTAATTGGGTTATTTCACTAATGGCTAAAACTATTTCAACCATGAATTTTTTTCGTTCACAAAATTCGAATATGAAATATTGCTTAAAGAAAAAAAGTGTCGACTTATTTCAATCAACTTATACTTGCATAAGCGTCGACCATGACATGTATGAGCAAGATAACTCACACAGATCCCACCTTTGAACTTCATGGCAAATAAAAGCTTGACAAATGGCTCAGATTTATGGTGTCACATCACCATAGAATTCCCAAAATTTTAACTATTTACGTTCGGCTGTTCCGTCTAATTACATTCCATGGAGACACAGATTATATAATTCAACAGGTCGCACAGCAATTAATTACGAACAAGTTGGTCCAAAGGGGAAGACAAAGGAATGAAAGGACGAAAGGGACGGGAAGATCCCAAGTTTTGTGGCCTACGAAACCGGAGAAGAATAGAAAAGAGAGTCCGCAGTCATGAGTTTCCCGCAACTATTACTACAAGTTCGATCAGTTTGGACAACAGAAAAGTCGTAGAGAAAAACAAGCTCCGCTCAAAAAATATTAGGCGGGTGCTACTCATACCATACGGGGCTCGGTTGATAAGGTCTACATGTTTCTTACAGCTACGGATGTGGAGCTCGTAGAAGGATATCTAGCTACTTTCTCGGGCATTTATGGGTTTTTCGGGTTTGCGCTTCCTTAATTTGTCCATAAGTTCAGGAACTTGAATGGTCCATATTCGAGTCCGATCATTGACTCATAAAGGGTTAAGCTTTTTCCATTTTGATAGTGTTGAAATGATACTTTATATTGATATATCACAAGAAACCAACATTACCTTGAATTATTATATACCGAATGTGAGAGGATGGTAACATTATTGCGTACCCAACTATCCCTAGCCACGTAGTATTCGAGCTTCTGTGTTTAGCAGCAAATGTATCAGATCACCAACCAAACAATTAGTGCTTACACTGACCTATTAATGTAACACCACCAAAGATCTAACAGACATAGTTGGTATTCGCCAAGCCACGGATTCAAAGAGACCCTTCTAATAATTTTGCTTTGAGGAGAATTCAAATTCAAAATCTTAACCTCATTAAACTGTGAGAAAATATGTTTTAAATCGTTAGACTGCCAGCATTAAATGTAGTTATATCATTGTTATGATAGTCAAAATCTAGTAGACTTTCAGAAATTGAATAATCTATTTAAAAAATCTAGCCGGCGTAGAAGGATCTACGAAATTACTGGACATGATGACCTCATTATTTCTTGTCCCCATTAAAAAAATTGTTTGATGTCGTACTTGTTAGACGGCCGGAAAGGACAATCGGAACTATTTTAAATGCAACTTTTCGAGGTGGTTTCGTGCAACTCTTCCAATCTATTGGTCCAAATTCCAATTTCATCACATTCCTTGAGCATGCTTACCACATTTCCTTGTCAAGGAAGTTTCACAGCATTGTCCTTCAAATGCTGTGGTAAATTTCAACTTCGACCACGACCCTATGTTGATCGATACTAACTTCTCATGGATCATGCAGATGTACTATCGGTTTCTCTCCTGTTAAATTTTCGGCTTTTGTTTATATGAGGTTAACTCATATTCAAATCAAAAGTTTACGGTTGATAGATGGTATAATCCAAGTCTCCCTGTCTTCCCAAAATCTTACCACCAACTTTCTAAAATGAAATTGCAATTCTTGATATCTATTCTTGACTCGTGTCCCTCGAAGGCTCATCATCAACAACTGAAGTAAAACTAGACATTTTCTTGTACTTGGATTCATTGACAACGATTTTCGTATCAAAGTCCAGCGCAATATGAGCCTATATGATAATTTACTCTCATACTATGTTAAAATTTTACCGAATTTTAGGCACGCATCCAATCCAAAATCTTAACGGGTTAAAAAATTAATTAACATGGTAGCTAGGGTTTGCACGTTAAAGTTAAAAATTAAAAATGACCAGTGTCTTAACTAAAACTGCTCTGACTTTGATAGCCAAGAAAGTGGCCTTCGTGGTATAATTCCATCCTATTATATATATGCACACATATATAATTATAATTATGTATACATATATATAGTATGGTGTTTTCTTCTTGTTCTCTCCCGATAACTGCTGATAAAGGCGATGAGAACAAGGAATTCCAAACATATTATATAATCAAATGACACTATTATAATAACAATCAAGGTCTTGTTTCATAAACTGCAGAAATATCTCAAATGATCCTATTTAACAATGATACGATAAAAAAATAATTAAAGTATCCTTATATGAAATAATTGAGATAATTGCTCGGATGATTAATACTAATTTACTCATTTTTCTTAATTTAAGTAATATTTTTTTTCAAATTACACAATGAGATAGCATACTGTAAGAATTTCTCATAAATTACACTGTAATCAATTGACAGCTGGCTAGCGCTGCTATTGTTTCATAGAGATTATTATGTGATGACAATATAAGATTTCAACTCACATTTAAAAGATTCTGAATTCGATCATCTTCATAAAAGTTACGTGTCTCTTTTAATTTATTTACCTTATTTTCTATGAGTTTATTAGGCCCATGGGCATATTATATGGCTGAAAAAAGAGAGAGAGATAATTATGTTATAAGATCGTTCTGCAGAGATATTACAGTAAACTTAGAACCAAGTGATTACTAACTCGATTATCATTAGTAGACTCTCCGAACCCATTTATTCTCCCCTTTTCATCTTCTTCTAAACCACAAATTTTCTTTTATAACTGAAAAATGGAAATTTTGTACTCAACCCTTAGAAATCAATTGTTTATCACCATACGGGGCACCTTACGTTAACTCTCTTGTCATGTTTTATTTGTTGCAATCATGTTTTCGATGTTAAGATAACCGCGCACGTCTCAAGGACATGGAATCGTAGCACGCAATAATCTCGTTACGTGTCATAGGCTCCTTGATCAGTACCATTTCATAAATATCCCTTTCACCAAGTCTGTATTTATAGAGATACATCTGCAGATTGACGATCACAGATCTGAATGGATTAAGATTAGAGGATTTGACAGCTTTTTAAAGAATTTTTTAATATATACTACAAAATATTCAAAAACAAAACAAACATATTTCATGTCTTGGAATATCTTTCCTTTCCGGTTACAATGAAACTTCCAGCAAACTTAAGAACATTTGCAATGACAATGACCCAACAATTTATTAAATATTTGGTAGTCATTCAGTACATTTTACGCATCAAAATTCTAAATTTTAAATGTCGACATCTCGTATAGCTGTCAAATTGTCAATCAATGAATTTTACTTGTAACATGCAAGGTTTTGAAAACCCTTAAATATTTTAAAGTAATAGTAGTACTAAAGGTGACGCAGCCACTTCCACTGTGTAATGGACTTTCGTATTCTACTGTAAATATATTAAATGAATTGAACGATCGGCGCTAATACTCTCTCCATCAACATAGCATCACCAAAAATCTAGTGTAGCTGAAAACCCCTAAGCCAACCATGACGTAGATGACATCTGAGCAAAAATTAATCTCAACAAGTAAACTCGTCATAAACAACCCTATAATAAGATTAACAAACTCTCAAGAAGCTGCCAAGTAAAGGAAGGGGAACCTTGGTGGGTTAGAACTCTTGAAAGGGAATGTAAATTTATCGGTAGCTTTCCTTTTCTTTTATTTTTATGTTTGCACCCATGCATTATCCTGAGTCAGCTGAAACGTATTACGAGACTAATTTGCAGTTGGGTCGGAATCCCCATAAAAATTCTCGTGACCCTTCCAATCTGAGATTTAATCTT
The DNA here is from genome assembly GCA_037672795.1 of Lagerstroemia speciosa. Lineage (NCBI taxonomy): Eukaryota > Viridiplantae > Streptophyta > Magnoliopsida > Myrtales > Lythraceae > Lagerstroemia > Lagerstroemia speciosa. The sequence goes on along the minus strand of CM075297.1, from coordinate 4,522,822 downwards.
GAGATTATTCATTTGGGATCTAGTGATGAATTAATTAGGTCAATTCCAAGTTAGGCGTGGCTCTCGTTTTCAATCATCGATGCAAGAAGGAAACGAAGCTAATTGGCAGCTCTAATTTTTAAATCAAATCTTGAATTCGATATTTGTCCTAAATTGTTATCCTCATTGTCGGCCAGATCTATTATAAATTTCCTCGAATTCCATCAATCCAAGCTCCCCCAAAATCTCGACTCGATCCATCTTCTTGCTTTCTTTCTCTGCCAAGAAGATGATGATGTCTCACTCGGAAACTTTCAGACAACCTTGGCAGTGCCAAGATTTCATGGACTCGACCTTCGATGAATTTGAACGGAGTCAATCTCTCGAGTTCTTCTCACAGTTCCATTATCGATTACCCACCAAATTCCCAACTGATCTCGACTATGAATTGCTGCAAATCGATTGCCCAATTGAGGAACTCTTCATGGACTTTGACGGGTTTGATTCCGTGGAGTCGATTGCTTCTCCTTCTCTTTCTTCTTCGTTTTCGAAGCAAGTCACCTCCAGCGACAGCAGTAATGGAGATCATGACCAGTGGAGCCCACTGAGCTCATCGTCCCTGAAATCCGACGAGTCTTCCGTAACCGGAGCTCCCATAAATCCCCAGAGCGGTAACCTGAACCTGCCGGCGGCGGACATGGAGATTGACACCCAGCTTAGCCTCCACCACCTCTTGAAGGCCTACGGGGAGGCAATGGAGAAAGGGCAGGCTGAGCTCATGGAAGCGGTCTCGAGATGCGCGCTTGAGAAGGCCAACCCAGTCGGCGGGTCCCTGGACCGCCTTGTGTTCAACCTCTTCCGCCACAAGGAGAGGCAGCAGTGGCAAGGCGATGACTATATCGGCCAGGAGTGCTGGAGACACCGTGAACCGGCATTCCAAGCTTTCTACCAAGCATTCCCCTCCATGAGATTCCTTCACTTCGCCGCAAATAGCGCGATCCTCGAGTCAGCTCCTAGGGGTGCCGGCTCAGCTATCCGGGTTGTGGATTTCGACCTTGGGGAAGGGGTCCAATGGGTCCCAGTTATTGAGGCCATGGCCGCCCGGGGAGACAGGGCAGCACTGAGGCTGACCTCGTTAAGGTGGGTGGAGGAATCAGAGGATTCAAAACCCAATGACAATCACGGTGGGTGCCCCGGAAACTCGGGGAGGAGGTTCCAGGATGTCACAAGGAGGTTGTGCGGCTATGCGGCCGAGGTCGGGGTGGAGCTGAGGATGGAGGAGATGGATGTGGATGAGCTTTTAAATGAGGTAAAGAAGGGAATGGCACTGAATGGGATAAGAGAATGGATTGCATTCAACTGCGTGGTGGGGTATAGCTTGGGGAAGAAGAGCAGGAGCAGGAAACAAGTGGCAGAGTTTCTTAGCATAGCACAAGAGATCGTGGCGGCGGGCAACTCCGGCACCATAACGTTTGGGGAAGGGGACGGTTTTGGGAAGCTGAAGTCACGCGCTGAGTTCGGGGATTTCTTCGACGGCTGTTTGGGGCATTACCAGACAGTCCTAGAGTGCATGGAGACTGAGTTTCCTGGTGAACTTTTGGAGGCGAGGCTGGCCATGGAGGCTCTGTTCGTTTCGCCGCTGATCGACCCAATATCGTGGGGCCAGGTGTGGGAGGAAGTGAGGGCTTGTTCGGAGGTCGAAGAGGGGATCGGGGCTCGTCTTGCTGGCCGGAGAGTGAGCCGGGAGAGCTTGGCGGAGGCAACAGAGCTGGTGGGAGGGAAGGGCTGGTATGGAGTTGGGACTGGGGAGAGGGAGAATGAGATGGTCTTGCAATGGAGGGGAACTCAATTGGTTACATTCCAAGCTTGGGGAAGGTAGCTTAGCATCACAGAGGAAGTTTGTATAGAAGGTTTGCACGATGAGCTATGGTAAATTTGTGTACAAAGAGAGGTAAAATCTGGTGGAGGAATAAAATATTTTTTTTTAATCTCATTCCTTCCATTTTGTATCAGCTTATATTCGAAAATTGAATGTCCCTTTGTCCGATCCACGGTCAAGCTAAAGTCGTCCATCAACGAGGTGAAACTTTTTCAGATGTAAATTTTTTGTCAGAAAAAAATTTGAATGAGAAATTGTTCTCATGAGAGTTGAAGCATTATTAATTGGACTTAAAAAGAGTTTAGATAAATCCAAATTTGAGTTATGGATTGATAAGAAGTTCACGTATAAACAAGCCCATAAGGCCTCTGCTGGAGAATAGGAAATTCAATTACACACTGACCAGGAATGAGAATATGGAATGACTTATAAGGGAAAAATTGTTCATGGATGGTAACACTCACCGCCACATAATAAGACTCATACCCATCACTTACGCCAGCGCAGGAGTGCAGTCAGGCTCGATTTAGTTGAGAAGAATTGTGCATGCAAGCCTGCTCTTGAGGTCCTTTCAAGGCCTAAGAGCATGGACAATACCTCGTAGATGGCCATTCGATGTGTGCCTCTGTCACAAACACCGTTCCAAGCTTGGAAGACAGCACAAGTATTGGACGTCGTATATCCTTTTTTTGTTTATTCCGGCAAGTTGATCAATGTGAATGATGTTTTACTTGATCTTGTTTTTCAAAAACAGGTGACCGTGTCTTAGAACATAGGACAGTTCATTCTCGTTCAAACATCAAACAAATGCCTGCATTGGTAACTGATCTTCCATAATTGGATCAGTCGCTTCATGATCACTTTATTTTGTGGCACAACTCATGGCTACATCGATAGATCGACAACTTACAACACGAAGAGCAAACAGTGGAGTTATAAGCTTTTTACTCTCCTCTTATTAATCTACGAGCTCGTGCAGAGCCTGGGATCTTGACAGTTCTATGCGAGCGATCCGGTTTGCTCTCGACTCCACTGCCATGTCGATGCAACAAATCAGTTCATTCCTTCAAGTTGACTTACTGGGTTGTGATTGTTTTGCAGGCCCTGGAAGGACTCAGTCCTTTGTAATTGACACAGATGTAGTGCATGAAGTTGGGGTAGATGGACACAGAGTGAAACATTGTGAGACAGAACAAGACAGGGAGAAAGAGACATACCATGATACTAACTCTGATCAGTCAACCGTTCACTGCCACCCACGGCACATACTCGCGCGGAGGATTGAGCCACTCGGTTTCTTCACCATACTGCAGTTCAAGCTGCATTCATCCGACTAGAATTTAGAACTTGGATCACCATTCATGATCGAATCGGTGGATCCAAAGCTTTATGTTGGAAATTCCTGACAGCACAGACCTGTTTCCCAGTTCCAGTGGAGTAACACTTTGAAATGAGAGAGGGGTTCAGCTTCAGCCGCTCACAGCATGTCCTCCACGCAGTTTCCTCTGATCCCACGTGTTTGGTGAAGGACTCAGTCTCAACGCAGTATATGAATTTGAAATGCGTTTTCTGAGCAATGGCGATGTTGCATCATATCGGTTCCGACAAATTCCTGCCTCTTTATGTAATTTGATTTGGAGATCCTCATGCTCTGGAGGAGCAAGCTCGTGCCTGGTACGGCCAGGAGGTGATGGCGCAGGCATGTATCATGTTGAGGTAACATTCCCTATTTCCATACTGTAATGCATCCACAAAGAATTAGGTTGCTGTGACGGGTAGAGAACACGAGAAACCGAACTGACGGATTGGACAAGGATAGTTTCTGCTGATCTTGATCTTGTTTGGAGATGCAGAAAATTAAGAGGGCAAGCAATAGCATCAAGTGAAGACCTGACCTGGCACAGGATGGTTCCCTTGGATCTGTCGATAAGGGCATTGCCCCAGGGGACGAGCTGGAGATCAATGACCCTCTGGACGTTGGGAGTCCTAACAGGCTTCGCCAAGCTGTTCGTGATGAAATCCTTACTGGCCGGCCAGAGGCTCTCGTAGTACAGTGTCAGGGTCACTCTAGGAGCCAGAATTGCCCTGATCGTTTCGGGGGCGATCATGAGGAGGCTCTAGACGTGTACGAGAATGGAGTCCAGAGACAGGAGGACGAGGTAAAATGCCAACTTTCCGGACATTGAAACAGCAGCCATTTCCATGTAACTGCACTTGTGAAGCTCCCTTGGGAAAGACATATATTGGTGCAGTTCAAGAGCTATGCACCTGAAACTGATCCGACGCATACTGTGAGCCAGCTTTTATGTGTATTGCTACTTGATATCTGGAGATCTGATTTATCTGATTTCGAATAAGTTCTGTCCGGTAAGAGATAAATTAAACTCTCGTAATCTTGAATTTTACTTGTAAAAAGAGGGAGTATTACTGTGAAAGTTCTGTATGCTTCCATTTTTTGATATTGGATCCTATACGTTTCATTTCTACTGAGTTAGTCCTGCAAGATTTAATTGTCATATTTTTTAGTCTGTACTAACAGTGACGGAACGACTGTACAGTACTAACGGTGGCCTAGAATTGCTGATATGGCATTGGCATGTCCGGAGAGGTGGCCTGCGATTAGATGCCACCGTGCCCGTGCCTGGGAGGTGGCCTGGTCCTCCCCACCACCGGACCTCTTCACTGGGAGGAGGTCCAAATCGGTCCCCTGGGCAGGGTTGCTGGAGGAGTCTAAAATGGTACAATCAACCCTGTCAGAGGTAGGGGTGTTCAACCGAACCGGTTCAGGAAGAACCGAACCGGAACCGAACCAGAACCGAACTGGTTCGAACCGGTTCTCCCCGAACCGGTTCTATTTTAGTGCGGTTTTTTAGATGAAAAGCAGTTCGGTTAATTTCTAAGTATAATTGGTGCGATTAACCGGTTCGAATCGAACCGAATTGGTTTTAATTGAAAAATCAATTCAATTTGGTTCGAATAGAATTGAACCGTTGAAAAACCAATTTGAATTCGGTTAAATCCGGTTCTATTTGGTTCAAAACCGGTTCAAACCGGTTTAAAAATGGTTCGATTAGGTTCAAACCTGTTCAGAACTGAATTGAACCGTTCTAAAATCAATTCGGTTCGGTTCGAACCGGTTTTGAACCGAACCGAACCTTTTTAAAACCAGTTCGGTTCGAACTGGTTAACCGAACCTTTTAAACCAATCCGGTTTTTTGGATACAAAACAGTTACAGTTCGGACTTGCTACATCAAACCAAACCGAACCGGTTCATGTGGTTCGGTTCGGTTCCGAACCGGTTTGGGGGTCGAACCGGTTCGTGACCACCCCTAGTCAGAGGGAGGTGGTAGACAGGCAATTGCCTTCGTGGGCGTCGCTTTTCCCCCTTTCTTTAGAAAATAATAATACTAATTTTATTTTACAAATATCCATACTATTTGATTTACACGTAACATCACAGCAACAAATGCAGGGGCGATGGAGAGCACATTATCGTCCGTTAATGATCTGTCACAGAATGAATGAAACTATGTGGCAGAAATAAACATTTATGACCAAAATTAAATAAACTAAAAATTCAGATCTCCTTATCAGAAAATGATTAATATACATACATATATGTATGTATGATTTCCCATTATAATTTTTTCCTAAAAAAGAAGCTTTGTACAATAAAAAGGAATTTTCTCAATTTACAATGAATAGACACACAAAGCATGCATCAGTCTCCACCTAATAAGATTCTGCAGCAGAACAGAACAGAACATTCTTAATTAGACTTTCTTATATCTGGTAACTTATCCTGCACAGGGAATCAGCCAATCCTGCAAGTAAAAAAACACGACCAACCAAGGGAAGGAATGTGAGACGGAATTATGAAATTAATCGCATGGCATTCAACCGACTGAGCGTGTCCTCCGGACTCATAGTCCAATCCATTCACAGCTCATTCATCGCAACTTCCTGAGACCTTCGAAGGCACTCGAGAAGTTTCGATCAAAATAGAGAGCGGATCAAGGACTCTGTACTCGGTTACAAGACTGACCATTCATCCCGACGACGGCCAGCGACTACCCGTAGCTAGAGTTGCATTTTATTAGAAGTGCATCTCCGCACTTTGGCCAACAAAGCACCAGTGGTCTAGTGGTAGAATAGTACCCTGCCACGGTACAGACCCGGGTTCGATTCCCGGCCGGTGCAATTTTATTAAAATTTTTCTAAAAATAAATAATAATTATAATATAAAAATTAAAAAAAAAAAACATGTTTAGCATCGCGTGGTTTAGTAGTTTAGAATTTTTCTAAAAATAAATAATAATTATAATATATAATTTTAAGAAAAAAACATGTTTAGCACCTCAAGGTTTAATAGTACAAGGCTCGACTCAGCTTGTTTAATTGTCGAACTTGAGTAGAGTCAAGCTCGAGCTCATTAAGATCGAGCTAAATTTGAGTTTCCACCAAACCAAGCCCCAGCAGTTCGCAAATCATATCATCTTATTTATACCCCTAAAATAAACTACTTATTTCAAATAATTTATATCCGTAATGATAAACTTGAGTTTGACGTAATAAAATGAAATAGAAAGGGACAGAATTTAATAAAGATCCATCAATAAATATGTGCCATATGATATAACAGATGCCTCCTAATTCCACAAAAGTTTGATCGAGTTGATATGCTTGGAAAGCTGGAGATTTTCTCCAAGTTGATCTTGATCGCGAATCTCGTGAAGCCGTTGCAGATCGAAGTCGAGATCGAATTGAACGACTCATTTTCAGACCAATTGCTCATGCCTCTTCAATTCAAACCCCTTCGAGACAGTTTTGAGGTTATGGAACAATAGCTCGAAGTACCGTACGCTATATCGAGACATCCCTCCTGGAGCCCGACCGTAAGATTTTCACCGCGGTACGATAGACAACTTCATGTTGGGTGAACAACATCCAATTTCCAGGAGACAAGATCAAAGGAAGCAAGCAAGCAAGCACACAGCAACAAATGATTCAGACAAGAGAAGAATTACAAGGTAAGTGTATCGGTTAACTTTTATCCTTTCTGCAGCACGAGCACAGAGCAAGACAGAACTCGAGCTATATATGCATGGCAAATACGGATTATTCTGAGAAATTTATCTCGGCCGAGGATCGAGTCCCAGGCTTTATTTGTTTGAGGGTTTCTTGCATAGATCCTTCATCCATTTGATCAGCTTCACCTTCTTCATCTTCGACTCTGCCTTCCCCTTCTTGCCGCTGTCGTCGTCAGAGGAGGACTGCGGCGGAGGGTCGGGGTTGTTGTCCCACTGGTCCGCCCACGACAGGCCCGAATCCATTTGGCTTTGCGATGAACGCTTCCTCTCCCTCTCTTCGAGAAAACCAGAATGATCAAGGAATTCGGATGCTGAACGAATCTCTCTCTCTCTCTCTAGCTTCTACCCAACGTCTTTGGATAAAAGATCGCTAGCTGGAGCTATGGCTTTCCTAATTTAGCAGTCAACCCATGTCAACTTTCTTAGAATGAATGAGTTGTCAGAGGGAAGTTAGTTATTGTTCGGTTAACAGTTACCGTACATTTTATCCCTCTTAAATATACCGGTGTTTTTACGGACACCAATTCATTGAGATGGTCCAGTGTGTAAAATATCGGTTCGAATTTTATGAATGGAAAAAAAAAATTTATGATTAAAAAAATTTTATGTTTTGTGCTAGAACAGGTAAGAACCCATTGACCTCGAGGATAACAAAACGAAGGAAAAAAACGGTGTTTTTCCACATTTCCCTCAATCACCATTCCAAAAACCAGTACCAGTCAATAGAGGATCCTGTTCGATTTAACCCGATTTAGTGCACTCGTAAAAATATTGAGACGGGATATAGATGTAGAGCTTAAATCGGTTAATAATGTATTTATTTTTCGGTCTGTACCTCTGATATCCTGTAACCTAGTGGACACTGACTAATTATTCCGTTCCAACAATGTATTTATTGGAAAACTTCTAACTCGTCGCTCCAACAGTTCATGACAAAACCTCTGCTTCACTAGCCATCTTTAAGCTCTTGTAGGCCCCTTCCCGTCTGCAGGGCTTCCCCAGCGGGAACCACATCCTCCCACCAGGATCACCGCAGAATCCCACGGTGTATCAGATCCCAGGACCTGCTATTGCGGGACAACGTGCTCCAGTTTGTAGTCCAACAATCCAGTCCCGGTCCATTATCTCCATCTGACCTTGCAGCTGGGACGTGTAATAGAATGGCACCGTGGACCCGGGAATGGCTGTCTCAGATTTCCCCGATAAGCAACCGATGAGTCCGTCCAGGCAAGCGCCGAGTCACTCGAACCGCTCCTCAGAGTGGTCTTCGAAACCCAGCAAGCTGATCTCCCAGCATGCAGTGCTTATGTACCTGTCTATTGCCGCTGCTTCATGGAGCATACCCCACTCCATAGCCCGTACCTTGGGAGCTTAGGCAGTTTGAACATCCAATGCAAATACCTTTTCCTTCAAAAGAGAGAGGCAGCTTGTCCCCTTCCAGAACCCCAGAGCTGCGCCGAACAATAGCCATTCCAGCAAGGATCAGGGCTGACAAAGACACATGCCACTTTGAGAAAATTACAGAATCGACCCAATATTTGAAAGTTTGGATGAAGCATCATTGAGAGAAGTATAAGATAAAAGGAACTAACAGCAGTTGGAAGAAATCTAAGGGTCGTCTCTCTTTAATAATAGAAAGCTTCACTGGTTAACCAACGTGACCCATTCACCAATTCACATCTGAATAGCATAAACTCGATGGAGACACACAAATGGCTGCCTCACGGTATAGCTCCGGTCAATGAGGCATTTCATCAAACAGCTAAGGCAGAAGGTAATTAACTTTAATATAGCTCCAAGAGCCTTCAGGCTGAGGACTTACGGATAGGATAACAAGCAAGCATACGAGAAAATCATTTTCTTTAACAAAGGGCATCAATCGGAGCAGAGGAACATTCCTTAGCAGCCATGGATGGGCTCCGGGAGCTAACTTCCAAGAAAATAAACGAGGCGGCCATCAGGAAATTGAAGAGCTGAGGGAATACGTTTAATCACCTCAGTTCGCCACTAGGGGTTTTCCCGTAATGGAACGTTCGAAGATTCACCGGGTGTATGGCAGTGGAGTGGAGGGGGCGAGACGAGCGAGCTCAAGGATTCCTACAAAGAGCTTCTTCACCATAGCGGCGATGCTCTCCCCCTTCTGTATATCAACCTCTGGTGTAGAGCCGGGGCCCTGGAAAATGGGCCTACCCATCACAACAACTTGCAGGCCCAATAGCTTTTCATTGGTCAGGCCCAAGTTAGTTCAAGTACGGTCAAATTACGCAGAACATTAAAATTACGATGAAAGTTCCGACTAATGCAAAATTTTCTTGAATTATATGTCAAACTGTAAGATTATTATATTCATTTATTTTGTAAAATATAAATTTTTTTGTAAATCTTAATAAATAATGAAATAATTATCATCCAAATATTCCATAAATTTTAACTTACGTAATGTTACATTATAATAAACTTTTTCACCAAATATTGTAATTTACGGTGTGAATTTATGATTTTTCATGGAATATTTAGACTTTGCACTCAGTGAAACGCTCCCAGAAAAAGAAATTGAAAAAACGGATTGATATCCATTGTCCCCAACCTTAAAAAGTTTTTAATTCAACGATGATACCGTATAGTTAATGCTGACGTGACATATCCATTCAATCAAAATTCACCTTGAATACTAAACCAATTTTAACCGATTCTTACATATTCATAATCGACGAGTAATGCCCACTGAATACTTGATGATGGTATGTGAGCATTTGAAGAGGGCATCGCTCGCAATCGTCCCCAGAGTATAACACAGATGTTAGTTACTGTCACTGGATATAAAACAGGCATTGACCGCTGTAATAACAAGGTAGATAATGGATGCTTGCCGATTCACCATTGAGATGGAAGATGGGTGCATGGTTGCTGATCTACGAACAGGATATAAAACGAGCATTGTCCGTACGCTGCCGGAATGTAAAAAGGGTGTTGACCGCTGTGCCGGTGGGAGACTCGACTGTAATATGAAATGGGAGACCAAATACTCTCAAAACATGTATTGGATTGAAGCAATGCCTTGAATCGAAATTCAACATGAGCATTTTGTGCAACTTAGATGCTCGCTCATCTCAGAGGTGCTTTACTAGGAAGTAAGACCGTCTAAATATATTAGTTTTTTTTTCAATATATCGAGGAGGCACGTAAATTTAAAAGAGATAGAATGAAGATCAGATAATAAGGGTAAAAGAAATTTTACCGGTGAGATGAGATCGAAACTATGACATCTAAGTTAAAGGGCGGGAATGGTGCCGAATGCACCAAATCATCTTTCTCTTAAATATATTAGTCTAAATATTAGAGATATCAAATTTTATATTATAGCAATATTAAACGTACCTATTAGATTTTTTTTATTTTTTTTATTTTTCCATTGCCAATAAAGGCTAAACAGATTATTTGATTATTGTAATTCTTAAATAAATCATTCCGTGAAAAATTATCGTTCACCTCGTAACCTCGAGCCACCTCGTACCGTGTCTCTCCCTCGATCTCCTTCATCTTATATAAAAGTTGAATGCACACATTTCAACAAATGACTGGGTCAGAGTACCTCGTATTATTACTATTCAAAGGATTAATCGCGAAGAATCCATGTACCATGGATATATCACATCCACAGTCTTGTTTTTATACAAGAAATTTGTTGAATTTTGATATTGCTGCAAGCAGACCATTAGTGAAAAAGGCGACCGGACCTAGAGGAGATTGTCGGATTTACGGACTTTTGTCAATGAGAGACTACCGAAGATGAACTCAGATTTGCGTCGGATATTACCGTGTAATCAAGCGCTCACATATGTATATTATTATTCACGGGTCTTAAAGAGACTGGGCTCGTTTTTATCCAAAAGCCTATATTATTACGTTACAGTATTCAATACTCTTATAAACTCATTATTATTCTGCTATACGATCAATGCGAGATCTAGCAGAGTTTATTATTCTCATATCATGAATACATCACAAACTCATGAATTCAAATAAGCTTGTATGCATGACACGTGTGTGGGTAACCCCACCAATGGCTACACTCTCCAAGGAGAATAGAACCTCTGATCTCATAGAATAAACGAACGTTCTATTTACTTGAATTAATCGTTAATTAAAAAAATCTTTAGATAGTCCTACAAGAAGAATAAAGTAAATTGCATTGAGTAATAATTATTATGATATTGTATATTTATTATATTTTAACTAGTACTTTCTCACATTACGTTGTTAGAATTTCTAGTTAGATTATATTCATATCCAATTTTTTTACTATATATTACTGATAAAAGTGCACCCTTATATATATATATATATATTAAATACATTTATTTATATATAGTTTGTAAAGATCGATGTTAGAACATTAGATTTGTCGATCGAATACAACGCATCTGTCCTACAAAATCTAGGCCGTCATTAGGCTTTACTTCAATTATTCATTAATAATCAGGGACACGTACGTACGGGGGACCGGGCATTTAATGTCAGTGCGTACCTATATCGAAGAACCTTCGATTTCCGAAATTCACAATTCAAGAATGCAGAAATTCTTCAATAATTCTGCGCAGTCGTGTGACATGATCAAATTCTACAGAGGAAAAATGAACGAATATCAGTCGTTCGAAGTTGCGACGATTGATGCTAATTAGAACAATTTTATTAATAATCTCCGATAATTTATACCCTTCATATCTACCTTTTATCCATATCATATGAGAAAACATCACCTTCCCTTTTCACTTTCTCATCCACTAATATATAAAATTTAATTTTCAGTAGTAGTTTGATTAGAAAAAATTAGGGATATAATTATAAATTTACTAATATATAATTAATCACTCTTTCCTTACACTCACGTTCTCTCTTATTTTTCTTTTGATCACTTGTTCTGGACATTAACTATTATTAAGGATTCTCTTTAATTATTTATTACATATTCATTAATTTTATTAAATAAAAAAATTTGTACTTAATACAAATTTTAAAAAAATCTAGCGTTTCCAGGTGTAAGACCTGTGCTTATATTACATCAATTAATCAAGCTACCTTGATGGATATGATGTTATTTTCAGATATTTCGTTCACTGATTAATGCAAATAATATCTCTCAGAAGTGTTGTGAATTAAATCTCACGTGACTAGATTGAAAAATAAACTTGGATTTATAAGAGAATTTGGTACCACTCACTGCCTATCAACTTAGGCTTTTGGATGAAAACGGGGTCAGGACTCTTGTAGGTCTAGACAAAAATTTAGTATGGTGTTAGAACGGGTCGATCTTAAACTCACACCATACTAGACTCTAGTGTGGAACCGGTGGCCCATTAAGCCCGACACCGGAAGAAAAAAAGCCTGGCTCGTGGTTAGTTTGTTCAGTACGGAAAAAATTCGTCTCATATGCTAGCGCGCGGATGGAAGAAGGCCTGCTTCCTGATAGTTTCTCTCCTTTGCCCGAGACCGGAAAAAAAATACTTGGCTCGAGATAAGTTGTTGAGGGGGGGTGTTTAATGGCACGTGTCAAGTGTGAACACACTGTCATGTGAGGGCGGGTGTTGAGAATTAAATCCCACATCGACCGGATTGAAGAATAAACTTCGGTTTATGAGAGAATTGGGTAATAGTCAAGTATGAGCATTTAATGGTACGTGTTAAGTGTGAACACCTTAATACATGAGGGCGGATATTGAGAATTAAATCTCACGTTGACCAAATTGAAGAATAAACTTGAGTTTATAAGAGAATTAGATACCACCACCTATCAGTTTAGGTTTTTGGGTGAAATCGGGCTCGAGATTATTATAGGATGAGGTAGAAATTTAATATGAAGAATCATCTTCTGTTTTGGCTCGGAAGCGACCACATCATCTACGTTTAAGGGTTCGAATAAGTACAAAAACTGCGGTCGAGACTGAGAATGACATGCCGAGTTAGTCCCTGGCTGCTGGTCCCTTCAAAAACAATCGTAAAATTTTTGAGGTACTACAGCCAGATAATCTTCGCTCAACAGCTCGTTTGCCCGCAAATTTCAAATTCAAACCAAAGCGGCCGTCGGAAGTCGAGGAAATCAAGGGCAATCCATTCCGCGTGTTGAGAAATGAATCGTACATCGGCTAATGAGTATAAGCGATCCTGATTTACAAGAAAATTAGACCCTATCATCCAACGGCTTAGATTTTAAGTGGAAACGAGCCTAACACTCTTGCAAGACCCGATAACAATAATGTTAATACATGAACTTCCGACCCCGGAAATTTTCGACGTAAACCTGGACCCATCCAGTCACGTACTTCTCTAACCGTCCGCTCGCACTATACAATTTGACATGGCAAACTTTTGGAACTCTTTTTTCGGTGATTAAGGATACGCATAAATCTAATACCATGATAGAAAATAAAATAAAATAAAAATAGCGTACAACTCTCGTAACAGAAATCGAACTCAGAATATCTTGATTGTGTGTGGAAATCCCATATACATGCATTATCAAGACAGACTCGATTTTGGAGCACTTTGCATTCACGTTTTCAGCAGAGAAAAAGACAGGCAGACGAATTGGCAGGGAAAAATAAATGAGGAGGGGCGCACCCGTGAATATGTCTCTGTTCTGGACAATACTTACTCGGCACACATTCCGACATTGACCGAAGCAGCAGCGGACGGGCGACGTACATCGTTCACATGATCGACTGGGAGGAGCCCCGTCATCTCACCATCTTGAATGCCATCGCCATCGACCGATGCATGTTCACGTTCTTTTATCTAATTATAAAGAACCAGCCGTGGGTTTAGAAAAGAATCGAATGCTGAGAAAAATAATTGACCGGATGCAGGATTCCGAATTTTGCATTCTCGAGACGGCGCAGCGTAAATTCGCTCGATAACTAGATCCGATGTTGTGCAATATTTCCACCGATCCCATCGAATAACTTAAGTAATCGAGGTCGATTTTGAGCTCGTATCTCGGTCTAACTTTGATCCACGATTTAGATATTATGAGTTTGATCATTATCGTGTGAGTTATGTGACCATTTATTTCTCTTTGTTTTATATCATTATACTTGACTCATGAGTCTTCCTTATCACCGAAAAAAATGGAGTGCTCGGAGTTAGGATCAATCACAATTTGTTTAAACAATAGAAGGATCCAATGTAATTTGAATTCTATTCACGAGATTTAGGAAAACAATCTTAGATGGTCATACCTCATAATGACATGGTGAGAAAAAATCAGTTAAATTATTTTGATGAATAATAATGATGACAACTGCTCAGATGATCAATACTAATTTGCTTATTTGTCATATTTTAATTGTCTTTTTTTTTACGTCACGTGATACGATCACCGAAGAATTTATCCATATCTAGGGAAGAACTTATTAATTCACTGCTAAAGCTCCCGATGACGAGAAGCTCTTTGGTGGAGCGGCTCCACCACGTGGCGCCGCCCACCACTCAAGAGTTGACACATGTCAACACAGTTTCGCCACGTGTACAACACGTCAGCGCTAGAGTGGGCGGCGCCACGTGGAGGAGCTGCTCCACCAAAGACTTTCTACCCGATGACAATCATTTCATTGCTAAAAAAAAAATTAGTCACAACCTGCCCATCACCCGCCGGAGACTACGGATCAACCTTAACTAATAATGTATAAAATGGGTCCCACATCGTCGCTTGGTGTGAGAAATGGCCAATCAAATTACGATAGACGATTAAATTAGTGTTAATCGTCCGAATACTTGTCATAATTAGTATCGATCAGAACAATTTAATTAATATTTTCACAAGAAGTTATTATGAAATTATTTAAGAATTTCTCAAAATAGAGACAATTTTTCAGTGTCCTTGAGTGACCTTCAAAGTCAAAGGCTTAAAAAACGACGGATTTAAGGAGGGTCACGTGCGGTCTTTCCCGTCTACACAAGATTTAATCTCACATTACAATGGTTTGTAAAAATAAGTCATGAAATATAAGTGAATTCAACGTCACTATTTATTAGTTTCGATTTTTAAATGGATATGAACAATTTTAATACGGTATCGTCGTGAGAAAGCCTGCATTTGAAAAACTTACCCCCGAAAAAATGCTTGCTCGAACTCAATTGTTAATGATAGGTGTGGAAGATTGAATCCCATATTAGACATTTAACAAACTAGACACAGACCTGTACTGTGCATGTAACGAACATAAAAATAAACAGATGTGGAATATTGAAATAAATCAGTGAAACTAAATAGTTTATTTATAACGTAATATAATTTAATTCATTTGAAATTCATTTACTTACAGTATTAGACGGATCATTTTCATTTATTATTTATATACTATATTAATTTTACCTTTTTCAAGTTTGAAATTTCAAATAATTTTCTCAAAACATATAACATATATTTACTGTTAAAATTGTAGATATGGAGTGAGAATTAAGAATTTGAAAACTTAATGAAATATTTTTACTGTTAAGATCGTAGATACAAAGTAAGAAGAAAATAGTTAAAATTATTATTTTACCTTTAACCGGAGGATTTTATTTATAGTATATAATATCATAAATTGTAATATATAAATTAAATTTTAAAAAATATAAAACACGAAAAAAAAACTAAATTTACGTGAATAGATTAATATCATCTTAGTAAAAATTTCACCCCTCTGAACTTGAAAAAACTGTCATTTAACGTACAAATTAAATCTATTTTTAATATTTTTTTATTAAATTATCTTGTTTGAGTTCCTCCAGTCTCATAATGTACTCTTTTTCTAGCTCGGACACCCAAGTCTCTTCCAAGATCAAGATCAGTAGCTGAAAGACTATAGCATAATGTTTATACATACACATTTACACACACACATATATATCTATATATATCGATGTTGAGATGTCAACTACTCCTCATGACTTAATCATTTTCCATTTTATTTTTCAATTGACTAGAGTGATCCAAGAGAAAAAGGGGGGGAAATTTTAGGAAAAAATTTGTAGTGGGGTTAGCTGAGAAGTTGCTCCCAACCCTCCAAACAAAGATTGGTCAATCCACGGTGAATCAACTAATGGTGTTTTTTTCTTTATCAGTTAGAGTTGATCTGATAATAAGGAGAATGTGAAATGTCTTTTTCATTTAAAATTCAAACCTCTTTAGGGCCAGCTTGTAATTTCGAATTTAGATTGTCATGTTTGCTTACAGACATGCGTACAAGACTGTGAGAATTAGTTGATAAAATCTAGATACCAAGTAATATTTAAAAAAAAAATCAACTAATGGTTAGAAAGATCAATCGGTGACTCAATCTATAAACAGACCAAACTAAGTTGGATTTTTTTAAAAAATAAAAATATGTTCTGGATGTGAATTTAATTTCCTTGTTTTGTGCTACCCGAAAGAGACAAAAGGATTTAATTTTGAAATTTAAAAGTCAAGGGGAAGGAGGAGTAGTTTTTGAACTTTTCTTCATCTTCGAAAATGACTTTTTTCTTCCTATAGAAATAAGTTTAATACAGTTAATATCACCATCAGCTCGTGATGGAGATATTTCAAATTCGATTATTACTGGTAGGCCATAATGTACCCATTTATTCACTATTCTTTCTATCTTTTTCAGTTTGAACCACTAGTATTCATGACACAACGGATCCTGACTAATTCAGTTCAAGTCAGACAGACCTACTAAGAGTTAAAACTCTTCGAATGTAATTTTTTCCCATTTCCTATTACTTCTATCATTTCTAAACACGTGTGTTTTCTATGCACCAAAAAAGAATACTTTGAATAAGGGTGACAGTGGAATATATAATGAGCAATCTTTAATTTCCATGCTGACAATTAGGAGTTCCATACTTTGGCAAAAAAAAAAAATCTTAGATGATCTTGTCTTATAAAAAATCAATAAATTATTTTAATTAGTAATAATCAAGGTAATTATTCGGATGATTAACACAAATTTACTCATTTTTATAATATAATTGATATTTTCTCACACCACATCAAAGAATTTCTCATACTTGGCCTTCCAATGTAATTAATGCCTATATCTCTTGATGATGCAAATTTGAATTATTACTTACTAATTGCGTTTTATTATCACTGCCTATAGATGCACACCAGCTCTCCAAGGACTGAGTTAGGTGATGATTAGGTTTTGAATTTGTCCCCGAAAAGTAAAGGGGAGAATTTGACTTAGATACACATCAATAATCAAAGATATGAGCAATCAAACCTCTCAGGGGTTTTGGCAGAAGAAAAAGAGCATAAATTATCTTCGATGAGACCACAACGTGCAATCAGCGTCTCTGACTATTGGCTGAGACTGATTCTCACTCGATTTTCGATTTGCCACCTATAATAAAGTATTTTTAACGTTTTCATCATCCTTGTACGACATGTGAAAAGTGTAGTTTACCAACTGCACTTCAAGCCGAGATCTGTAATATATAATATCCGATACAGTGGGGGTATGTATGCAGAAAAAGTCTTCTACACAATGGGGTATCACATGTCATATATCACAAGTCAATAAAGGGTTTGCACATCGGTAGAAACAATGATGTTATGTTAATTTATTAAGTATACATTGGCTCGTAATTTATATGTTATGTGATAAACTACCAAAACAACTGGTTCTCACTAACTCCTGATGTCCAGCAGAAAACAGAAGAGGAGGGTGTTGAGCTGAACCCACCACGAGCAGAGCAGACTTATAATTGTCACCAAACACCTAACCTTCCAAGAGCCTTGACACTTGAAAAGGGAGACATTAAACAACACTCCAACAAGGGCTCAGAGCAAGAGGAGGAAGCCCGACATGGCGAGCAAGGGGCCAGCTGTGCAAGTCGGACCGCCGGCAGCTTGGGGGTCGATAAGCCGGAGCTTCCACTCCCTAACGGCCCTCCTAGTTACTGCCCTCGTGCTGGCCATTATATATCTCTCGAGGAGCGTGGAACCGCGGTCCCCGGAGCTGGGCTCGGGGTCGGCTGTCGAGGACAGTGGCAGCTCAGGGCCGGCGGGCGATGAGTGCGATCTTTTCTCTGGGCGATGGGTGTATGACAACGTGTCGTACCCGTTGTACAAGGAATGCGAATTCATGTTGGGTCAGATGATGTGCGAGAAGCACGGGAGGAGGGATCTAAGCTACCAGCACTGGAGATGGCAGCCCCATGGCTGTGATCTCCCCAGGTATATATACATTTCTCTCGGTTTGGACATATTGAGTTTATCCATATATGTTCGGGGACATTCTACAAAGCCCTGATTGCACGGCACTGGCATCTGTAAATTCAGTACAAAGAGTTGTAACCACGGTTTGAGAAAGTCATAAATGACCAGTTATGACTCCTTGAAATGTGATTACAAGTAATTGCTCAAATCTGGTGACTTCCGCTCGATGAGTTGCAATTGATCGATTACAACTCCTTGAACTGAAATGACAAGTTGATGGGTGGGTGTTATGCTTGTTCTAACGTTGTATAGTTGAAGGGTGGTCGTAGGTTCAATGCCACGGCACTGCTGGAGAGGTTGAGGAATAAGAGGATGGTGTTCGTGGGGGACTCTCTCAACAGAGGCCAGTGGATGTCAATGGTCTGCTTGGTGAAATCGGCAATCCCTTCCAATTCCCTCGAGTCCGTGTCCTTCCACTACAAGGCCTCCCTCGTCATCTTCAAGGCCAAGGTATTCGATATGTCACTGTCGATGAGTTGCCCCAGCAGTTCACAGTCGTGTCGGTACAGATTGAACTTTTAAATTACGAATGAATGGCAGGAATATAACGCGACCATAGAGTACTACTGGGCGCCACTTCTGGTGGAGTCGAACTCTGACGATGCCATAAACCACCATGTATCCAACCGAGTAGTTCGGGTACAGGCAATCGAGAAGCACGCCCGGCATTGGTCCGATGCGGACATCCTCGTCTTCAACACCTACCTCTGGTGGAGAAGGCCCCAGATGAAATTCCTGTATGATGAGACTGAGTTTTTTTACCAGCTGCATTTACTCGTGGACCGGTGTGAGTACCACGGCAGACTTATTTTTGGGTTCGGGTTCTTTGTAATAGGTGGGGATCGTTCGAGAGTCCTGACGGGATCTACAAGGATGTAAAGATGCCCCGAGCCTACGAGATGGCTCTGAGTACATGGTCACAGTGGTTGGAAGTTCATGTGAACCGGTCGAAGACAGAGCTGTTCTTTGTTAGCATGTCTCCAACCCATGAGAGGTACCTGTTGTGTCCATTCAATCCAGTCAATGTTCCTGAAAGCAAATGTTCTCTGCAATCATCCATACTATTATATTAAAACACATGATACATTTGGTGGTTCTTTTCTTTTTTTTTTTCATATTGTCCATCGAAAATTAAATTGTCATTAAATTAAAAAAATAATATTGTGGTAATAAAATTACTAATATATGTTTACTCTATCTCTACTCTCATTTTCTCTCTCTTATTTTGCACACATTTTTCTCATTCTTCCCTTCTATCATTTTACTTATTTCCATATCTGATTTTCCGAAAAATCATATATTTACAAATTAAATATAATGAAGATTTTATTTAAATATTTACACATTAGTTTTCTTCGTTAATTTAATTAAATAACAAAATCTATGAACTCTAAGTTCAAATGATGGATATAATGTGATGATTCTTGCAGGGCAGAGGAGTGGGGAGGGGTTCCCGGGCGGAACTGCTACCAAGAAACGCAGCTGATCACCAAGGAGGACTACTGGGGAAGCGGGTCCGATCCGGCGATGATGCGAGTGGTGGAGGCAGTCGTCGACGACCTAAGAGCACGGGGCGTGACGGTACAGATCCTGAACATCACCCAGCTGTCGGAGTACAGGAAAGACGCCCACTCGACCATACACCGGAAGCAGTGGGCGCCGCTCACGGAGGAGCAAGTGGCCAACCCCATGAGCTATGCCGACTGCTACCACTGGTGCCTTCCGGGAGTGCCCGATGTATGGAACGAGCTGCTCTACGCTCAGATATTCAAGAATTGGGTGCCCAAATTCGAGAGTGGAGTTGAGTAGTGAAGACAGACTCGGTGCCCAAGTTTGATGAATCGGTTAAAGTTTTGGCGATCACTAACTGTCCCCTTCGGCCAAATCATCAGTCTCTAATCAATGAGAATTGTATAAATTGGCTATTGAATACTTCGTAGATGCTCGAATATATTACACAACAAATTTTGTTCATTTAAAGGTGAATTATCAGTTGAATCGAGCATGCACAAACTCACTTCTAATAGTGATTGCTAATTCGTAGAACCCTCGCAGAAGGGCTCTACACCACACGTGTATGATCCATATACGATGTAGATGTTCCTTGATTACATCAATAACATTAGCATTGCATCAAGCAATTCTTGATAAATATCATGTATCAATCTAAAATATGTTGCGCCGTATTATCTACAGAAATATATAACATAAGATTGTTTTCTCACTAGTCACATCCTATAGTCATGCTCAATTTCCTGTTCTTATTTCGCAATTCATAGTGTTAATGTCAGATTAATATCTTGGTCATGCTCATCAAATCTTGATGGTGGAGACGCGGTCTTCGACTGAATAACTCCATCAGCCTTCATCATGCGCCCGTATTCAACACAATTATGTCGGTCGATATTTTCTGATGAAGTGGCACAAGAGCTTGATGTTCTAGCTTCCGACTGAACCTATCAAAATGTGTTGGGAGATTTATCAATAACCCGAGTAAGTTCATAGGATGCGATTCACTGCAGTAAGAGTATTCTCCGAACCACGCTAAAAATGTAAAAATAAATAAATGACGTTGAGTGAGGAAGTCGGTGCAGTCGGTGTCTTCGCCATCTTACATGCAACACTTTCTGGATTCAATTGTTGTCGGCAATTTTTTTTGTAACCCTTTCGAGAATATACATTACAAGAACGATAAACGGATACCTTCCTCCTGAAGATCGTCCCATCTTCTTCGACGTTCCATCCCGCATCCTCGCACAGAGCCACCAAGAAGTCATTGCTGTCGGCGTGTTTTGGCAGGCCGTAGTTCCCACGAGCACGGAGCCCTTCAAATATCTTCCGCCTTACGTCCCGCCTCCTCTTCTCCCTCTGCTTGTTCTTCAGACGCTCCCTTTCCGAAGGAAAACGCAGCTTTGTGGCGACCCGGCCATCCTTGTTAGTCCGCCGGACTAGCCAGGGCCCTCTAGTGGCCTTGATGCAGCCCTTTGTGATGGCACTCCCATTCTCCTCACCCATCTTAATTGGGTCTTCTTCTAGCAGTTTTCCTTGCAATGGCCCATGAACCCCAGAGACCTAAAGCTCTCGCATGCATGTATGGCTTTATGTTATCCTTCTTCTGATCAGTGAGAGGGTTTCTATTTTTAGTGTTGGAAATTACTAAAAAGGGCAGAGTTGATAAGAAACATGCATGGAATATTATGTTACTTTTGGTTTTCCAATCATCAATGACATGCTGGTACGATTTTATTCTTTACAAAGGAGAAGAAATTATTCGTGATCTTGTTTTTGTCTCGCAGCACAGCAAAGCGCCGGTGAAAATTACAGTAAATAGGTGAAAATATTATCAATTAAACAAGCAAACTGCTACCACCTTTTTTCTTTATACGAGAGAAGCGGAATTAGTTGGTCTCACTTTTAAACTTTCCAGAACGCTCTTAATAAATATATTTTAACCAATAAAAAAAGACAAATGGGAATGGAGTGGTAAAATAACCGATATAATAACTACTCTCTTATTTTCCATTTCTAATTATACATTTTATTTATTTATTTATTATACACTCTTTAAAAATTAATTACTTATAAAAAATAATCCTCAATTGTCAAGGGTAAGAATTTATAATCAACTATACGATGAAAAATTCTGTGCACAGAACAGGTCGACATATAGTATTATTAGTAGTTTCTCATCACAGTTAAGTAAATTAGGATGATCTAAAATTTTATTGGTCTAAAAACAAATCAAGAAGATAAAGGAAAATTTTTTTTTTTTGGCAATGTTGGGTGGCCTCTCCGACAAATTCTTTTGCACAACAGATCGCTTTGCAAGATAAGTTTTCCATTTTTTGAGCCACTCTTACACGACAGATCATTTCTACACAATCCACAAAACAATCGATCCGATCGATTTCGTAAAAAATGAGACCATCACCCCATCTATGTAAGCTCCGATCCTTCACGACCGCTGCGCGCAAATACGATATCGACTGCTGTAATCGTTCAATCTTAAAGGCTTATGCTCTATTGATATGCCATTTCTTCTCTATGTTTCGTGTGATTCCTCTTCTTTTTTTTAATTTTTCTCCCTCTCCCTGTAGGAAAACTGAGATGCTGTCCTGGTAACTGAATGTACCCTTCGGGAATATTCTTCCGGCCCAAACACCCGGCCGCCTGACAGTCTCAACGTTCGCTTCCGTACGGTCAAATTAGTCATTTCATTTTTTTTTCTTGTCGATTTCCTGGGAGGTTTCAATTTTTTTGCGAAAGTTATTCATTGGGTATTTCAATATATGCCCCCTGAAGTTTACTCTGTCCCCTAACAAAGCATTCTCCGCCTTCAGTCATCTAAAACACAGATGGTTAAACTAATATGAATTAATTGAAAGGGTTCATCATCACTTCTCTTGTCAAATAAAGTCTTGGGTTCAGATCTTTTTATTGAGAAAATTCATGTTGAAAGAGTTTTACCCTTTAATAGATCGACCCGACTTAATAGAGTATAGGGAGAAACTTGGTATTCCTTATCTAGCAGCAGATGTGCCTGGAATCCTTGGTTCTGTTCTTGGACCATTGGATTATCCGTTTAGGTTGATCTTGTTCACTCAGAAAACCCGAGAATTCTCAGTCCAGTTTTTTACAGAAGCAGAGAGGAATCATCTTCCATCTTAGCTCGTAGATTATTGCAGGATCTGCATCTTCCTTAAACAGTTTTGTTTTCCCTTTTTTTGTTCATTTGCCTGCAAATCTCAAGCAAGACAGATGAATTCGAGGAAATCATGGACAATCCACCCGAAGCTTATGTTCAGAAAAGCAGCATTCACCTGGATGCCAAATTGAATGTGAAGTGATTAATCCTAGGCATAGCAAGGGGAACCATAGCATGAGACTGCCTAAACTGGCTGGCAGAAAAATGAAAGAGAGGAAATATGGTACAACTACAATCTCGGAAATCGACTTTTACCTCCTCTTCTCCAGCAAAAAGATTCAGTGGTACACGAGGACCCCAGAAAATAATATGGTTTTTACTAGTAACTGCAAAGAACACCTGCATATCATTCACAGTAAGCTTTGTACAGAGCATTTTAATCAGTCCATTATGGAAACAAAAAATTGGCGCTCTTGCGAAACAAATTTAACTGTTCTGACAAGACAGTGCTGTTCCCAAAAATGATGCCGGCAACTGTAATAGACAAGGTGCTATTGCTTGCTATGTAGACAGCAGCACAGCAACTGTTCTCCCTAATTCTGGGAGGTTGTGCAATAAATCCATTTGATGAGAGGCACTTTACGTACCATGTTGGATATCAGCTTCTTTACAACCTCAGCCTTCAGGATCACCAATAATAAATAATACCCTCTCCCTTAGTTTGCTGATTGTCTGAATGGAAGCAACAAGGAGAAAGGTTATTTGGTGAGAATCATTTTAAAGAAAACACGATATCAAACAACCATAACCCAGACACGGGCTAGTATCATTACCAAGTCGGACATCTTTGCCCATCCTTGAGTTGAGAGGGCGGCCTCTTTGAGATGGGAACAATGTGTTGAATCGAAAGACAGAAAATAGGTCGAGTTTTCTGTAGCATCTGCGACCCACAGGTGATTCATCTGGTCCTTTGCTCTCTTAATCAGATTGCAGAAGCCAACCTGCAACAAAAATGCACCAAAAAGCAGCAGAGTTGAAACCGACTTGATATGAATTTCCCAGAGAATCTACCGGCGTTTATATGAATATAATCCCATCTTTAAGAAGAGCAAGTAGACCTTATGTTTCACTAGTTAGAAAAGGTTCAAATAAGTTGATTTGGGTGACGGAACTGCTGTGAATATGCAGAGTTCAAAGAAACACATTTAACCAAATGTCAACCAGTCAATTGCTACTATACATAAATGATTGCCTCACTTTCGTAGCTGGATTACACTGAGAAACTAAAATCGTCATTCTCAAGTTGATAATGCAAAAGAATGATACTTACAGTAGACCCAACAAGGTTGGAGTTGATGGGAACGAAGGACATGTCATCAATGTAGGGCCAGCAGAAGCTGATGGCAAGTAAAGAACATGATAATTCTCCTCCATGTGAGTCGACTCTGGAACAATCTGTGATAAATACCCACTGCTTTCTTTGTTGAGCGGCTGTACAGACTTCCCCAACATATACAACAAATCCAGCAATATCAAACTCGCTGGAGTATTCGAAGAAGCTCAGTTAAAATGCGAACGCATTACCAACAAAATGCAATGACAAAAAGAGAGAGCCATGCACCTGGAAAGAGAAACTTCACCTAATCTTGAAAGCGAGATAGCTTCGCGAGGATTGAAGAATGGCCTACATTTTTTTGGAAGTTAAATAAATATGGATAAATTTGGATTTGGAGGAATGAACAAAAAAGAAGTAGCAAGAAGCTTACAAGTTTACCTAAAATTCTTACTCTCTTGCGAATTCAGAGGCCTCCATGTTGTTCTAGATCCTCTAGCTTGCAGATAAATATGATCTGAAGAAGAGTTTATCGGAATAAGCCCCGAAAAAACATATGCCTGTCCCTCAACCAGATCATTTTTCTGCAAAAGTAGTCCAAGATCAAATAAAGAATAAATTGAAAATCAATAGTGATATTTCAATTTTCAAGTCATCAGATAAGTGAACCATCACACAACCTTCATATCGAGAGAAAAGTAATATCTGTAAATGCTCAACTGAAATTCTTAAAAGGGCTCAACGCAGAATCACATCTCATTTACCTGCCTTTCAGTTGGGTTCCAGATTGTTATCAAACCATTTTCAGGACCGCTGTTTCTTCCACAGGTTTTACTTCTTAAACCAACCACCTTTACCCTCATAAATGGAGTAACTTCCCTCTCACTCAAGCCGGCATCTTGTAGAGCTTTCTCAATTGATTTTTCAATGTCTGATTGCCTAGTCACCTAATTTCAGACCTGTCATGGTTAGGTTTCTATTTTAATATTTAGTCAATCCCAAATAGCATCCGACGCTGACCTCTATCTTTGAACGATAAGTGGCAAAAGCATTTAGCTGTTCAGGACTCATCTCTGCCATTAGAAGCTCAGGCTCTGCAGCTGTTTCGAGTATTTTTGATATTTTTGCTCCTTCCTCGCTATCACTGTCGTTATAGACATGGAAGTCCTTGGCTCTTTGGAATTCAGAGATAGCACCATCAATAATTGCGGAACGCCTGCAGTAGATAAACAAAGATTACAGGGTTTAGATATTAGATGAGATCGAACAGAGTTGAGCACCCCACTTCATTTAATTTTTCATCTGTGCCAGTGGAACTCACCTCTGATTATAAATCTGCCTAACTTCCAGCTCCATTTTTTCTGATCTAACAATAGAACCCCCTCCACTTAAACTAGGAAAAAAAAGAATTAATTCATCAGAGAAAAGCCTTTGATGCATTTGCAGTAGGGGAAAAAAAATGTCTCACGTTAAATCAGGTTACCTCTCCTTGAAGAGAATCGGATATATGCGTGAGACTCCAACTAATGTCTGAGGCACTGGACCACCATTACTTTTGATGCATCTAAATGACAAAGGGACACGGCTACCCTTACCTGTAGTATTTTATTTCAAGGCCATGCTAATAGTCAAACTGTAAATTAAACACAACGCAATCTCATATTCTGCTTACAGAATCCTAGTCGATCAGCCCAGTGAGCTCTATAAGTGCCATTCGTGTGTAACAATAAGCTAACCCTCTTCGTTTCCTGAAAGAGAAGGAAGAAAGGAGTACAGCTTCCGAGATTCAAAGAAACAAATTTAACACCTCAAATGGAGCAAAGGCCAAAAATTAGGCATCAACAAGAACCTCTAGAGGTGAAACAGGAGCATCCCAGCCACACAATCTTGCTCCCCAGATCTTCAAAATACAAATAAACAGTAAAGTTATGACTATCCTGGCTTCTCCATATCAGAAAGAATAAAAAGCAAGGACTGTGTGTATTACCCGAAGTTTCTGGCCTACAAACACTTTCCCTGAATGACAATGATTTGACAATAAAGCATCCAAAACTGCATCCACCGAGTACCTGGAAACTGTATCCTCAAATTCTGAACAACTTTACAGCTAACAAGTTCTTCGAAATTACTTACCAACCATCAGTTAGTTCAAGTTTCATTTTATCATTGTTTCCTTCAGATGCCACAGAGGAACCCTCAGTCTTCAGGTCACAATTCGAGCATATGCGAGAAACACATAAAACGAGCATTGAAGAAGGTGATGCATCTCCTTCAAGAATTCTCTTTATTGCAGAAAGATGGCCATGGTTTACCTCCCTTTCATATCTAAACAAAATAATTAGAAAATGTTCTCAAGAAGGCCCCCGGGAGAACATTAACATATATAAAACTTAAAACAATTCAAGTACCTATACTTCAATTCCTCGAGCACATTTGAAATGGTCAAAAATTTCCCAACAGTTTTGGCTGGATAGCTTCTCTCATAGCAGGCAAGCTTCCAAACTATCCATTTATAGTGATTGGTGACCCATCTGATAAATCCAAGACAAAATGTGGATAAGTAATCAATTAGAGAGAGACCAACCCAGAAAAGCCGCAAGGCCAAAATACAGAAGATAAAAATGAGAGCAACAGATAAAATCCAAAAATCAACATTCCGGCCATATAGCTCACAAAACCATTTAAGTGCATGAATATGAACAGCAGCAGATTATGAGTTATTAGACCATCAAAATCCAAATATCAAAAACCTCAATGAACAAAAAATACAGTACATATGATATTATATTTTCCTTGTCTTGAATCTCTTGATAAATCAAACATATTTTTAGATAAGAAAAATGTTACTGACACAGAAATTTACGTTCTAGAAACATGCTGCACAGATGCTCCAGACTGGATCAACATGTCAAACAAAGCTTCTACTCCGATACAATTCAAACCAGATTCATCGGAAAACGCGAAATTTCCAGCGTCATCACAACTGAAACCCTCTACGCTGTCTGTCGAAACCTGCAAGTAGTGTGTAGAGAAAAATGCAAAAGAGATGGATAAAAAGTTGAGCATCATAGACTGAATAATGAAAGAGTAACTTTTATTCTCCAAATACCATGCATAATGGAGGCCCCCCAAAGTATTCCTTCATAGAGGCCCTTGGAAGCAGAAAAGGATATCTAGAGGAGACCCTTCCTGCTGAGGGAGGCTGAACAGATGACTTTGATAAGCCTGTACTAGAATATGTACATCTATAAGACTACTTACAGTACTGAATGGAAAGGAAAGAAAAAAAAGCGAAAAAGGGAAAAGACAAAAGAAATAGTCCAGAGAGTCACCGCTAGGAGCCAGTGAGCTATTCCTCTTCAAAGGGGCGGAAAACTTAGAACTGCGAGGCCTCTTGAATGGAGAAACAGAACTGTTCCTGCCAAATCTTGTCTCAGATATAATGTTTTTATTGTCAGAATAAGTTGTGCCATTTCTGTTTGAGATATCCACAAGAACCTGGCCTGGTGGGCTGACATGAGAATTATTTTGAGAATCAGAATCTTTTATCACAGTAGGACTAACAGGTACAAAAGATCCACCCATGAAGGGCATCTTAAGAGAACCTAAATCAGAGACAAACCTATCAGAACTGTCACTGGCTGCTGCGTCGAACTGAGCAATCAAGTTACTTCCCCCTTTAATTTTCTTTGAAGAATTCAGCGACCGCCCTCCATCGGAAAAGGCAGGAGATACAAAACTCTCTGTCACATGCCTATGGTTCGCGGCTTGTTGATATTGAAGAGAACTAGGAGTTTTATTTTCTTTGCGTGATGGATTATCGCATAAGTTCACCTCGTTGAAGAAACTCCCCAATTCAGGGTCACCAAGAAGACTTCTTGCACGTTTCAGAGCATCACTGGAAATGGAAATGGATCTCCCACCAGCCGTCTGGAACTTAATTGGAGCTGATTTTGCAGAAAATTCATGCATCTTTGGGTGCATACTATTAGGAGAAGCGAGGGACTTCAGCCTATTTTCAGCTGAACCATTTTGGGAAGCCAATCCAAAACCTGAAATAGATTCCTCTTTCATCACATCAGCAATATCTCCACCAACCTTCTCCCAAGATGAATTTAGATATCTGCATCCATTGTTACTAGAGAATGGCTTTCTTGAAAGTCCAAGGACTTGAGAAGCACAATGCACGTCATCTTCTTCCAGGCCCAGCAATGTCTTGGCCCTTAAAAGACCTGCCGCAGAAACATTCACCATTTTCCCTGATCCAGTCTGGAAAAGAGAATTGCTGCCAGGTCTACGAACTTCACCATCCACTCCGCCTGCAAAGTAACTTTCTTGCCATTAAATAAACTATTTGCAAGTCTACGAGCAAGGCTAAAATCATGACCAATTATTTGGAATTTCACAACTGGCGGGATTAAGGAAAAGTTTGAAGAAAAAACAGTGAAGAGAGAAAAAAAGAAAAGAGCAAGTATCAAACTTCCTTATTCCGTTCTCCCTGGATCAATAAGATACCAAAGCAGGTTCCTGGCAAATCCAAAGCAAGGTATGTCGTACAATTTTCTCCTGGCTTTACACTGTCTCACATACTACCAAAAAGTGAAGTTTCTCAGTAGCAATAGAGAAACCTCGATGAAGTCTTACCAGTACGAGACAAATCATCATCGCCCAGAACTCTCAGTGCTTTTTCTATGGAAGACTGCTTCACTGCCACCGGTTTCCCCAGTCCCGTACGGAACATCGGTGAGCACCCGACGGCCGAGCTACAATTGTTTTCTGAAAGCTTCGAACGCCCTATCACATCAATCGCCAAACCAATTCTTAGCTCTAAATTCAAACTTTTTCGAAACAAAATCTGTCATTTACGAGTGAATCGAAAGCCTATCAGCACCTTGAAGCAAGATATCAGACATGGAAGGGAGACGGAAGACGGGATCCTTCGATCGAGCCGGAGCTCCATTTACTTCACTCTCCGGATTGGTCGCCGGCGTCCGACCGGTGAGCTGCCACAGGTAGTCCCCGCCGTCGGTGGGGAGGAGGCGCCACGTCGACATTTTCCGGCGAGGATCCGACTTTCTTGCAGAACTATTTTCACAGAGGCCTTTTTTAATATAATTTTTGGATTTCTGGAGGCAGAAGTGAAAAGTTTGTCTTTTGCTATTTCCAGAAGAGGCGGGAAAGTTGAAATTTTTGCGGCAGTTAGTATGGGCTTATGTCACGGGCTTGGGCTCTAATTTTATTTGGGCCAGGCCCAGTTAGAGGTGTTCATGGTTCGGTTCAACTCCGTTCAGAAAATCAGTTCAAACCAAACCGAGTCAAATACTTTGGTCAGGATATCAAGTCTGAACCATATTCGCTTCATCTTAGAATAACCGAATTACATACAACCAGTTCTTTTAGTTCGGTCCACGTATTTACCTTTAAATAAAATAAATATAATATAATATATTCAAGAACTCTTTTTTTTATCTTTTGTTTTTTTTTTAATCATCATCTAGAAAATCAGTTTGTTCAAGTAATCATGATAAATCAATCATATTAAATAATTAACCGAACCACTTCTCAATAAAAAAAATTATCCCATTAAAGAACCGGTTTGAATAAATCAATTATTATTAGTTTGATTAGGTCCAGTGCTTCGGTTTATTAGTTTATTTGAATTAATCCCTAAACTATTTTGACAATTCTTCTCTCCCAACTTTGGAAATCCTGCTTTCCAAATATTTCTCCACTTTTAAGTGAGAATCGTCAAGTATTCATAATTCTAATCAGGTCAGTTCATTAACGGTAAAATTCTCTTAATTACAATTGCATAAGACTTGAAAATAAAATCTCATTCACGGAAGTAGGTGATAAACCGATTCATATCGATTAATTACAGCGATGGATTTGGGGGCACCCGCCACTTGAACTCGAAAGAAATTTGTGAAACAAACTTCACTTAAATATATTTATTTTTTTATCAGATTATTTTATCTCGCCTCTTTAAATCGTCTTCATACTCCTCACTTGAGTTTTAACCCTAAATAAATTTATACATAATTAGAGAGCATTGATCTCGTGGTGGTACCGGAGTTCCCCAAAGGCCAAGTGAACCGGCTTTTCGGAGATCCAACAGGACTAGTACCAAATCTGAAAAAAAATTAACCAACCCCGCCGGCATGTATCTGCATAAAAATTCGGGATGCGATCGAATCATCGTCGGTTCGGTGAGCAATCTAATCACTGGATGGAAGGAGATGCCATTGCCTCTCGTGTCTTGTCAGCTCCCCGACCACATATTAGCCGGATATTTGTAATGTCCCACAAAGGGTTGATAGGAAGACCCATAACCTAACAAGTTGGTGCCAAGGTCATTGATCCAATGAGAGGCAATTAGACAAAAGAATAAAAAGATCGGCACCGGAAATGATTCGACCCATATCTGCAATTCTCGAAGACGGGATTCCCTGAACTATTCGAGAAAACGAGAGAGAGAAATTTTTTCTTGTCATTTCGGATTGATAAGAATGAAAGAGACACAACATTATTTTAAAAATTTAGATTTGTAGATAGCTAAAATTTAGTATAGCTCTCAAGAGTTTGAATTGGGTCGGGGGAGGGTCTCTTTTGAAATTTTTATAAGGCTCGAGAGCATTTTTACTTTTTTTCGTGAGACGTTTTTCAATGATGAAATAGCACGAGTTGTGTTCAAAACGACAATACCTCTCGGGCAGACCTTTTTATCTCGTAGATCCATTGAATTAATGATAAGTACCGTCATGTAGTGTTATTCGTGAAAGGGATGTGGCTGTAGAGGCATTTACAAGATTGAAAAGCATCTATTTCACCCAAGAAATTTCCTTTCAAGAACAAAACTATGTCACTCGCGCTCAAAACAGATAGTGTTTCATCATTTATGTCTTTTTTCACCTTGTAAATTCGAAGTCTATCGTGTTGATTCAAACTGGGTTATGTAAGGGTATCGGATAGCATCAAAACTATTAGGAATCTAGCCGTAAGGTAGTATCAAAATAATCCTGGATGAAATTCGAGTTTGGCATCGAGTAGCAGAATAAGGAACCGGTTCGAACTGTTCGTGTTACAACCAGGTATCCATAATGGGTACTGAAATTGGATTTATAAAGAAAAATTGGTTTGCATGATTGATTTTGATCGGCCACAACTTCTTCACTCGGACTGCAGTTCTCGCTCTCTTTGTACTATTGGATTTCTAACCCGTCAAACTTTTATTTGATGCAATAGACATGCGTATTCAATAAATTTATCATAATTAAAAACAATCAATAGCATCTAGACACTGATAATAGTAATGAACACACTAAAGTTACTAAATTCCACAAATACAGCTAATAATAGTTAAATCACAATTACAAAAATTTATCATCAAATAAATTAATTAAAAATGAAACGTATAAAAAGAAATGCTGAATTAACTATATATCCATAAAGTTATCGATATGACAGGAAGAAAAGATGAAAGGTGACAGGCTCCAATATAGTGTTCTGAATATGTTGTACAGTATATGTTCTAATTAGAGTCCAATTTTAAAAATTAGAAACCAATTTTGCATCGCGCGTGCTAAAACCGTAATTCAACCTCATCAGACATCATGATGAATAACGTATGTAATACGCGCGTGCGCGTGTTTGTATATTGTTTCAACACTTGCCTCCCATTAATTTGAAAACCAGCAAGCCATGAGAAAGTAAATCCATGGAAGAGCTAAATATGAAGAAGCTGCCAGACGATGTTCTTAACCTGCCAGTATTAAAGAGATTGGCGGTTCAGGTGAAACTGAGGTCGTGGATGGTGGGGTACCCCTTTGCGAGGTAATGTCCAAACAGGCCCTGGGGGCAGGACTAGAATGATTTTCATGAAATTAGACCAGTAAATTATACATAATCATGGATATGTACATTATTCAAATAGTTCGCACGTCTTTTCATTCAACAAAATCTCATGTTAGATTTTTATAAATAGAGAAAACTGATGTTCGAAAGAGTGTTATCCTTCATGGCCAACTTGAATTGAACATGAATTGATCGAGACTTATATCGAACTTTTGAATTTTGAATGTCAAATGGTGCATACAGAAGTAAAGAGTATGTGTAGAGTTTTCTTTTCATTTATAAAAGGATAGCACTCGTTAATAGTGGTGACCAGGGATGGATTCTCGTGCCCCTAAACTCGGAAAACCTTTAATATACTATATATTTCACTTGATTTTATCTATTTTTTTATTGTATCTTATTTCGTCCTCCCAAATTCATCACGTTACTTTTATATGGAGTTTCGCTTCCTTGAACGGAGCCCCTGCATTAGTTCCTGTGGTGGTCCAGTTAGCCATGCCATGTCATATTTGAGTTTTTGTATCTAGTAGCAAATATACGGGATGAAATAAACAGTCAGTGCTTAGCACTTAATGTGTCGCTCTGTCACGAGGTAGCACGAAAAAGTTTATTATAATCTAGAAGCAATGTCTGCTAACGCGCAAACCAAAAAGAGCACTTTTAGCAGACATTTTAATACACATGCGTAGAAGTAATTTGAACTTGGGATTTGAATCTCACCAAATCATATGGACGTGAATTTTGAACCAATAAGTTAGTGCCTTTATTGGTAGTAGTATACATACATGATAGAATTAATTGACTTCGTTGAGGGCTAAATTCAAAGCTCCCTTGCTTTTCCCGAAGTTCAAACGAATGCCAGAGGGGGCCAAGAACACATTCAATGCCAGAGACTATGCAGTAAAAGCTGTGGGAAGTTATGTGCTGGGCCCTAGGGTTTGCTCTTTCTAGGAATTGCTATATTAATTGCACTTGCACCATATAGGCTATGTACCAGTCCTTATCAAAATGCCAATTTGATTTACATGTGTTCTCTATGAATCGACCAGCTGATGTATCGGCTTCGGTTGTTTTGTATGAGCTCTTGCTTCGCTTCAGATGTGTAAGCACATCCAAGAACGAGCGTCTAGTTATAGATGAAATATGTGTATGAGGCTCATTATCAAGTCAAAATCATCGATGACTTGCTCGACGAAGTCCTAGGGCAGGTTTCCCCAGTCCTTCGATTTGACGGCACGAGCGTCAAATGTCACCGGTGGACAGTCATGTAACTAATACAACTACTGTCTTGTAGATTTGGTAATATCCTGTCAAATCAGGTCATAACGATCCACTGCACTGACTAAAGCTAGCAAAGATCTCGTAAGCATGATTTCATACTGATTCAGTCGTCGACGATTCTTGTAAATACCAAGATTTCGACCATCACGATCGGTCATCACCTTCCTCGATCACTACATTACTAGCTATCGCTACCACCGGTCCTATTCGACCTCTCGAGCCACCTCGAACACACGCCCCTCGAACATTGATTTGCCAAGCTTTTGAAATTAGACACACATATATTATCATGAACTGTGGTGCACGTGAGCTTCCTAAGATATTTACCCCTTTTTCTCTGCTCTAAAGAAAAGTAAATTTCCTTTCACGGCTGTTAAAATTGATTGATTTGAGAGGACGGTAAGTGTCACCAATTATCGTTTCACAGTAACAAGTGGAAGCAAGACATTTATGATTGATGTTGTTTTCGTGTCATTAATTACATTAAGGTAATATCTGTGAGCAAAAGCTGATTACTCTGTCACTTCCGTGACTGCTTTGCGGGCTACCTTACCACATACCATATAATTAAAAAATTGATCCGAATTAAAAATCATAATTTTATCAAATTACATGAAAGTATATTTTTCTATTATTAGGCTATCACTCTTAAAAGTGATGAACAATATGCGAATCGCCGAACAAGAATGTTTTATAAATCCTTAATCGAAATTGTTCTGTATCTCTTTCGATTCTAGTGAATAATCTTCTTTCTTTTTTTTTTTAACTGATAAACTTTAGCTGCCATAAGAGAGTTATTGCTACTCTTGTCGTTTACCCACGCTCGGTTGGATTTCTTCTTTGACTCAGTAGATTTATCCCTCGTTTGGATGGCGGAGGTGGGAAAAGGTGGATTTCTTAAAGCTGTTTTGTTATGATTTTCTAAAGGCGGTGTAGTGGGAAGAGGGTAAAGCCACAAGTCAGAATCCTTCCCTTTTTTTTTTGTTAGAAAACACATATAAAAATAATTTAGTCAATTAATTTAAATTTTTCACGCATATCCGAACATAACTTCAAAGGGACAGATCCGATAGTAAGCTGATAATAAGCAATAGGTCAGGTTCAGGATTCAACTCCCACAGAGGACGGTATCTAGGGTTGAATGGCTGCCCCAGACGGTATAATATATCGTCCAGTGGATTAATCGACTATCACGGCACCGAATACCATCGATATTAAAAAAAAAAAAAAAAGTATATCCCAACATGATTAGAATTTCCCTTCCATTCCCCACTGTTCTACAATTTTCATTCTTGCCAAACATTGCCATCACTTGACCGGTCTCCTTAATCATTCACATGTAATCAATGAGTTTCAAGGACTTCTCTGAATGAGAAACCGGTTTAAAAGCTAGATTTTCATAAGGTACATTGTCATGTCTCACTGGGTTCAGTGGAGGATGCATTCGTGTCCTATAAATAAAACTTAAGCTAAATCAGTAAGTGCATGAAACATACCTAAAACTTTGTGTTCGACTTTTCTTATCAATTTTACGGCGTTTTAAAAAAAAACTTTAATCGCGCTCTCGATCAACAGCGCACACTCCCGATGCCCACCTTACAAAATATCCCTCAGCAGCTAGAGATAACCATATTAGTCTCAAGCGAATTATTTCACATGTCGACCTGAAAGGACAGACATGATCAAATGCAGACATACCGACTCTTGGGATATATATCGAGCCACCAGGGTCCCTCCCCCCAATCTAAACAAAACTAATTAGACAGCTGGCATGAATGTCATGAATGACGATTTAAGCAAGAACATAAACGATAACATAACACGAGACAGTCAGACAGACAGGCGGTCGTTTCTGATAAAGTCGAGAGAGGAGACAGGCACATGCATGCTCTCTCTCCAAAAGAAAGAATTTTGTATGGCGCTTATGGTACAATAATTTGGCTCTATGTTCCTTAGTCCTCATCCTCAACATATAATATCTATATATATGTATGTGTGTATGTATCAAATTATCACCTGCAACTGCAAGCTAGGGCTCCCCTCCCAGCTGCTAAAATGCATGTGTGATTGAGGAACATGCATGTCCGGCGGGATGCAAAGCTAATTAAAAAAAGTCTCTCGAGGAATCGATCCTGTCAAGGGTCTGACATGAAAGGACACGGATACTATAACAGATGTCTTAGAGATTAGGATGAGGAGCTGCATGGATAATTAGGGCTTGGTGGAAGATGAGGAAGGAGAAGAGATTTTTTTACCTACTTGCCCTAATTTTATTTTTTTCGATAATAAATGAAGCGTATAAATTTAATATAAAAATAGAAAATAAAGGTAAATAAGATATATATATATATATATATAACTCCCACGGTAAGGAATCGGACTCAGAATCTCTAGGTTGTGAGTTACAATTTTGTGTCACCATACTAAGACAACATCCTCTAACCTAATTTAATTTTAAATTATTGAAAAGTGGTGAGCGGTAAATGTGACTTTTTAATTATTTGAACCCTTGAATGCATTGATTCTTATTTAAATAATTCATATTTGGAACTATTTTATTAAAAATTCTTATGATCTGAATGTGACACATTTAGCATAGCATCTTTTAAGGGTTGTAACTAGAAGGACCGTGTTTGAATCGAACGGACTTTGTCCAACTCATTTGATTTAATATATTCAAATGGACATGTGAGCATGCTCTCTTCTTCTTCTTCTTCTGTTTTTTTTAAATATATACGATATAATAAACACCATAATAGACATATTATTCATTTGCAACTAGCACGATAACAAGTACACGCACACATGTAAGCACGATGACAAGCACGGATAACTAGAAGTTAATCACGTATCGAGTTAAACATGAAATTGTACAGGAATAAAATGCCATTTATATAAATCTTTTTCGATTTGAACCACTGGTATTCATAAGTCTGATGGTCCTTGATTAATCCAGTTTAAACCGGGAGGGCATAATAGGAGGGTTAAAGCTCTCATAGTGTAAACTCTGACTATTTACAATGCTGAAATTCGAGACCTTACTTAAGGTATAAAAGTGTCGTACCGCCTTAATCAATCCATTTTAGCATCTGTATAATATTTTAAACTAAGTAATTGTTGTTAATTGTTATAATATAAATGTATTAAATAGGTTAAAATTTTAAATGGCATAGCAAAATGCATTAAATAAGCGGATTTAAATGCTAGACGGTGCGGTAGTATTACTACAGGAAGCATTTAACAACTTAATTTTAATAATTAATAATTATTATCTCTACAAACTTAAGCAATCGAAATGTTAAGATTTATTTTTTTTCCCCTTATCATAACTCTCCGAGACCTTATGAGCTGAGCACATCGTGAACTATTAAAAAAAGAACACACGTATTTTCTTTGGGAATTACAAAATAATCACAAATTTTATACTTTTTTTTTTTTTTGGTCGCCAGCCACGGTATCCAAGCAGGCCCCACCAGCGGTGAGATGACATCTTTCAGCCAACCATACTTGACTAATCCGTTGGTCGCCCCGGGTCGCACGCCTGGCAATGGCGGGTGAGGCTCCCAAGAGGGGTGTCTGCGTACGTGAGGTCTCGAACCCGAGACTTCCTTAAGCGGCACCGAGCTGCTTACCACTCGGCCCAACCCCTCTTGGTGCAAATTTTATACTCTCTCCTAACACTGAACTCATCTGAAAATTTATATCTGGTCTGCGCTCTACTTCCGCTTCTGACTACTATCGTGCTTTCCACCGGAGGATGTGCAGCTAAGCTAAGGCCAGCTAGCCATAGCTGTGTGAAATTTATAGAATTTAAAGGTATGCATTTTAATTCTTTTTTATTTATTTAATGAAACTCTCCATCAGTAAATTATACAATTACCATGAATTCTCTATTCGTTATTTTTTTGTTAATAGGTCTTCAATATTTGAAAATTTTGTGAGAATATTTTGAAAATTACGCCACGTTAATTAAAAAAAGAGCGTGCAAGTAAAAGCCATGAGACATGGCCTGCCTGTCGAGTTCATGAATAAGGAGATATTAGATTTTACCCTGCTATTTCTGTTCGAAGATAAGTTAATACAGGCTGCATTTACATTTCTCTCCTAGGTTAAAAAATGAAGGCAGCGGTACTAGCGTTTCGATCACCACACTACGTCTTGCACGGACTTTCGTATCCGGTCGTGGAAACATCATATGAGTTAAGCAATAAGCATTTGGCATTCGCCCGTCAATATAGTACAGCTAAAAATATATTATAATCAGAGAAGCTGATGTCCATCGTGCAGCAAACCAAAGACCGCAGTTCCAGCAAATGCTCTTGACAAGTGCATAGAAGAGATTCGTACTTTTATCAACTTCACCGGGCTATATAAGAGAGAATTTAGACCGTTGAACCATCGTCCTTTATCGTCTCAATTCTTACATCTTTTTTTCTTGCACAATACTTGGTATTCAAAAGTACGATGAATTCTAAGTAATTCAGGCTTGACTCGGGTCGGTTTGGTAAGAAGATAAAACTGTTTAAATACGAATTTTTTTATTCGTAAGAATGGAGTATGAGATTTTACCGAAGATATGTCAAATCATCACGAGAAATATGAGTTGGAAAATGAGCCTGAACTTGCGTAGACCTAATTGATATAGTCTTTATAGATGGAGCCTCTTTAACCTGCGGGCAGCCACTGAATCTTTGCCCTACACTACAAGCTTCAGCGAATTGTACAAAAATTAATAGTAGGACTGTAGGAAGCAAATATTTCTACCATTCCTTTACATTTTACATTATTAAAAAAAATAAAGCTTATAAAGAGTGTTTGGTACTGTTGTTAGATGTATTTTTTTTTACAAGTAAATTATCATTAATAAAAGTTATGCATTACGGTAGAAGCGTTTAGGTCCTCTCGCGTTCAAGGGATGATCAAAAGCATGGAAACCTTTAACATTATTACGCTGTCCTATTTGACCTATTACATGCACTTCATAGTTCATTTCCCTACTAATCCTTTTTTTTGTTTGCACCATACAGTATCTCCGGACCAGCCGAAACGCACCTCAAGACTAATCTGCGGTCGGGTCGGGATCCCTGGAAAAATTCCCGTCGATCTTCCCAGCCCGGGATTCGATCATAGGATCACCCATTTGGGGGCCTAGCAAAGGAACCATCAGACCAACCCATACTAATCCATTTACATCCCCAGTTCATAACCCCAGATAAAATATTTCTTATATTCAAAATGAGACTTTTAATCTTCCAAAGAGTGTTTGGTATCGTTGTTAGATGTAGGGAAGACAATTTTGATCCGAACTCGCTGACCTGCTATGCTCCGCCCCTTCACGATTTGGGGCAGGTCTGACCCAACTCGTGTGCAAGTTTAGGAGGTTTGGGGTTGTCTTCTGACCTCGTTGGCTCCAATTCGACTCGATCCAACCGAGCCCTTACCTATTGTATAACAATATATTATATAATTATATATTTAAAAATTAATTTTACTTTGTTTATTAATATTTTTATCTTAATAAATTGGATAGTAAGCGTCATATTTTATCGAGATTATATAAATTTTTATTTTACTTAAATTTATTTAATTATACTATTACATATTTATACCATATTTTAATTAAATATTTTATATAATAATTAATAATTTTCATGTAACCCAAGCACCCTGTCACTGACTCCACCTGTGAAGGGTACAGGGCGAGTCCGAGTATCCAAATACCTCGTCCACCCTACCTCATTGCCATCCTAGTTAGATGATGAATAACAATAAAGAGAAAGTTTCGTAATCATTTCTTAAAAATTAAAATTAATAAAATTTTATTGATCTTATAATCAGGATTCTTAAGCTAACAGATAATCATTGAACATGACAAGTAATATTGCGTACTTATTTCTTCTTTCGTGAAACTATCAGATGAGTCGAGATCATTACGTTATATCAAAAATATAAGTACTACTTTCCCACCCTAACCCATAAATTTTACGAAAAATATTGATTTTGGTCCTCAACTTTTTGGACCATATTCATATTTGACATAAACTTTTTTTCAGTCAATTCTAATCCTTAAAATTTTCAATATTATTCAATTTTAATCCTTTGTATTATTTTTCATATTAAAAAGGTGATTTAGCTTTTTTAATATTAAAAATATATTTAATTAAAAATTAAAAGATAAAAGTAAAATCTCATGTGCTCAAATTCAACTATCACGATCCTTATGAGTTCACCGACAGTGCTTGAAACTGTCAATAATATTTCCAATGACAATTTAGAGTCGAAATCTCATTGACCCCTCTCCTCTTATATAGAATTTCCGCATTTTTATAATTGTAAAATAATTCATTGCTAAAGTACATTTTTTTTAATTAAAAAGCCAAATCATTTTTGTAATATTAAATTTAGTATAAAGGACTAAAGTTGACCAATTTTTAAAAGGTTTATGATTAGAATCAATTAAAAATTTTAGTTTAAATATAAACATTATCGAAAAAATTGAAAATAAAAATCATCTTTTCCCTTAAATATTATAAACAATTATCAATTATTGGGGAGAGAGAAACAAAAGAGAAAAAGGGGGATGAATAGGTTTTTCCGCTAACCTTGACAAAGCCTTAATTAGGAAATATTATCCCTTTAAGGTGTGTTTTCACATGAATCAGGCGAATTCGAGATATTTCTAGAAAAGTTATTAGTTTTTCTTTTTATGGATCGCGAATCTAGTTGTTGCAGTTGTGTCTTATCCAACTTTAACAACTTCTACCGTTGTTTCAAGGAACAGTTCTAAACGTGTCCTTTCACAGACACGAGAGTAGATATTTAGTAGCGGAGTGAATATACATATCCAATGATGGAAAAAAAGGGGGGTAATTGTTCTATAAATGAACGACGGCCAATTGCTACCAACCAAATCTATTTCTACGCAATTACGCGAGGACGAGATTTTAAATTTGAATGTCTTCTAAGAACTTGTTGCGAGGCATCTATTAAAAACGTACTCTTTGAGATTTGACCTCAACAGACACCATAATTTTCTCTTTTTTTTTTTTACTAAGTTACATATTTAATGGTGCTGCTAGGCTCCTATTTGGAGCAACTCCGACAGGGTTTGTCTTTTGATCCGACCTGTCTCGACCTAAGCTACCTCACTGTATTATATAATTAATATTATATTATTGCATATTTTATTATTAATTTTATTTAATTTATACGCATTTTTATCTTAATAAATTTAGTAAATAATCTTTCCAATTTTTGCTAAAAATTAATTATTATGAAAATTTTTAATTTTCAAATTTTATTTGATTGTACTGTCAAGATATATTTATTATAGCATATTATAAATTACACTTCACATTGTTTTTTTTTGGGTGATTTTGGTCGAACCATGCCCCAACCTGAACTATCCCTCATAGTTCAGGTCGGTGCACAAATCGACCTGTCAAGGGTGCAAGATAGTCCGCATATTCGATTACCCAATGGGTCTTGTCCCATTATCATCTCTAGTAGAAAAGGATGGTTAGATTGTAACTACTATCAATCTCTTTTTTATACATAAATATAATAACTGACTGTTCATTGTTGATTGTCCATTGCTGTGGTTCGATTTTATTCTTGAGTAAAGTTATGGATCTAGAGAAATATATGATTTCGAATTTCTTATAATATTAGAAATTTATTAACATTTTTTAAGTTTGCACCATACAGTATCGCCGGACCAGTCGAAGCACACATCCAGACTAATCTGCGATCCGGTTGAAATCTCTGGGAAAATTCCTGTTAACTCTCCTAACTTATGATTCAATCTAAGATCACCCATTTGGGAGTTTAGTGAGAGGACCACTAAATCAAATCCAAATTGGTAAAATTCATTAAAGATTTTAAATGTTGGAAAGCGGGGGAATATTAATTGTCATCAAACCTAATAATACCTCAAATTCGTGTCTTACTTTCTCTTTTTTATTTTTAATTTTTCTCTTGAAATTGTGGACTACTTTCTCGTAACCACAACAACTAGGATACAAATTCCAAGGCCCCTTCCCTAATCCCTATGAGTGTCAGACTCAGTAGAGGGTTCTTCTTTTATACGTCAAGACAAGGGGGTGGCCCTGACTGACCAGCTCTTTTTTCATGGATTTTAGGATTTTGTTTTCTATAAATGGTTTTTCTTCCACATTTTCTTTAAATTAAATAAAATTTAATTAATTAATCCTTTTTCCAGTGTTAAAAAAATGTGTAGAGGCTCGTCATATGATGAAGAAAAGAGAAAATAAAGAGATACAATAATTCTACCAGTGAGAATTAAATGTAAGATCTATTGTTTTCACGATAAGGACAGTACCACTGTATCAAATCTTCTTTTTATTAACCAATCCTAAGTTTTCGATCTGAACTACTGATATCCAAAAGTTCAATAGGTACCGACTATCCTAGTTCAAGCCGGGAGGGTCCCTTAAGCAATAAAACTCTCTCAAGTTAATTTTTTTTCATTCATGATTCTCGAATCCGATATTTTACTTATACAGAAGAGGCACCCTCTATCTCAACCAATCCACTTTGAGGGCTTGTTTGGATTGAAGTTTATGGATGGTTATGGGAATGCAAATCTAACTCATGTTTGGCTAATAAGAGGGTCATGGAGGCACAACTTTAACCCCTATTTAGTAAATTAAAATATGATGATTATAGAGATTTATACTTCACCAAGCCAAAATTTTAACCCCAAATCAGAGGGTTATGGAGGGCTATCTCATCCATTCATAGCCCTCCACTTCCTCCACCTCCATAAATCTTCATAACACTCTTCTTCATAAACCTCCCCACCTATCAATCCAAACATGCCCGAGAGTTCCTAAAAGGGGTTTTTCCCCTTTTTCCGTTTATTTTATATGCTAATCGAATGTTTATGTATGATAATATGTATTTAGGAAAGTTATAACAAATTAGATGGAGGTAACACCATAAAATTGTAAATATATATAATATTATATATATATATAAGAACTAAAAATATAAATGAGTTTTCGGAAGAGGAGAAAATCCTTTCTCGCTCTTTTTTTTTCCGTAATTTATAGGTAAGTTCTATTTTTAGAAATGATATAAGGAACTTTAAAACCTCTTTCAAATAAAATAAAAAATTATAAATTTATAAGAAAGTTG
The DNA here is from genome assembly GCA_037672795.1 of Lagerstroemia speciosa. Classification (NCBI taxonomy): domain Eukaryota; kingdom Viridiplantae; phylum Streptophyta; class Magnoliopsida; order Myrtales; family Lythraceae; genus Lagerstroemia; species Lagerstroemia speciosa. The sequence continues at coordinate 4,480,356 of CM075297.1, read as the reverse complement.
AATACTATTATTTATAATATAAATTTGTGAATGAATATGACTTGACATTTTTTGAAATTCGCTTCGATTGTTTTTGACAAGCAAACGAGTTATAAAGAGCCCATTCATTAAAAAAAAATCCACCTCGACATTTAACATATTATCATTCCGTAAATGAACACTGTCTTTACCCGTATATCTACGTTAATCAACTTGGGATAGTATAATAGTTCTCTCACCAAACCCTTAAATGAGTGATATCAGAATCGAATCTCAGATTGGGAGGGTTAGCGAAAAATTTTTCAAGGATCCCGACCCGATAATAGATTAGTCTTGAGGTGCGCTTCAGTTAATCCGGAGATATTATATGGTGTAAAAAAAAGTATACTTACCTGAGAAAATGGAGAATTAATTGCTGCCGTGGAGAAAGTATCAAATGGTGTGAGGATTCATATTATGGTCCAAGAAGGGATGAACCCAGAAATTCTATCCGAGTTGGGTAAAATTCAAGTAAGAGTAAAATGATAAATTTTAGAATGGTGACATAACATAACTTAACATAATTACGGTAAAAATTGATAAAAGTTATGTAAGATTTTACATATTTGTTCGAGGTTTATGAGGCAATCGTCTCTTCACTCCCTTAAATATGTTCCTGTCCGCACATCATTTAATACTTTCTCGACGTCATCTCTTCTCCTTAAATAAGTTTTCAGGTTTTAGTTTTATAAACGAAAAAATTCATTGTTATGAGAGTTTTACTCTTTAATAAACAGACCCAATTTGAATATGAATTAGTTGAAACTAATCTATAATTATTATATGTGAGGACAAAGATAGTTTATCTCACTTTTGAAGTTCTAAAAATGCCATTGATGAATAAACCATTAAAAATGATAAATGAGTGAAATGGTAAGATCACTTTTAAATTTATAACTACTATTAAACTACTATCTAATTTACGTTTTTTTTCTCAAATTGTACATTTTATTTTTATTCATGATAATCGTAAAAATAAGAAAATATGTAAAATAAAAAATGTGATTTAATAATCTACTATATATTTAACAATTTCGTATGTAGAATGAGTTCGTGTCTGGTTAGATTTATATGGAGGAGGTATGTACTGAAAAGAAAATGATATTCTTCCTAAACTATTGTTTTATTGTAAAGACTGTTTTAGCAATGCTCATAATTCATTATTTATAATTATTTATGGTGTACGGTTTGAATCATGGCAGTGCTTTTATATGAAGATATTCGTATAAAAAATACGAAATAAAGCGTTGTTGAAATCTTATTAATGAGACTAGAACTCGATATTTCTGGTTTAAAGCTAGAGTTATTATAATAAATCTACATAAAATCCCAGTAGCAACAACAATTACTGTTGTTGGTGTTGATGATGCACAAATCCCACACTGGACAGCCAGTCGACATATTATGTCCGGTAAAAATTTTACATGATATCAAAATACAGGTTAAGTTTAAGTCAGCGTGACGTATTTAGAACTATTGTCAGGTCAAATGTGATATGGGGAGTTTTAAAATAAATAACAAATAATATCGTTGTATAGTAAATTTTAATCTTTAGGTCAAGCAGTCATGATAGTTTCTAATAATAATAATAATAATAATAATAATAATAAACCCTGCAGTTTAGTGTTGAGATTTGATTTTATTATTGTAGGGAATAATATTTTAGATATCGGGTAGATATAATTGTTGAGATATTTGATTATCCGTCAGATTTTCTGTCTCTTTATTTTATTCGACACGTAGCTTATAAATAGTTTAGTTTGCTATTGTAATCATTGAGTCGTCTAATAAAAAATATCATTTACTCCCTGTGTTCGGTCTTCGAACCACCACGTTTAGCTCAAGTGGATAGGACATACCCTTAAATTGTAAAAAAAAATCCATGAGATCGGACATTCAATTTCTCTCTTGAACACGTAATCCTTAGTAAAGCTACACACACAGGTGTTCCGTACATGAACTTACCCGGATCTGTACACTTATGAGGTGTTCATGGGCTCGGGGAAAATAAACATATCGTTATCATCAAATAATAATAATAATAATAATAATAATAATAATATAATAATAATAATAATAATAATAATAATAATAATAATAATAATAATAATAATAATAATAATAGAAAACTCAAATATCTGTCGACATGCTCCACAATTTCAACATCTCACTTGGATTTGACACAACCAAACTACATACAGATTAGATTTGGGGAGAGCGTTAGGTATCTCAGCTGCATTGCTTGATCTTGTCTTCCCTTTGTGAAGACTTTGCACAAAGGGCTACGTCACTCTCTACCTAAAACAGGCCTGGTCATAAAATTGCTTTGACTCTTCCACTGCTTTATTCTTTCTGCATCCACGAACATTTTTTATAAATTCATACATGCAGGTAAGTTCATGAAGAATCATGTGTTTGATCGGTCTCATTAAGGTTTACGCGTGCGCACTAGGTAGATTGAATCTTTGACATTAATTTGGAACACTGCACGTGAAAGCGTGAGTAGCTCCAGGGCAGATTCTGACAATTTATTCGGGGCAAAACGCCGATGTAATGATGAATTTATTGGACGGTTTCAGCACCCACCTAAATCCATCACTGAGTAGTCCATACTAGCCTGTTTTGCAATGATCTAAAACTTAATACAAATTTCATAAAGATGACACTCCGTATTATATAATTAAAAATATTTCTTCTAGTCGACAAAAATAAAGGTAGCAGTAGTGGCAACCCCCCAAACATTCTCACTCGTAATATTCAAATTTTTTGTATTCAATCACAAACACTTCAAATGAAGTAAATAACCGGTACAGACGCTGACACTGTCAATGTGACACCACCGATAGACCTATCATAGTTCAAGAAGTCAGTGTCCAGCAAAACTCAAAATCAAGAGTCACTTTCAGTGATTTTGCTTAGTAAGGAACTCAAGCATGATACCTTCATCTTACCAAATCACACGGAGTGAGTTGTGAACCAGTAGATCCCTGCCCCTGGCGGTGATCCCAAAGAATTAGTCCAAATGAATATGATAGAAATACCTCACAAAATCGTAGGTTTTAGTAAAGAGTGTGAGCTGCTTAAGACACTTGTAAAAAAAATTAAGAAAAAAAATAAAGAAATAGGTAAGATTCCTTGATGCGGTCTTCCCCACACTAAGTGCACGTTTATATACCATAATTGTACGAACCCTAATGATTAATTCGAAGATTAATGCAAAAAGGTTAAAGTCATGATAAACCCAGAAAGAAAAAGGCAAGCTTTTCAAGGAAAGAGGGCTAATATATTAATAAAAATCACCAACCCTAAAAGAGAAATGGGTTTTAATAAAAAAAGAAAATAATGCAACAAACACGCTCGTAAAATTAATGAAAAAACGATCTCAACGGACCTGATTGAGATGATTCGATATCTTTTTCTCACTTAAATAAGACGTCAAGTCCAAGTTTTCTAATAATCTTAAACCTTTTGGTGGATTACCTTGTTCTGGAGCCGACAACTCGAATTTTAATGGATTCTGACATATCGGATTGTGCAGGTCGGCCAGAAAAAAAGATGGAAGGATGTCATGATTTCATGTTGCATTATTGCCAAACATGCAATTGCTAAATATGGTTTGTTATTATATGATTTACTTGGTGAGTGGTGACTATGGTTTAGTTCAAATGTGTGAAATTAGCCACCCCGTGTTAAGGAGCTTTGTTCATGATTCATCAATGGCCATAAACTCATATGTGATTGTTAACCTGTGGGCCTGCTTCCCATCAATAATGGCGCGTTGCTTCTGATTATTTTGCTACACATATACGCATTATTTCGAAACCCATAGGTCGAATTTTTTTTTTTGTTTCGTTTCACAAGTTAGAGATGTCGGTGCTTCCGTCGAGGCCGTGAGAACCGGTTATCGACGATCGATGTTCCTATACGTTTGAATGGTAAGGATCCCTTTGTCGGTTAGCTTTTTGACCCCGATCATGAGAGACTTCAAATGAAATTTGAACTTTAAACTATTGGTAATAAGTCCATCCACGTGGAGAATAATTTACTAGCTGGGTCACATCTCGTCCGACAATTTTGTCTTAGAAAGCATTACATCTTAATTTAATAAAAAATCCTAAAATTTTTTATTTCAAAGAATATTCGCGATTAAAAGAGGCAGGAAAAAAACATATACACGAAATAGCACAAATGAGAATTAAATATAAAATTTTGTAGTTTTGAGACTGAAGTTGAAGCATGAAAGCCTCCTCGTAAAAAATATTAATTAAAAAACCTAAGTTTTTTTTTCTTTGTTTGCACATATATTATTCACATACTATACAGACCTTTGACTACTTCACTTTGAGTCGGACCGACCTGTTAAAAAATGAAACTCCCATAGTATATTTTTTTCATTCTAAAAAACTCGAATACAAAATTTTTATTTAAGAAGATAAAATACCAAAACATGTGAACTGCTCCACATTGGTGAAGCCCTAAGTTTTTTCCATCCTAGGGGCAACTTTTTGCTTGATACTAGAAAGCAAAAAAGAAAAAAGAAAGACACGTAACTATAGCTTTTTTTATTTGCACTATGCAGTATTCCCAGACCTGCTGAAGTGCACATCGAGATTAATCTGCAGTGGGGCTGGGACACATGTGAAAATTTCCATCGACTCTTCCAACCTAATATTCGATCCTGAGATCACCCATTTGAAAATTTAGCAAGAAAACATAACTTTTACCATGAAAATCAAACGTCAAATATCTAAGTTATGATACAGAGTTTTATGCCACCGTAAGCCAGAGATAAAAGCGCCATGTTTTTTGGGCTTACAAATGAGCTACATGCATTTAGAAAGTGTAGAGGAAAAATAGGATAAAAAGAGCACGAAAAATTTTACAGTTGAGATTGAATATAAAATTCCTAAATCACGTAATAAAAAAATTAATTATACAAAATCATCTTTCTGAAAGTCCAAGTTCTTTTAACATATGATTAAAGTATACATACATACCGATCAAAAAAAGATTAAAGTATACATACATGTGCAATAAATTAAGGTGGGCAGTCCTCATTTTCCGGTTCGCTGTGTCAGCGCTCCGATCAGTCTCCCTGATTTAGTCCATTCGAGGAATATTAATTATTATTATATATAAAATATTACATCCGTACTCTAATTTAATCCCGCAATAAATTATACGTATGTAACGCCGTAGTCGGCAAGGGCAGAATGGGAAAAACAATATAAAATAATAAAAAAATCATGCCCGTGTGACTTTTAAGGGGAAGAGTGATGGTGAAGAGACTGCTGTCCATTGTTCGGGGGTCAATTGCACAAACTCCCTGGTCAACATCTCAATTTTTATCCGGCGTATATGTACCACCTGATATTCAATGGTCTTTAACTGGCTGGTATTCGGGTCGGACCGTCCTATTAAAGGGATTTTCAAACATCGATTTTTTCAATCAGAAAGCTCGAACTCGAAATGCTATCAATAGAAGAGACGTTAAATTAATAATATCAACCAGAGAAATTCTTAGATAAATAGAACAACTTCTTAGAATAAAGTATGCCTACTTCACCAGATTTCTTGAACTCATAACAATGGGCTATTGCCAGTACAGATTATTAAATCTGTTCGATATATTTATATTTTAACATAAAATCTCGAACATTATGTAGCAGATTTGGCTGAATCGTCACTGTTAATGCCTCTCGTTTACGGGTATCAGTAATTTGTAAAATTATAGAAGTTCGTATATCTAAATAAAGTACCGCACTTCATGCCTGACAATAAAGTACTCGTGTTATATTTCAAGAAATTCATTACCGACGTAGTGAGTTGAGCTACCATAAAAATTTCTCCATCACTGTAATCCTATTGGTCAAGCCTCCTCCCCCATCCCTGCCTATAAATACACAGCTTCCCTTCCCAACTTCTCACTCAGTTACATGATCTCTTCCATATCTTTCACTTTCCCATATACATATATATATATATATATATATCTGTGTGTGTGTGTGTGTTTTGTGTCATACCTGTGGTACTTGTGATGTAGATCAGCTTCCAACTTCCGGCTATGGAGGAGTTAGTAGGAAGTGAGCACAAAAGTATTGAAGGATCTGTAAAGCTCAGGAGGGATAGCGCCGGCGAATCGGGCACTGTTACCTGATCGGCGCTATCCATCCTGAGTTTTAGAGGTTCCTCGTACTTACCATTCTCTCGGCCACCCATTCCGCCCTTCCCCGCCGTCGAGGACTCGATCGAAGGTAAGCAAGCCGATGAACCCCCACATCCTCGTTCCGTGTCAATTGTTCGGCCCCGAATTCTCGTACGAGAAATGTGTGCGCGTCGGGGCTCGTGTTCGGTGAACTTGTCGGATTGCCCCGGTCGGTAGGGTGCTAGCTCCATCTTTACGGGCCTGGGGTCGAGGTTTGAATCTCGATCCTGGCCTATTTATCGGACGAGAGCCCTCGGCACGGGTTCCGGATTTTGGAAAGGTCGTGAGTCTCATGATATGGAAGGGGGTGGAGTCCGTACGAATTTTATCGTTCTGGAAAATGATTTAAGCCAAGCATCAGGGTGTGGTCCTGTGATGATTCTGAAAGTGAGAGGACGGAGGAGGAGGAGGAGGAGGAGGAGGATAATGGAAGGTCCACTGATGAACCCTGTAAAATCAAAAGAAAAAAAAAAGAAAAAAGAAAAAAAAGGATGAAGCCTGTAAAATCAAATAAATGTATTATTAATATTATTTCGGATATTTCTTCCTTTAGTTTAAAGAATGACTAGATGGTAATTCCTTTTATACATAAAATTACTAATTATTTATTTTGTTTTAAAAATTTAAAGTTAGTAAAAGAAATATGAAGTTCATTAAACTAAAAAATTAAGGTCTTAGTAGAGAGAAAGGAGTAATTTAAATTAAATAAAAATAAAATAAAACACGGGAATTGAGGGAGTTTCTAGTAAATAATAGAGCTTTAGTAGAAGTGACCAATGTCCTAAGGAGTTGCAGAATTTTAAAAGAGTGGAATGCGATTAGATTATGTGGTTAAGAGAATGGTGAAGACAGTTGATAGAGTTACGAAAATAATTAATAGAATACAAGGAACTGGTAAAATATGTAAGTACGTCAAAATTATGAAAATTATGGAAAAATTCCTCTTATATTTAAATTAAATTTAACAAAGTATATCCTAAATTTGATTGAGCATATTTTTAGAATTTAGAAACGAGATCAGAATTATTTTAGATTTGTTTAAATTAATAGAGATAATCCAACATCTTCTCTTTATTTCTAGATACGATCAATGTCATGATCTTTTTAAATGCGGAGCCACTCACCCATCTAGCCGTGAATAAAGATCGGCAGATTGATGATAATTCCCCCATTTGTTTGACCAATGAGATTCAGTGTACCTTCTACACCTATGTATACATGAAAGTCTTATATGTGATAGTGTTTATAAGATAAAATTAACAGATAAAATTTATATATATTTTGAAGGTTATTTTTCTGTATTTTTAGGATTCTATGGAAAATTTAAAATAGATGTGTTATACTTATAGTACTGTTATTTGATTATACTGTTGAACCGTATGTTGATTCGGGTGGAGGCCAAATACTAATTAAAAAACGGATAATTTTTCTTATTTTGCATTGACTATTCTTGCAATGTTGGAAACTGTAGTAATTAAATACATAGGCAAAAAAAAAGAGGGTTAATACAGTTGGTACAATTCTTATCAAATAATTTAGAGGTCCTAGATTTGATATCACCCTTGGGATCTCCTGCGCCCTCTTTGGTTCCCCTTCCTTTACAATTTCTATGTTTATGTGCTTCATATGAACACTGAAAAAATAGAGATGCATAATAATTTAGATTTAAAAAATGAAAAATCAGGGCAGATTTGTCATATGCATATAATAAATTGAAAATGGGGAGAATTGCAAGGGGAAAAATGGAAAAAAAAATTTGAAAATGCGGGACTTTGACCCGAGAACATGGCTTCGAGGCATGGTGCTCTGAAGAAGACCGGTCAACGATCCTTAACTCTCGGTCCCTGTCTCTCTCTCTCTCTCCCTCTTTCATTTTCCGTTCTCCTAGCAAAGCTTTCTCCAATAATGAATTGGATAGGGATGGTAATTTGACCCGGGGGGTGAGATCTGACCAATCCCACCGGTGTACAGGTCAGGGCGGGTTAAGATACGTCCTCTGATCCGACCCCGATCGGTCACAACACATACCAATTTGTCCATCACATTGTATAATTATATCTATTATTATATTTTAAAATTAAGTTAATTTAATTTTGTGATTATTTTTATTTTAATAAATCTGAATAACAGCCATTTTATTTCATTAAAATTATGTAAATTTTAATCATTTACAATGTTATGAATATATAAATTCATATTCATATTTTAAAATATATTTTACATATTACTTGGCGACATTTTTTTTATATAAATCGCGTCAACACTTGCCCTGACCCGTACTAGGATTTGGGGGCGGATTCGAGTGTTGAATACCCGACCTGTCTGTCCCATTACAACCCTAAAAGGTTAAAACTGGGTTCATCGATATTACTTTTGACATAAAAAATAATTTTATTGATAAAATTTCTAGTATATCTTTTCTGAATTCCTTTTTTTTTTCTTATGTAAATTTATATACTCATCATTCAAGCAAGGAAAACGTGTGAAATTTTATATAGTATCTATTTTGGGTAAACAAAAAAAGAAAAAAAAACCTGTGATATATATATATATATATATATAATTTTCGCTTATGGCAAATATTTGTCCACGCTCCCTTTATTGCTTCCACTAACTCTGACACCAAATTTGTCCTCTTTTAATTCCATTTTTCCTTTCGGTGTGGCGCTATTTTTAAAAAATATATATCAAATTATATTCGTTACTTGAAAAATATCAACTGAAAAATTCTGAGGTGAATTCAATATGTCGTAAATTTAGCTCTGTCCAGGGTTTCCGGTCCGTCAAAATTTAAAAAAAATTAATGCAATAATTTACAAAAAATATAATAAAAATAAATTAAATATATTATATTTTTATAAAAATATATAATTCGGTACATAAATTGATTGACTCCCTATTTTTAATTTGTTTTTAACTTTTGACTCTAGTTTGAAACTGTCGATTCTGGGCCAGTTTTGGTTCCGTTCCTTCGAAAGGTTTAGTCGGGCGTACTGATGCTTTCGAAGGATCGGTTGGGATTTTTATGGCACGCTCTTTGTGAAGGGAACGCCTGTACCCGACCGGCTTGCCAGTCGAGCTCTTCGTCATGGTGTAGGTCTTCACTTTTCTTGAGGTTGTGCCTGTAGGACTGAGACACTCGCTTCTTGTTGATTCAGCTGGGTTCAAGGTACCGTGACTCTGTTCTTAAATTTCAATTTTTAAGTGCATTCAGACTTCGGACTCGTTTTCCACAAAAGAATATCGAAGATATTATCTTTATCGTTAAACTCTAATAAAATAAATTATTAAATGTAATCGTAAAATACCCACTTACACGGTCTAACAGAGATTGAATCAATTTTCATGTACCCAATTTCTTATAAACTTAACTTTACTCTTCAAATCAATCAATATGAGATGTCACTCTCGACATTCACGCTCATGTGACCCTCAACAACTGATCTCTAGCCGGACATTTTTGCTGGAGTTTCAGTATATTTCCGTTGGCTTGTTTCCGGCCTTAGTTGCGAAAGCGATGATTCAAATATAAAGCTAAATTAGCAAAAACAAGAGATGTGAAACCCTAAGTAACACTAAGTTCCATTCAATTGGGCCTCAGGCCCACTCGTGCACGGATCGAATGGCTCAGCCATCCAAAGTTAGAGATGGACTCCACGCAGAATGAATGCTTAGGGAGACAAGAAGAATTCTGTGTTGTTATAAGGGAAGCTGAACGTTCTTTGCTGCCGTATCTTGTGAAATTTGCCCATTTCAACGCACAATTCCAGATAGGGTGTAAACGAGTTGAGACAAGCCGAATTTACCGAATTTACCGTGTTCAATCTCGGCTCGATTCGCGATTTGTGAGCTGGGGTCCGAATTTGAGTTTGGCCCGATCTAATATTTCAAGTTCGAACTCGGCTCTTTAAAATGGATGAAGGCTTTGCAAGCTTGTCTGAGTTGAGACGCGGAAAGAGATGTAGGGTGGGTGTTAGGAGGGTGTGTCAATTACCAAATGGCGAAGACGAAATATGAGAAAAACTAATTATGATTGTTCGTAAATTAGTGAGAAAGAAGGAGAAAAGTGATTTTGAATGAGAGTTGGAAAGTAAGGCCAGACACTATATTTGACGATTGTTTCCTAAAAATAAATGAATAATATAAAATAAAAAACTCGTTTAATTCGCAAATTTCTCTAGCCCAATAAATATTATTGGACTTCACCAACTCGTTTAATTGGCCTGTCCGAACTCGTACTCATTGAGATTGAGTCAAATTCAAGGTTTCACTGAGCTGAGCCGAATATTATTGGGTTCGATTCCGCTCATTTAACTAGCGAGCCCGAATTGGGCAAAGATCGAGCTCGTTAAGAGCAAGCCAAATTCATATTCTCTGGCCAATAATATTCGAAATAAAGAAAAGTGAGAGACTTTGCAAATTATAAAATTATAATGGGCTAGTTATTTTAGGACACTGTGTTATCATTTGATAGTAATTATATGGTGGGACTATGCTGCAAGATACCTTTGTTACTAACTAAAATGGATAATCCGGTGGCTAAATTCATTCAAATAGTCTTTTGAGTGCCATTTCTGACCAAAACATTGAGTTCCATGCCCATATTGGAAATAAAATGAAATATTGTGGCCAGCCGACCTGGCCATGGGCTGGTTTGGAACGGGACCAATCCTGTCAAACCCAATCAAATCCGGAACCGAACTTCAACTGGTCTACGTTATTTTTTGAAATTGGATAAAAATATGTTATAAATATTTTTAAAAAATTAAATTACTTTAATATTTTTAATAACAATTTGGTAACAACTTAGTTTTTGGAATTTTCGAAAATAAAATTTGCGCTTAACATGTAATATGTTAAATTTTTTTTAAATTTTTTATAGAATAGACTGAAACCGTAAATTGGACAGGAACCGCCGATTCCGGTTTCTGAACCGCGGCCAGGACACGCCGTCTTCCTCGTCGACCACTCATTCGTACGGTCCGATTCCATCGCAAACTTTCCACCGAGCTCTTCCATGGAGCAACCGGCGGTGAGCTCCGGCGAACCCTCTCAGGCTCCTTCAACAGCTTCTGCCGAGGAGAATCTGACTCGCCACACAATCGCCTCTCTCCGGTCTCTCATCATAAACCCCTCCACTCCTGCTTCCTTGATTTCCGCGACCCTCGAAACCCTAACTAAGCACCTCCAGTTCAGTCGTGACCCTTTACTCCTTCATCACATTCTGAAGCTGCTCTCTGAGCTTTCTCAGAGAAGTCCTGACCACTCCGCTGTCGTATCCCAGTCGGTCCACACCTTCTTGCTCAACACCGAGTCGCCTCGGCTTGCCGCCGAGTCACTCGACATCCTCGCCTCCATCTCGGAAAATGAACAGACCTTTGACGACAGCTTCTTCCTCTCGCTCTGCTTCGAATCACTGCCCCCGTTGCGGTTGTGGCTTCTTAAAAATGCTGGAAGGTTCCGTATCAGGTCCCATCTGCTGTTCACTATTTTCTTGGGGTTCACGAAGGATCCATACCCTTATGTGAGGCAGGCTGCTTTGGAGGGATTGATTAGTTTGAGCAAGTCTGGTGGTATCGAGGATCACAGCCTCATCAAAGGTTGTTATGATCGTGCTGTTGATCTATTAGGCGATACAGAAGCTTTTGTTAGGATTGCTGCTGTTCGTACGGTAAGATAATACTCGCAGTAGCAGGGGAAATCTGCGGTCTTCTGTCTCTGTCATTGTTCAGGATCCTAATTCTTTAATATTGCAAAGAAGTAATCAGCTTGTCTTAATTTTTGGGTAATATACTGATTGTATTTTATCCGAAGGTAATTGATTCCATTATGAGAGATATCTACAATATCCTCAGGCAGAATTGGAATGTTGTGGTCCAGTGTGTCTACAGAGGAGGAAACAACTGCACAGTGAGGCTAGCTAATCATGCTTTCTCATTTCCAGTAGGTGTTCACTGACTTAGCTCTTGTCCTAGGGGGCTTGAGTTATTCTTGCTTGGAGATTTTATTGAGGTCACCATGCATCCACTTTGTACCACCTAATTTTACTTAATGCAATTGGGCTGTGGTCCGGTATTTCACCAACAGAAAAAAAAAAAAAACTGGTAATTGCTTTCCATGGCAACGCTTTTTGAGTCGAGAACATTCTTTTATTGTGTTGCATCACTTTCATTCTCTGTTTTGTTTATCTCTTTGTTGTCTCTATAAGTTGCTCAGTATAGGACTTACAATGTCTGTCAAGGTAACTAAACTCGAGTTAACTTACGAGGTGTGTTGTGTTCTGAGAAAATTGTTGCGTTGAAGCATGCCATAAGATGAATTTTCCTCGTCCTTTAGAAGCTTTTCAGTGTAGACTTTTGATATGAAGTGCTTTACTAAAAAAATTCTTGCTTAAAGTCTTATGTTCTTAGCAATAGTGATGTTGCTCTTTTATGTTTTGGGGTAATTCAAATAGAATTCTATTTTTTAAGGATAAAAAGTAGAAGCTTGCATCTGCTGACCTTTGGGGAAATACGTATCTGCCTAGCTAGTTTATCTTTATCTTTATAATTTTTGGGCATGGACTGGATTACTTTAAACACAAGTGAAAGGGTAAAATGTCATTTTTTGATAGAATGTTCTGTTATCAGTCAGTTATGGGCAAATTGGGATGCAATCATTTTGTGATGGTGGTTTTAGATTGCTTCTTAGCTCAGTTTCGTTCGGAATCGAGTATTTATGGGGGTTGTGACAATTGTCTAGGTTAGGGTATGATCAGTCTTCTTTATTTTCTTTATTTTGTTAGTCTTGGGAGAGTTCGGCTGACTCTTGAATTGCAGCCAACACTATCTTTTTATACTCAATTCAATCGAAATCCTGTCCTTTTTCCAAGGCTTCTGCTTCTTAAGGAAAGATATGGAGCACATATATGATAATCATATGGTCAATATTCTTAATTTTACAAATAATTTCAGCTAAAAATATTTCCACCCGTTTTTCATAGCTGAGTTTTGCCAGGCACCGTGTCCCTTTATCTTGCAAATATTTATACCTTTCTTCTCTCAGTAGTATGGGAAAATTCGTTTGTCAAACAGCAAAATTTTGATCGGTTGCATATTGTTGTATTACTGCTCATGGGGTCTTGTTTCCCTAGCAGGATGCTTGACGAAGGACATGATCATTTCTTTCTGATTGTAAATCAAAGAAGTAAGTCTGTGGATGATATAATTGAAAGGATTGAGGAAGAAGCTGGCGGGTTGGAAGAAAATATACTCGCCATTATCGGAGGCTGTTTTATACTGATGCTTTTATAGTCATCCGAATGAAATCTTCCTGCTAATTCTTTCCTCTTCTCATTCCCATGTTAATGGCACATAGTCTTTAGAGGATCTAGCATCTATGGGCATTGAGGTTGACTTGTATCACTTTTATTTGGTATGTTGGTCAGATTTATCTCAGCCTCTTTGCCAGGCAGGAATGAGAGACATTAAACATTTGAAAACTTCCATTTGAAAAAAATAACATTTGAGAACTTGCTCTCCTAGGCAAGTGGTGCTGGAGATTCATTTGACAAGCAGTTCTGTAAGCAAGTCATTTCTTTGAAATTTGGAGCTTCTGAAGGGGTTGATTATCATTCATCTCATATCTCTTTGTTGGAATTAAATATCATCAGTTGTGTTATTGGCAATCTGCAGCATACTGAATATCTGGAAAAGATACATGGTCCAATGACCAAGATTCTCAGTGACCTTCGCCCTTCTGTTTTGAAATTACTGCAGCTAAAATTCTGTGGTTGCTGTTTTTTGAGTGTAGATGGAGATTCTATGGTGGAATTGTCAAATTTGCTGGAACTTTGATTCATTGAGAGCTGTGCTCTCTAGGCTTGTTTCCTTCCTATGTCAGTAAATGGATACAGAATGGCTGATGTGGTGGATCACATCTAATGAAAATGAAACTCATTAGCTTCACTGTTAAACCTTTTGAGAGAAGGCAGAAAAACAGTCCTTTTTTCTTCTGTGGCAACATATATTGGGATGCGGATAACTCTGCTAATGGCTTCTCTCATCTTAGTGAGGATTAAAGTCATTTTTGTTTCAGGATGCCTGCTCCTCATGGTTCCTTTTCTTTATGTTTTCCTTGTCTTTTTTGTCCATTTCACCCTTCATTTACATTGCTTCTTTCTTTCTGTACCTATGAATGACTAGCTCAAACTCTACCCCATTTTTCATTTAAATTTAATAATTCAGGTAGGTGAGTGGGGGCAAATGCTGGTATCATCTACTCGCGGAACAGATAAAATTAAGTGGTCAGATGCAGTATTTATACAGGTATGTGATATTTCTTGAAATTCCTTTGATATGAGAGACTCATAAATGCTTATGCTATTAATCTATTACATAAATAACATGTATATTCTATTTTTTCGTCCTTTTTAGCTGTAAATTACTTTAACTCTCTCGATCTCTTTCAGATACCTTTGGCTCTAGTTTTGTTTGAATATGTTAAATCTATGTTTAAGTGAACCATCTTTTGCACTTGTTCTCCATTGTTCCTTTAGGGAGAGAAAATTAGAGTACCCTGTAATTTTTGTCTTACCTACCAATTATTAGGATCATTTGTTGATGCAGCTCTCTTCAATGGTTAGAGATATGAGTGTGGGGGTTAGAGTTGCAGCTTTTGATGCCCTTGGGAAGACAGAAATGGTATCTGTAGGTGTTCTATTACAAACGCTATCTAAGAAGGTTTTAGATATCATGAAAGAAAACAAATGTCCTGGTCAAGGGTCCAGAGGACAGAGTGAAGCAATAGCATCAAAATTTGCTGGAGCCTTACTGCATGGGCTTGAGGATGAATATCATGAGGCAATTTTTCTGAAGTATACCTTGCACTTTGATTTTTCCTTCATTTTAGACCGTCTTCAAGATAACATATATTTTATGGTCTTGTACAGTACTGTATCTTTTGTATATGATTATATGCACCTGCTGGGTGCTTATTAATAAAATTTTTATTTACCATTAAAAATAGATATTTTAAGTTATTTCTTCCCTTTTGCATCTTATCTAATCAATCTAAGGTCTTTAGTTACTTGATGGATGCTATATAATCTTTTATTATTTTCTCTAATTTTTCCGACTTAATTTTGATTTTTGAATTGACTATGTTATATTGATTATGATGGCATTATGTGGGAAATTTTTTTTTTTTTGAAATCAAATTAATTATTACTTGGGTGAATAGGTTCGAAGTTCTGCCTGCCGCTCCATGCAGAAGCTCACTGTCCTATCTTCTAAATTTGCTAGTGAAGCAATGAACTTATTGACAGATATGCTGAATGATGATTCAGTGGCTGTTCGGTTTCAAGCATTGGAAACAATGTTTCAGATGGCCAACTGTGGCCATCTCTCTTTGAAAGTTTCGAACATGGACATGGTGAGAAGATTAGATAAGTTTACGAATTGCATTAGGATAGTGATATCATCTGCCATGCACCTCTGTTGCTTTCTACAGTTTTTTGATTCATAATTTTCAGAGGTTCATAACAAATATGCTTTTCTCTCTTTACTGGACAATTTCGCCCTCTGCAACTATTGTACTCCTCTGCTGTGGATGTTTCATTTGATTAAAACATGTTTTCATAATTTTGAGAGCATCGCATTCGCAGCTATGCTTTTGAGTAAAAATATTGTTCTTTTGCAGTTTCTGAGCTCCCTGACTGACAGTAATTCATTGATTAGAGATGCTGGGAGGAAAGTGCTTAAGTCAGTAAGGCTTCAACATATGGAGCTTTTCAGATTATCCGTTTATGGCCTCATTGAAAGCCTCCAGAGGTATCATCAGGTCTGAATTTCCGATTTTTTCATCACTCTACTTGTGCATCTAGTTTGAAGAGTACCTTGAGATTGAACTTTATGATTAATCATGTTTGGTATGCATGAATCACATGGAATGGAATGGATTGAAATACAATCAATATTTTATCCTCCCATTTCATTTTTACTGGATCACACTTTTAGTAGCTAGTGATGTGCATTCCATTTGGTAAGTTTTTTAATTAATTTGATGGAATCAGCAGTCCCTCAAAGAAATTTAGGAATTCTCATTCCACTACTTCTCTCAACCTCATTTCATCACATTCTCTAATTTGACCACAAACCACCAACTTTTTATCCATACTATTCCAATTTAGTTTATCAAACTCATTCCATTCCGTTGCCTTGTATCAAACGTAACCTATGATTCTACCCTAATAAGGTGATTTCTTGTAAATATTTGTTATTGTTTTAGAATTTCATTGGAATTACCTCATACCAAATGTAACCTATAATCCTACCTGATAAGTTGATTTCTTGTGAATATTTGTTATTGTTTTAGAATTTCACTGAAGTTTTTAGTAAGGCATTTTGCTGCTTGAGCTTACTCTTTTCAGGGCAATCCCATCTGTGAATATTTATTTCGATTTTTTGCTGAATGTTGTTTCACATCTACACTAAAGTTTCTTTTCTTTGTTACAAGTGGGTGAAGGAGTTATACTTTTGGTACACTGGGGTGTATAGAGCGGGGGAATATGGTCTAGCGAACATGGCGTTATTTGACTGATGTTCCTATGACCTTTTGTACATGGCTCTATTTTTGTACATTCTCGCACCTAATTGGTGCTCAGTAATATATCATTTATTTAACATTCAAAAAAAGGATTGGCCTTTTTTTTGCATGATAGTAGTTGTAATTGGTTATATATCCTTATAAAAATATAAGATCGTTAATTTCAGGATGAAGTTGAGATTTTCTCAGTGTTGTTTCACTTGGGTCGACATCATGGGAGCTTCACAGTGTCTCTCATCAATCAGGTATTTCGAGAGGTAAGCAGGATTTGACTCTCTTCCGCTCTTGTTATTCCCTAAGAGAAGATTTGGCCAAAAACATTCCCGAAGAGAAGAACATCCTTGATCTCTAAATGGTTTCATTTTCTTTTGCTATCATTGGTTGATATTATTTCTTCAAACTTTAGGGACGATGACAGTTTCTAATTAGATGCTTGAATATTGAGATGTTTGTTTGTAGAATTTTGTGTTTCCTCCAAGGCATGTGAAGACTCAACCTAAATGCTGTTATAAACTGGGGTTATGCACTCTCTTAACGATACAATCAACAATTTTGTTTGCTTAGAACTGTTTTTCTACAAATTCAGAATGTGCCTCTGTTACGCTGCACTTATCTGGGATAAGTTTTATGAAGCATGGACTTGAATACTTGGTCCAGTGCGAGGTGCATTTGATGCCTATGGTTGTGTAGAGGAAATGGAGATGCTGCTTTACTTTGCAACATACAATTGAAGACGTTTTGTAGCCAATTTGGAACATACTGATCAAGAAACAAATGGAACACGCTCTTATTTGTCGTGGGGTGAATTGTGTTTTATTTTGTTACCAATAGGAAGCCTTTCATTTCTCCTAACGACTCAGCCATCTATATAATGGTCACACTCCTTTCCTACATTATTATCAATTATACACTCTTTTATTTTCAATCATATTGTACAGATAGAACCTGCTTTTGATGGCACACTTGGCTTTGATAATGCCCGAGTAGCTGCTTTCCTCGTACTTGCTGTAGCAGCTCCACTATGTCCTGGGAAGAATAACTGCAAAATTCCAACACCGATATTCTCTTATGCTGTTACTATATTGGGGAGAATCTCTGGTGCACTAGCTGATGAAGTGGACCAAGATACCCTTTTGGCTTACTTGTCTCACTGCAGTAGAGGCTCAACCAATCCTCTCACTGACTCTAAGGAGATACCTTCTTTAGCTAAATCCAATGGGGAGATCTTAACAGACAGTGACGAGAATGAAGCAAACGGATTTTCTCCTGTAGAAATGGACTATGAGGTCTCAAAAATTGATGTGCAGAAGATGAACTCTGGAAACTTACCGTCCTCAAATGCGAAGTTCCAACTAGAGACTGATGATCGAATACTCAAGTCCATGAACATTGTTCTATCCAAGACTGAAGGCATCTGGTCTTTGGTAAAATCGGGTCTGCTCAATGAAGGTTTGAGAACTTTAAGGTAGTGATATAATCAATTCTTTACTTATGAGTTAGGTGTGGGGAGTTCACATACCCCACCACCATTAATAATATTCCCTTTGGAGCCTGCTTGCTACTGTTATTTGTGTCTTCTTGCTGGTGATCTGTTCCAACAAGTTATTCTGATTAAGCTGACATTGCATCTTGAAAATTATATGCATGTTTGCAGAGAAATTAGTAAACATTGCATTGTTATGTCTGTTATGAAGACGGTGAATGTGTGTCGATGTTGTTTCCCAAGTTTTATTAAATCAGACTTCAAACTCAATGATTTGTGAGATCGATATTTTTATTCTTGTTTCAGAAGAAAAAGGTTATTTCAACCAATTCGAGATGTCAGCCTTAGTAACTATGTGTGGAGCATTGTAGGATTTTTTTTTACTCCTCTTTTTGCATATAACAGCCGCTTCCTCCAGCATTTTTTTTTTGGGTTTACATTTTGAAACAATTGTTCCTACTTGTAGATGGATTTGCAGCAAATTTTACATTTTTTGTCTCTTTCTATGTAGAGCTTGCAAACGAGAGCTAGCGATATTTGCTTCTGAGCTTGATGGAACTTCTCCTTCCTTAGCTTTTGCGGACCAATACCTGCGGATAGTGAAACTGCTTGCTCAGATATATGTGCATTTTCTGCCTACAGCAAATTACTGTAATTACAGCATTGGGGACTTGGATCTTCTGCTGGCTAAACTAGACAGGAGGCTCAGAGACACAAGGTGTCGGTTCATAGGTCTGTCCAAAGAGGAGGATCTACGCATCTTGGAGCTTCTACTTGTTTCCTCTGTAATTCAGTTATCAAAACTTGAGATCTGCTGTGAAATCACTGTGAGAAAGCTTTCAGCTGTGTTAACTCAGATTGAGCATCTCCAAGGAGAGGCTTCTATTAGACCATCATCTTTTGTGACAATAGTGAGGAAGTTTGCCTGTAACATTCCATGCCACCCATCTCTCTTTAGGAAGGCACTCGATCATTTCTCTCTCGAGAAATATGAGCTCTCGGGAAGCATTGAGTATGTATCTGCCAAACTCTCTGTCCCCGGTAACAATTCAGATAACCCTCTTTGCTTTGTTCCGGGATTACCAGTTGCTATACCCATTGAAGTTAAACTGAGCAGCATATCAAGGGAGAGAAGGTTGTGGCTGAAGATGGTGATAGGCGAGGAGTCAACACAGTTCCTCTATTTGGACAAGGAGTTATATGCGGGTTCCTCGAGCTTTAGTTACAGTGCTCCATTTTATAGAACTCCGAAGGCTCTGTTCTTCACTCTGAGGATTTCCATAGGTATGGAGTGCGAGTATGAGAGTTTTGACGTGGCCACTAGGCGAGGAGGCCCGAGACATGAATTGACATTTCTCACTCCAGAAATAGATGTGTATCTTTCCTCTGCGAGATATTGAAGCACTCGTTTAGTTCTCGACACAGCCTGAAGCTCTATGGTCTGGGCTCTGGAGGACTTCCCATGCTCTGTGGGCCAAAGGACATAGTTGATCTTCGCTAATTATCTGCAAGAATCTGGATGTACTATATGGTCTGATACCATGTTTATCGTCCAAAATGAACATCATAGTGGATTCAAAGCTTCATTGATTCCGCTGGCCCACTTCTCCGTGTTGCCTCTTCTGAAGCCTGTGTAGTAAGCCACTAGAATCTATCTCAGGGTATCGTTTTTTCTATCCCTTAATGCTTCAAGTAATTGTATTAACTTTTAACTTCGTGTGGCAGTATATATTGTAGAAACCTCAATGAGGGCATAAGAGCTGAAGAGGAGTGAAATTTGTCTACGGTGCGAGTTACATGCTCCGTTGTGATCTATGCTTTCAGCCCGTTGCACCTTGACACTCAGCCTGTCACATGGAGGTACTGATGTCAGTTCTTGAAATTATCTTCCTCTGCATTCATTTCTCCGATCATCACAGGATTACAATTGAACTGATGCACCAATTTGCCTTTTATGATCCTTGTGGCGAACGTACGACTGGGTTGATAATTGTAGTGGTCATCCTTTCAGATGCGAGTGGAGACATGAGTCTCGATGGTGACCTGGGGAAGTTGTTTGTCGTCAAGTATAATTGTGGAAGATGCGCTTCCTATGAAGGTTGCATTCGGAGAAATCTCCTTGTTGGAAGTGAGCACAAAGTCCCCTACGAGTCACGATGCAAGAAATACGATAAGTTTCATTTCGCCTCATTTCTTGTTTTGGGTTCGGGTATATTCAAGTTATACGGCACACAGTTAAATCTGCAATTATTGTTTCTGGAGCGGACGGTGGCTCGCAGAAAATGTCGATTCAAGATAATAATGTATAACGTAAAGTGATCTCGGTTGATCGGGATCCGGTGCAGTATCCTCTTAGAAAATTTCAATATCTCATGTCATACGTGATCGGGTTTTAAGGGATCGGTATCAGCAGCCTGCAATGTCCAATTGCATAGAAGCTGGGCCTGGGACCATTCCTTACGTTTCACCTTCCATAGGTCTCTCACAGGCGCATGTTAGGCTACTGATCCATGATAAAAGGGATCTAAGTCAGATCAGGTCCTAAAAAGTTCAAAATGTGCCTGTGACATGACGGGGTTGTGTCAGGAAGTCCCTAACACAAATACCACTTGTTCATTATACAGGTCAAGAGTGTCAACCACGAACATGATTCATTTAAAAATGGGTTGATTTAGACATGCCAAGTTTAGCCTGTTTAAGTATGTATCAAAACGTGTACGTTTGCATGCCTACTCGATTAACATGCTTTATTTATAAGTAAAATTGGTGTTATTGTAATTTTCTACATGGATTGGGGTAATCGGGTTAAGAGGTTAGATACATGTTTAAACACATCTAGTTCAGTCGTGTCTTATTGTGTTATATAGATTTAACCTAATTCTGACACATTTATTTATACAGTTTATATGGCTCAACTTGTTTAGATTTAACCTGAGCCCGTATAACTCTATGTAATGTCTTGTCATATTAGATCACGTGTCAAAAATTACTAGACTTAGTTGAAACTGACTTGTCGTGTCATGTACTAATGTTACGTGCCTGTAAGATGTAGTCCCAAGTCCCACTTGTATGTCCTCAACCTTACCAGAATAAGTGGCGACTGTAGCATACCTGGCTTCCATTTATGGGGTCATTTCTAGCTTTGCTGCAAGTGGAAGAGCGGTCGACGATGAATCTCACTGTCGACATTTTTCTCTTTCCGGCAAGGGTGACGGTTACATTCACTTATCTTTCCCAGCTGAAGTTTGGTTTGGCGTGGTCTTGCTTATTGTTCTTGGTACGATTACCCGAGAAACTTTGCCCGTTGTGTCCATTCTTCTCGACCCATATCAAGATCATGCTGAAGGAGAGCTAGTAGAAGGGTCAAAGCCAAACGGGACTCCATTCTCGATGAAGATCACTTAAATAAAAAATCCATAGAGAATCTTTGGCCCGCTTAGAACTAATTCTATGGGGAGGCGACTCAGTAGCACAGGTTCCAACACGATGTCTACACGTAGCACATAACAATCAAGAAGCTCAGTCCGGCAAGACTGCATGAAGAAATGTATACTCTCGTCAACACGATCACGCATTTCTTAAAAGGAAGCTAGGAAGCTAGTAAGAGATGTGAATATATATTCAAGCCCGTTAAATAGAACTTAACAGTCTCTTATTCACCGCACAGTGGAAGCAATTCGCACATCAATGGCATGTACACGGAGACTGTAAGGTGCCTCTTCGAGCAACCGGTGAATTATGGGATCAAAACCTGACATATCTGCCATGGATAGTATGATAGTACTTGCAATCCCTTCATGTGAATGATGCTTTGAGAACACTTCATCAGACAAGTGTGGTTTAACAACTATAACCCCGAGTCATTTTCTTAACCCCACCTACACGCAGACTTAGTCCCGGTTGAAGCTGAGTTGCAAGCTCATTTTGGCATGCAACGGCCTGATATCCATAAGACTTTTCCTGAGTAATCCAAGTTTGAGCGTATCAACCCACTTAGAGTAAATTTCTCCATGTGCAAAATTCAAACATGAGATCTTACTTGTATGAAAGAGGAGGCTTACCATCTTAACATTGATGCAAGGAGTTGTGTGCTCAAGCCTGAACAATAAATGCAAGCTGAGTTGTTTCCTTCATTGCAGCATGTCTTTAATTACTTAATTGGGCACAACATAGAGGATGCACTTACTTTGATGTGGGAGATCATTGAAAAGAACAGATCTGGCCATCTAATCACAGACAGAACGGTTTAGATGAGATCTGTAGACAGGGAAACATCAGAGAGGCCATGGACATGCTGAGACATGAGCAAGACAGTGATGATGTCGATGGGCAGACTCACAGCAAACTTCTACGTGTTCTCGGAGATGATTTCCTGCACAAAAGTAGAAACTATAACAGAAATATGGACAAGAAATTAGGTGAAAGGATGCTACCGACATCTCTGTCCAATGGCTTTCAGGGATAGGGGCACCTGTCCTTGTATAGCTTCTTCAGTTAAAAGTCCCAATCGCTTTCCATGTAAATGTCAACTTAGGAAGAAGTCATTATCCTTTTCTACCTGCAAGCCACACCTGTGTACTTGACAGCAAATAACCTCAAGCATCCCTACCGACAGAAAATTAGCTTAAGAGTCGAAATCATGGTACTTTCCGATGGTATGTACTTTGGTTTGCTGTCTCCTTGTGCTGGGACACTAAATCTCCTATGCTGCATCATACTTGAGATGGAAAGTTTTTCCGAGTCAATCCTCGTCTTGTTCATATTTGGCCTGTTCTTTATTCGGATTGTTCAGAATCAGGACCTGTCAATCTTCTGCTCATTTAAGAAGATAAGGACTGATAGCTGTTTCTGTCAACCCTTCAACCTGTAAATGAATTTCATCAAAATGTTGCAGTATGTACCCAAATAACATATTTCCTTAAATCTGCTAGATCTGTTACATGGTAAATAAAGGAAAAAGAACTGACCTGAGTTGGTTGAGGCGCTCCTTCCCTAAGCAAACTCTCAAGTTGTGAATGGAGAAAATCCATGTCAATGGCCGGATCAGGCTCGAAGCAGACTAGTCAAGATGCAAAAATAAAGAAAGAACACGGTCTACTAAAATTAAAAATTCCAGCTTATGATCAACTCAAGAACTCAGAGTGGATGATGATATGATCAAATCAAACCAGAGGAAAAGAGACATCCTTGAGACCAATCAATGCCTTTCACTTGAAACTAGGAAATTTTTACAGCAACAAAGCAATCATATCCTATCCTGGGAGACAGAAATTCAACCCGAAATTCCAATAAATGGGAAAAATTGACAGGATAAGAATTCCTCCTTGGGAGGAAAAAGGAAAGACATTGTTACAGATGAAGGGAGGGAGACAAAAATCTATATGAGGGCTATTGTTATGTATCTTCCTTCACTCACCACCACTGATGAACCAGAACTCCACTCTGCCTCAGAGAAGTGAACAACTCCAAGCACTGCCCGTAAGTCTTCTCGTACTTTGAACTCCTCACCCCGGGGCAGCACCTCTGCCATCGGTTGTAGTGGCACTCGAGAAATATCTCATCGATCAGACAGATGGCCCCAGTCTTAAACAGCCTCGGGATGAGATCGAATTCGGTCCCTTCCACATCCATCTTCACCACGACGAAGTCTTTCTCGCTCACTGTCCTCTTCAACCACTCCGCAAAGTCGAATCCTCTTATCTTCTCGACATCCCCATTTATGGGTCTGGCGGAGGACTGCCCCGGCTGGATACGGCCCATCCCTCTCCCTTTCTCCTGGACCTTCTGCTCAGTGTCCCGGTTTATCTCAAAGAAGAGAGTCTCGTTCCGAACCCACGCAGCGTAGGGCAGTAATGTGACACCCTTCTTCAGCTTATAGTCGTTGTGGAAATGCTTGTCTGCCTCAATCGCGTAGATCTCGAAGGTCTTGTTTTGCTTCGGGTACTGCTTCCTAAACCAGCTCCCGATGCTTGACCCGTAGCTCCGAGCCCCGACATCGACGTACACATACTTGCTCTTGAAGCTAATATCAACAATTAATGGCAGGTGCTTGATGTTCGCCAAGTTCCTCTTCAGGGTGAGCCATGGCTTCAAAGGTTCCTCCATTATCAATGGCTCTGCCTCGGCTACTATCCTCTGCCTGTAAGATGGCACTTCGCACTTATCTCCAGATTTGCCTCTACGTTTGCTCCCGAGATGGCTCCGAACATGGAAGTCGCTCTCCTTCTTCAGGACTATCTCTCGAATTCGTGGCATCGAGGGATCGAACCCGTCAATGTCGTGCATTCTCAGCAGCCTACAGTCATCAAACAATTGGAGGAACGAATTGAAGCTGTAAGTGTCATTTGCTCTGATGTGAACTACGACGAAACCTTTCGGTTTCAGAGTCCGTTGGATCTCTGCCGCCAATTTGGCTGGCTGAGGGAACCGGTCAAAGCGTCCTCCACCGGAGAAGACAAAATCGAATACTCCGTCGTGGTATTTAGAGAGAGAGCTCAATGATTTCCCAGAAACTCCGACCGAGTCCTTGACGCCGATCTGCTTGAGTGCATGGACGTCATCTCCGCTGACAGATTCGATGCAGAGCGACTTCGAGCTCGGCGAGAGGAACTCCTCGGCCACCAGATCCTGGAAGACGGAGGAATAGAACTCGACGGCTCGTATCCAGTCCTTTCCGCGGCGGACATCGTGGCGAGGATCGTGGCCGGGTGGATTGGACGCTGCGGCTTCGGCTGCCGATGCGGCGGTGCCGGCGATCACGAGGTTGAGGTTCTCAGGCAGGGAGAAGAAGCAGAAATCTCCGATGTCGCAGGACCCGCCGGAGACAGTGACGACGTAGGCGAATCGGATGGCGAGGAAGGCGATGCCGCAGATGAGTGCCCGCACCAGAATATTCCTCAGGGAGCTCGGCTTCGGCTCCATCATCGATGCCTTCGAGATTTCCTTCGATTATCGAAAATAACAAATAACCAAAAAACTTAAATATAAAAAAAAAGACGATAATTTTCAGATCGGAGACGACGACGGAGAATGATTCAGCGGCAGCAGACGCGGGCGGAGGTGTGGTTTGCGCCGACGAGGAGGGAGCGGGGGAGGAGGTGGTGGCAGCGCTGTAAATAGTGATCAGGAGGAGGGGCAAAGGGGTAACGCATGGTGAGGGTTGGTTTGCTGGCTGGCTGCTGAGGAGAGAGAACCGGCCGGGCTGGTTGATATATGGGAAGGCGCCGCCAGGATGCGGCCGGTGACTGGATCAGCAGGTCGCCTCACTGCCGAAGTGACTCGCACGCCCCGCCTCCGGCACTACGAGTGGATCAATGAGACAATGATGTTTTTATGATCAACTATTTTGTGGAAACTAGATGCGACGGAATCACTGGTCCAACAAATGATGTGATAATTGTAGAGGAAAATTTTCGAGGAAGAAAAACAATAAATAAATAAATAAATAAATAAATTTGTGAATAAGGAAAAATTTAAATAAAGCAAAAACAGAATGTGGGAAAATCGGAAGCAATGGGATTTTCTACTTAATTTGATACGAAATTAGAATTTGATCTCCCTACATATTATTCATCTAAAGTTTTTTTTTTAATTTTTATAAAAAAAGAGTGGAAATAAACCCATTTTTTCCTCAATTGAGTAAGCTTATCTAGTGGCATATCATGGACATTTATATTAAAATCATATAATAATTTATACATTATACATCTTGTCATAATTATGTTACTTTAAATATAAATATAATTATTCCAATTATCATATGCATGCTCTTAGTGAAAAATTGGGGTCCAAATTAAATATTAAAATTATTGTATTAATAATAAATTAAAAATCAACTTGAATCATTTTTATCATTTATTTGGGTAATGTAAAGTGTATTCAAATCATATTTACACTCCTCAAACTCCTTCTATTGATATTTTATTTTTTGGCCTAAATATTGATATATATTCTATCTATATATATATAGAGAGAGATAATTTTAAGCAAACCTAAAACAATGTTACATTTTCATGTTCCAAAAATGCCCTCAATCAAATTTAGTTTATAATTGATCAAATTTAATTTAGAATAAAATAATAAAAGATATGAAAGAAATTTTTCATTATTTTCATAATTTTAGTATACTTATTCGTTTCATTAATTTATTATATTTTGTTAACTATCTTTGTAATTCTCTCAATTGTTTCCTACATTTTTTTAACTCCTTGTAACGTTCGCAACTTTCACAAATTTTTTTTTACTTTATTCACAAAAAATTCTCCCAATTCCCCAAGTCTGCTTCATTTTTATTTGATATACTCTTTCTTTTATCTAGTCGAACTACAAATTTTATTTCTCCGATCAATTTCATGTTTCTTTAGTCACCTTAAAAGTTTATAATAGAATATTTAATAGATAATTTTATGTGTAACACGTGTCATTCTTTATTTTTATTTAAGCAAATGATAATTAGACTCAAAAATTAAAATAGCTTAAATAAATTTGGCATATAATAATTAGCATATAATTTTGCAACAGTTATAATTAAAATATTATAGTAAAAAGATAGGCAAAAAAAAAAATTATAACATCAAACCTTGCAAACCTCACATAAATAGTACAACTTTATATCACTTTGGAAAAATAGCACATCTATTTAAGGCACCTTAATGAATTTTTTTTTATAACAATATTCAAACTGCACTTCTCATAACCTTAACATCTCCCGCTTACTCATTCTCTCTACAATTTTCACTTCCTTTACAACGGTTTGATACTTTATAAATAGAACTCGATAGTTGTCCCTTTTTTAAGCACATGTTCTAAGCTTAAATAGGTATTAGTATTTTATACATAGGTCCAATTGCTTTGTAAATAGGTCCGGGTGGCTGTTTGAATTTTCATGTATTCTCTAAACTTAATAGGTCCCAATACATCATATTTAGACTTCGATTATTTATATTTTTTTTATCAGTAGACTTCGATTATTTATAAACAGACCACATTAGCTGTCTAGATTTGAACACATATGCCTAAATTTAACATGCCCTAGTACGTTATAAATTAGTCATGATATTTTATAAATAGGTCCTGATCGTTGGTTCTAGAAAAATTAAGTTTGACATTGTTGGGTAGAATTTTAGGAAAAGTCCAGTAAAGTCAAATCGACTGAGCTATGAAGGAGGGTGAGTGACACATGGCCGGAGATCTGAAAATTTTGAGAGGGAAAAGAGAGTGGATTAGTGATGAGAGAGTGAGGGGGAGTGGACGATCAAATAGGTCTCGTTATCATATTAATAAGTCGAAGTAGCATCTAAATAGGTCCTAGAAAAATCCAGTTTGACATTACATGAGCAAAACTTTAGAAAGACCTAACAAAATCAAACCTACCAAATATAGAACAGCGAGGGAGAGAGTAAGGTAGTGGGCGACAAAACAGAACCTGATATAATACCAGTAGGTCGTTATAATACATAAATAAGTTCGAGAAAAGTTCGACATCACTGAGTAGAATTTCATAAAACACAGTACAATCAAGTGGGCCAAACATTAGACCATGACGAAGTTAGATTTGGACCAGTTCCTATGCGATTTGAAGTGTGTCAGAGGTCTCGAAAAAGCACAAGTTTAGGATGGATTTGAAAGAGATGGAGCCGAGACTCATGACAGAGACAAATCCGAGACAAAGATAGATGAGCTGAACAATGACATAGAGAGCGTAGAGAGATAAGATAGAGTTGCAACCCATGAAATGTTGAAATGTCAAAGAAGGAGAAATGGGGCGGGATGAGAGGGAAGATGGGTGAGAGTGAGAGTGAGAGAAATTGATTTTGAACAAGGACTCATTCGGAATAAATAAAGGGTAAAATGGATAATAAATATAATTTGGCGTTATTTTGTAAATGATTATAAATTAGTGCTATTTGGGTGGGACAGGAGGGGAGTTTTGCGATTCTTAACAAGCAACACTAAAAAGATGTGAAAATTTATGCGAGTATAATATTATTAACAATTGTATTATTGAAAATGAATATCTATCATTAATATATAATTTGCTATTAAATTTTTTTATTTCGGCTACTTGAGAAGAACAAAAAGTTTTTATTTTAATTTGGCATCTCGATTTTGTTGATATATCATAGGAATAAAGAGTAAATTGCACGGGTGGTACATTTTTTTGGGAATATTTTATTTTGGTACATTAACTTTTTTTCGTTTCACTTTGGTACATTTCCTTTCCAAATTGTTTCTTAATGGTACATTCCATCAATTTCGGCTTGACGCCGTTAGATGTTGCTGACGTGGCAATTGAATTCCCTCATTTACGGGAAAAGAAATGAGATTATTCATCAACAAACACCTATAAAGGGAACCGATCATTCCAATTCCACGTTCGATATTATTTTCACACAAAACAAACAACCCCTAATTTAATATTTATACAATTTTCAAAAACTAGCACTAATATATAATTGGAAGTTTACTCAATTTCAATTTCAAAACTCCTGTTCTACCCTTCCCATTCTCCCTCTACCCTAAACATTTTCAAGTTCATATTATCCCACTGTCCTCATTTTCAAAGTTAGTCGTCCCCTTCCCTCCCTCAGTCCGTACAAAGATCCCTTCGTCGTCCGTTCGCTCAGCATCCCATGGAGGTTGGCATTGCTCTGATTTGTAAATTGGTTTGCGCTTTATCCATTTAAAATTCAATAGCATGCATTAGATCTTGATTAGGTGTGTTAGGACACGATCACATGAGTTATTATTCCGATTTCTGGTCGATTTTACTTGTCCTAGCGGTTGACGAAACGTGGAGTTTGCGGGCTGCTGGTTTTTGCTATTACTGGTTTTGGTTGACCTGGAATTATTTGTTACGTAATGAGTTGACATTATTAGGACTTAATCTTACTTGACGATAACCTATTTCAAATATGAGAGAGACTGTCCAAATTAAATGTAATGTTCTTGGACTATAAGGACTACTAGCCATTCTTAAAGGGCCCTCGATCAATATTGGAATGAAGTTGGAAGAAATACAAATTATCCTTATTAAATTAATGGAACGAAAGTAAGTTTTCAGAAATATGAGGACGTAAAGGACATAATTTAAGGTAAAGGATTGTTTCAGTGTAACAAGAGAAGTTGAACAAGACAAGGTAACTAGTAAACTCGAGCCATATTAGAGCAGACTGCTCGTTCATCTACGTATTTTTTGATGACTTCCGACCACCTTTTTTGAATAATATGCATGAGATTATTCATAAAAAATAAGCGAACACGAGAGATTACCAATACAAATTTGATTAGGACTCGATATATCTTGGTGAATATTAAGGTTAAAAAAAATCTGATGCGACAGTGATATGTCATCGAGTCAGCGTACCAATCTAAGTTTTATTGTCCTTTACATGCTGGCAACCTCGTCAAGTAGGTGAAGTTGTTCCGAGTACGTTTCCACCACGTTCGTCGATAACATAGCTCCTTTTACATGTTAATATTATTCTTTTTCTTTTCTTGATTTGTACTATTGAGTATCCAAAAGTTTTAATGACTCCTAATCAGTACATATTCAATCTCGGTCGATCCATTCCCCGATCATGGAATTTTTTCTATTGACATGAGTTGAATTAGAGGTCCTGTTCAAGGAGAAGAGGTATCGGATCGTTTCAAATGGCACAGCTGGTGAGTATTTGTCCCGGTATTAATCCTTCGATTCGAGCACATCAAATACGTACACAATACCCAGCGTCGCAGAGACCTTCGAACCAGTGGTGCACGATAAGCCGTACTGCGACCCATCCGACAACCTAGTTGACGTGTGGGCCGTGTCCGAGTCTTGTAGTCAGCCCACACTTCATCTGATTTGGGCTTTGATTTTTGGCCACATTGGTCATGTAAGACAAACTCTGACTTAAACTCGGATCTGTTTCCAGTAGTCCGCCATTGGCATAAGCTCGAATCCATCTTCGACAGCCTCCTCCCGACCCAGGTCCACCGACCTCGCCAACGGTCCGCCCATAACATTACAATAATTTAACATGGTATCAAAGTTGGATTAAGCCTCTTAACATGCTGCACGTGAGAGGAGGTGTTAAATCTCACATTGGTCATATTAAAGGAGCATATAATAGATTTATAATATAATTGGGTACCACCTATTGACAGCTTAGGTTTTTGAATAGAAATGGATCCAGTCTCTTATAAAGCTCATTAACAATAATTTAACATATGAGCATCTGGCCACGGCAAACTCTGACAAGTTTCTGGCATCTGTCTCTGCTTCTAAGATTGAATACTGAGCTCTTGCTTAAAGCGACATTTGAACTTACCTAGATTTCTTTTGTTCCCCGTGACATCAGAGCCGCTCAGTGTCGGCCCTCGCTCTAGTTCCCAGATAATATTTAAGCCTTGTATTCGATAACTGATCTAGGATTTCATACTCGTAAAAAGCAAGATTAGAACTAGATTATCGCGTTGTTCGGAAGATGGTCCTCCTTGGTTCAGTTACTATTTGATTTCTTCTTTAATCATCGATTCGTTCGCCTAGTCACGTTAGGGACTTGTTTGGACCTTTCAACATCAGACTTAATCTTTCGTCTCCTTCACCGACCGGTCTGTAGGGGAATTTTGAACCATCGAACCTATTAATTCCAACCAAACCAAAACATGGACTAGAAGAGAAGTGACGTATTCAAGGAAACTGATAGTTTTTTCTTATTCCGGTAATAATAGAGAATTATAAGTTTAGTAAAATATAAAAGATAAAAAGGAATAAAAGAGGCACACGACTCTTACAGTGAGAAATGAACTCCCAATCTCTAAATTATGAGGTAGAGTCTTGTGCTACTGCACAAATACTCACTCTACGAAACTGGTAAGTTAAATAAGTGGAAATTGATTATTTGATACCCTAATAATTGGAGAAAGAAAATTTTTTAAGTCAATAAGTAGATTAACTATGAAAATCAGAAATTACAAATATGAGAT
The DNA here is from genome assembly GCA_037672795.1 of Lagerstroemia speciosa. Classification (NCBI taxonomy): domain Eukaryota; kingdom Viridiplantae; phylum Streptophyta; class Magnoliopsida; order Myrtales; family Lythraceae; genus Lagerstroemia; species Lagerstroemia speciosa. Next base: position 4,449,097 of record CM075297.1, on the reverse strand, counting down.
ATGGTGGTCTCTGCAATATCGTAATCTAATCATTCAGAGAGATAATCTAGTCTCTTTGCACTTACTAAAGGAACCGTCCAACTTAATTTCACGTACAATCTCTTCACATGATCATTACTGCTATTTTACCGTACTTTTTCTAAGCTGCACCTTTCCTCCCACCTCTCTCTTAAGGAAATCTTCTATCAACTGTCTTGATTTATATATTTATCCAATTAGAATTCGTCGTTTATTATAATTTTTTTAATATTTTATTACCACTTATGTATTTTTTTAATTAGGACCCATAATTATTTAAAATTTTTTATATATGATTTAATAATAATAACTGTATACTTATTGATTACATGTCAAGTTCCAATTGGACAGATATACCACATCAATTTCACTTATATGGTATAATCGCTCTATTGAAAACTCTCCCCTCTCTATCCCAAAGCACCCGCATCACTATTTTTTCACAATCACAAAAACCACTCCTCTTGAAGCCTCTGAGTTCCTCCCCCAAATAATTCATTTTCCTCTCTTATTTAATATTCTTTTCTCATTCGAAGAGTTTTGACCAGTGAAAAAGGAACATTTCGGTCGATTAGTTCACTGGTAACAATGTTTAATTTTTTTTATCCATTTGTATTAAGGTATCTCGGGCACTGACGCCGTAATTCAAGATACATCGAAAATGAAAAAAGATGTATCGTCGAGAATCACATGAGACCATTTTTTTTTCCTGTTTTTATGGATTAAAAAAAAGACAGGAAGAAGAAGAAATCATTTCTATATACAGTTTCACATTGGAGAAGAAGACTGACCAGAGGCCTTTGTGTGTTTCCAGCTCACGCGTAGCCTGTCTCGACGATGACACATCTGTCTCTCTTTTTCGATGGAGAAATTCTTACGTGATTCTATCTTATCATTTGATGTGAGGAAACATCAACTAAAATGTGAAAAATGAGTAAATTAGTGTTAAATCACACGAACGATTGTCATAATTAATACTGATTTGATTATTTTTTTCTTACAACTTATATTATGGTATCCAAAAATTTAGTAGATCTAATCCCATAGAGTCAACATACTAAATGGTTAAACCTTCCCGATCCCCAAACTTTTCACTTAAAAAAAATTTAGACGGTAGAAAATAGTTATAAATCTCTGATCGATATGTATACTGTACTAATGTGTTACATATTCGTCAGCTTATAACACATGTTATGCGATATATTCGTTCTTTAAGATTATTCTACATCCTACAAGTGACTGTCCACGGTTTCCGCGATACCCAATAGAATATTATAAATGATTCACATCAGAAAACCTTAAATTATTCTCTTAATTATTAACAAAAAAAAAAAGGATGTGATCTAATAAGAAAAGGACCAAATCTTAGTTAGTCGCGTGTGAGACAATATCGGTCTAAGTATGTACTGTGGCCGATGCCCCGCGTGATGCACGAGAGTGGGGGGAAATACTATTAACTATTTTGGAAAAATCTACAGATTATCGTCTGACGAAGTATGTGAATAGATCCGACCGACGTTCGTCTTTCGAAGCGAATCCTATTTGGTCAACTAAATGATCTGGTTGGTCCCAGTAATGTGGATTGTGCTGGTAGACAAGACAATGGCTTTGATTGTAATTGGATTGAAGATCCTCCAACTGGGAATCCCCCGCCGTTTCAAAAGATTTCTTGCTGCAAGATTCGAGATCTTTTATTGGCCCGAAAACTAAAGGATGTACAGGTTGGATGCCGGTTGATTGAATGGAGAAATGAAGCTGATATACCAGTGAGGGCAAACTTCATCGCCCGTGTTGAATTAAGTGTTGTGAGTAGACCGTTGATAAAATCGATGATTGTATGTAGAGGAGACTGCCAGATATGAACTGGAACTTATATCAGTGAGGGGACTATCGGAGACGGGTCCGGGATTTCTGTCAGACATAGCCGTGATCGGACGCTCATATATTATATTTTTGTTAGTGAACCTTACAGGAGAACTCTATAATACTACCTAATATTTTAGATTTTTTAAATATCCGGTAGCACTATAGAATTTTCTTGTAAATACAGGTTTGTTCTCTTTATCGATATGAGATTTAACAGTCTCTTCAAGTACAGCGTGTTAAGGAATTTAACCAAACTCTTAACCCAACTCTGATATCATGTTGAATTGAGTGTTGCAAGTGGTCTGTTAGTAAAATCGGTGATTGGGCCTAATGGAGATTACCAAAGAACGGATTCAGACCTATGTCAGTAAGATAACTACTAGAGATAAGGTCCAAGATTTATATTAGATATTATTATAGTCAGACACTCATATAGTGGATCTTACAGGAATTTAGGTGCATTTTCACGAAAAAGTTTAAAATATTAAGTAGTAATACCCAATTCTCTTATAAACATCTTAGGATTATTCTCTTATGTTATTGATATGGGATTTAACAGTCTATTTTCCTTAAATAAAATTTAGATTTCAAGTTAAAATCCTGTAAAAAAATTCTTAATGAAATAATTTTATCCCTTTAATAAATCAGTACCACTCAAATTTAAATTAGTTATAATTTAGTAAATTTAAAAATATGATAAACCCTTTTTTTAATGCAATAATGCATTTTGTTGGGTAACCCTAGTCAAGTGGGGGAAAATAATATAAAACAAAGGAGCTTCAGGGGATTAAATGAAGCCATTAATATATGTCAATAAATCCAAGCATCTGTATTCTTTTAATGTTTGACAAGCACTAATGAAAAGCATGAATGGCATTAACAGGCGCAGGCAATAAAAAATTCTCGAGAATTCAACTTCGTTACATGACGTAATAAAAAGAAATAAGAAACGATGATTAATCACTCAAATAATTACACATAATTATAAGAGTCTCGTCAAATTTTCCTCACAAAATTATTATAAGATGGAGTAATTTAATACTGGAAAAAGGGTTTAATGTTTTTGTTGTTAAATCCATGCCACTCGTTTTAATTCATATTTTGCCATTCTTGATGAAAATTCAAACGGTAAAAGATTCTACGCTGATTAATTTTTGGACAGCTTTTTGATTAAGCCGTGCACTCGGTGGAATTGAATCAATCAATCGTTCGTGGAAAAGTACCAAAGAGTTGTGCAAAAGATTTCTTCGTTGGATGTATGTACATAGTTTGGTCTGGTCAAAACCAATTGGAAACGCAAGGGGGTCCTTGTGGGACAAGCAAGTGACGGGTCCTCTTTAACGTTGGTCAACACATTTGAATTCAGAACCTATGTCCTATCTATAACATGGACGGAAAGGTGACAAGAGAGGAAAATGTTGACTCTTCGGTGATCATTTTCTGAACATGGGACAAGCAGGACGGTGATGACCACCTGACTAGCTGTGCGCGATGTTGGAACTTTCGTTTTCAATCATGAATCTATTAGACGAATTGAATGATCTTTGCTCAGCATCGGTCCCATCGGTGCAACGCCATCTAAGATCTAATGTAGTTCAAGAAATTGATGTCTTCCAGGGTAAAAAAAAAATCTTATATACCTCTACCTCATGGTGACGTGGTAAAGAAGAACCAATCAAATTGTTTTTATTAGTAACAGTTATGTCAACTGCTCAAGTGATTAATACTAATTTGCTCGCTTGTCACATTTTGACTTGTGTTTTCTCACGTTACATGGTGAGGTACGATCACATAAGAATTTCTCCTTTCACACATAGTTTTTAAAATCATAGTGGGAACCAGCCGGTCAAGGTAAGGGTTCCTGGTTTCCAAGGTTCAAATGAGGATTCAATGAGTTGAACCGTATTTTTAATAATAATAGTAGTTATTATCATGAAATTTTGAAGTAACTAAAGATACTACATTTGAGTAATCAATTTAAGAAATTTATTGATTCAAAATTCATCTCCTGAAGGTAAGATTTTTGTTAAAAATTCTTATCACCCAAAACTCTTCTTCAACTGACCGATTTGATCCGATTTTTAAATTATACATCCAAACTAAACTTCGAAGAGTACGCTTCTGCCAAATATTTTTGACAGATGCATGTGTCACAACTTTGTAGCTAAACTAGTGTAGCCAAACCTGTGTGACATTAGAAATTCGTCCTAATTCAACCTTCTCACCGCAACAATTTATTTAGAGAGAAGATCTGAATGTGGAGAATTTCCCATTATGTATTAAAATGAGGGGAGGACCTCTTTATATAGTGTACAAGGTGAGGAATCTTCCTAGAATATTCTACGTTAGAAAAGGAAAAGATTAAATGCTACAAAATCGGGCTAATTTACTTTTCTTATTTACACATCCACAATTATAGCAAATTTGCCTAATAGATAACCTTACTTATGAGGCATGACTGATGAGGTGTCACAGTCAAGTTTTCTTATCAAGTCAGGTTGATGACTCATCGCGGATAACCTTCATATCCGTTGCGGATAGCCTCCAAATTGAGTCGATCTGTGACACATGGAAGTGATTTGAATATGAAATCTTAAACTCATAAAATTACATCAGAGTAATTTTTGAAATCTCTAGACCACCACCATTACCGGTGAACATCAATTTTTCAAGTTACAATAAGAGTAAGAAGGGGAAAGTAAATAAGCACGATGAGTTCTATCGACGATGATTAAACTTTAAACCTCTTCATCCCATATTAAGGAGAAATTCTTAGGTAATCCTATATCACTATGTGGTGGGATAGAACATCGATCAAAATGTGACAGATAGACAAATTAATATTAATTATCTAAATAATTATCATAATTAATACTAATCAAAATAATTTGATTAGTTTTTCCTCGCGACATTATCGTCAGAAAGAGCCATTTACAATTTTTTTTCAAATTAAGAGCAATATAACTCTATAAAAATATTGTCATCGTTATCCTCATTATTGAATAATAAATGCCCAAAAAGTTGCACTTTGGGAAGTTTCCATGAAATAGACACCACCTAATCCCTGTCAAACACACACAGCTCCCACTTCCCCTCAGCCTATAAATTCCCCCTCAGATTCCCTCTGCCAAATCGCACTCTGCTCTCTGCCTCTCCCTCCTATCGCTCCCTTGGATCACTTCCCATTGATTTGAATACAAACACAACAGAATACATAGAGAATGCCAGTTCCAGTTCTGCCGGAGAAGACCCTCCAGGGAATCCACTTCGCCGGAAGGCCGGAATCCCCCGCACCATCAGCCAGAAGGTACTGATTATCGCCACCTCACATCTCCAGCTTCACCGACTTCTCCGATTAGCCAGTCGATATTTGTGTATCTGAAATGAATACTGTGTGTGTAGGTTGGAGGGAAAGGTCACGATCGTGACGGGCGGAGCTCGAGGGATAGGAGAGGCCACTGTCCGGTTATTCGCCAAACATGGAGCCAAGGTGGTGATAGCAGACGTTGAGGACTCGCTCGGGGAGGCCCTGGCCAGCTCCCTCGGCCCCTCGGTCACCTACGTCCACTGCGATGTGAGCTCGGAGGAGGACGTCGAGAACCTCGTGAACTCGACGGTGTACCGCTACGGCCGCCTGGACGTGATGTTCAACAATGCCGGCGTCCTGGGGAACCAGTCCAAGAACAAGAGCATCGTCGACTTCGACCCCGACGAGTTCGACCATGTCATGCGGATCAACGTGAAGGGAGCCGCCCTCGGGATCAAGCACGCCTCCCGTGCCATGATCCCGAGGGGCGGCGGCTGCATAATCTCCATGGCCAGCGTCGCCGGAGTGATGGGCGGCCTCGGCCCCCATGCGTACACGGCCTCGAAGCACGCCATCGTCGGGCTCACCAAGAACACGGCTGTCGAGCTCGGCCGGTACGGGATCCGGGTCAACTGCATCTCGCCCTTCGGGGTCGCCACCTCCATGCTCGTGAACGCCTGGAGGCCGGACGACGAAGAGGACGAGTGCATGAGCTTCGGGCTCCCAAAGGAAGAGGAGGTGGAGAAGATGGAGGAGTTCGTCAGAGGGCTCGCGAACCTCAAGGGGCCGACCCTCAGGCCGAGGGACATCGCCGAGGCGGCCCTCTACCTCGCCGGCGACGAGTCCAAGTACGTCAGCGGACACAACCTCGTCGTGGACGGCGGCGTCACCACCGCAAGGAATTGTGTAGGGCTTTGAGCGTGCTATTCCCTCCCTTCACAACATTATGTACTTATATTGTTTAATTTTTTAGCCAATTGGAATTATAATTGTAAGGAATGTAAGTTCTCTTCAAATCTTCCATTCATTTTCATGCGCAAGATTTTTCAGCATGCGAGGGGCCTAAAAGTCTTCAACGAGAGGACAGGGGAAAGAGGACAAGGACTAGTCGTCTTCGATAACAATCAAATTTGAATTCTCTGAAGTCAGAATTGGCGACAGCCTTTCCACTGATTTTCCTTGTGAAAATAATTAATTTCCATAATATGTGACTAGAGGTTAACCTTTATTAGAAAAAATGTGTTATCTTAATAAAAATTAGTAGATATATATTCATACACGATTAAAGATATTAATTATATACAATTAATTTTCAAGTAAAAATAACATATATTTAACTTTTAAATTAGATAGTTATAATGGTGGAAATGCGAGAGAAAATAATAGAAAATAGGTAATTTTATATATATTTTAAATTTATGATCAAGATCCTAATTTAATTTCAATCTAAGGACCGAATTTCAACTAAGAATATTTTAGGATATAAAAAAGTCACAACAAAAGGAATTTTTTCCTTTTTTAAGTAATAATAGATATATACACATTAAATTGGCGAGAGTGATTTCAATTTGTTGAACACATTTTTATGAAATAGAAGTTACAAATGTACAGGACAGAAAGCACACTAATAATTAATCCTCCACGCAATCTGAATAGATCGAGATCATAGCTTTCGGTCTCACTCTAAAAAAAATTACTGGAAATAACTCTCGAACTTAAGTCTTCACATATACTAATTTCTTGAATTATATATCGTACGTTTTGGCGGTGCTATATTAATAACACTAATATTAGTACTGATTGTTCAGTTTATTTATTACGTTCGCTCTTGAGCTCGAAAATCGAATAACTGACGTGGCCGGTTCGCCCTTGCTGTCCTTTTTAAATGAAAATTCATAAGAAAAGGTGATCCTCTCGGATTGGTACGGATCTAGGGGATTGAGGTGCGGTCAACCCCATAATAAATCTTTACTATTAACCTTCATTTGAACAATAATTTTTAATATTTGATAAGATACTACCGGCTCTTGAAGTACGAACGGAGAACACTCATATTAACAGAACTTTACTCTTTATTGGAATGATTTGACTCTAATTGAGTTAGTTAGGAACTTATAAGAATCCTAAACATTAGCGACATGGACCAAAAATGGAGCTCTTCTCGATGCCCAAATGCATATCGACTGCGAAAACAATGTCTAGCTAGAGTCTTGATCGGTATCTCGAGAAATAATCAAATCAGTCTAATCGGACCAAAATTTCACGGATCATGACAGAAATGAATCTCTGAGCTATTATTCGATTGTAAAGACAGGAGAGATTTACGAGATTGAAACGATGAGATAAAGAGGGAAATAGAAAGTACGAGAGATTTCACTGCTGGTAGTACTCCAAGTTGCAATGCCTGCACTTCGGATTTCAATGTCATTATTCTGCAGCCCTTAATTTAATCAGTAGATTCTGCGACAGGGAATACGATTAAAGAAATCATATCATCGAATAATGCCAATAACTCTGGAATAAATAAGGCTAGTTCAACGTCCCACTTGGGTAGAAAGTCAAATGGTTCATTAAAAAAAAAGTGCTTTTGCATTATAGAAGATCTGAATATTTTTTTAATTCAAAATTCATATTAACATCTTGTTAATTTCATCCAAGTTGGATCAATCCATTAGAGAATAAAACTCTTCAAGGATGATTTCCTCCGTTAACAGAAATTTAAATGTGTGATCTTTGCTCAAGTAAATTAAGTACTGAACTATTTGAACGAACTAATGTCAATAATATTTGAAAATAGTTTTCTTAACAATAAAAATGCGTCCCGCCTTATATTTATAGGTTCAATGAGTTTTAATTGATCTAAGTTCGAATGAGCTCAGCTCATTAAACGGGTAAAATTTTCCTGAATACGAATTTTTCTCTATAAATAATAATTGATTTAAGATCTTATTTAAAGAGAAGAGATACCGAACACCGTAAACCAATCTGAATGGTCAACCAAGATGTACTTTTCATCAGCCATATCCCTTCCAAGATTGTGGAAGTGAAGAACCTAAAAATTTATTCCAACTGGAATTGCGAGGGCGAACGAATAATAATTAATTAATTTCACTGCTAAACCTTCATTTATTTAGTAAGGTTATTAGTTTGAAAGGGTTGTTAATTCATCGCTGTATATCCGCTCGAAAATTTTGCAGTGTCATTAGCCGGTGATTGCTTCTAACGAAACACGGCAAAATAATCTTGTCCTAGAATTAAACCGTGCACTTCGAGATTAAATCTCAGGAAATTATCATTGGACTCCTCGATTACTCGAGACCATGTACGATGATTAATTGTCAGAAATTATACCGAATTTGATTATTATTATTATATGATTACCGTGTTTAATTGGATGGCACACCTACGACAGGAAACGCAATTAAGATGTCATTAATATAAACCTAGAAATCTGATAAAACAATCCAGAAAATGAGCTTTTTTTTTCCTCCCACTTGGTTAGAAAGTCAAATGTTTCATAAACAATTGATTTTTTTGGGAGTGGGTTATGGAAATTTTAATAGATGTTCTAAATTTTAATATGTAGTGTATGGAATTTCGAAGTTTAATAGATCTCGAGTAATTTGTTTCAGGTTGAATCAACACATTATGGGATAAATCTCTCACGCTTAATAATTTTTCACATTCTAAAACTCGATAAAATCTTCTGTGGAGCGGTCACATGTGGTATATATCTGTCTAATCAGAATTTGACGTGTAATTAATAATTATACGATTATAGTTATTAAATCCTTAAAAATCTTAAAAAATAAAAAATCCTAAATAAATGGTAAACTCTAATTGGAAAAAAAATATATAAATGATAATAAAATATTAAAATACCTAATAAAGGTGAACCCTAATTGGACTAATATATAAATGATGAATTCTAATTGGACGTATATACCACGTCAGCATTGCCTACATCATATGATTGCTCAATTGAATATTTTCTCTTAAAACTTGAATTCGAAACCTTATTTAAGTAAAGAGATATTAGACTAACCATATTAAAATGCCATTTTATAAATGTTGTGAGATCATCTAGCCACAGTTTCCCAAAGTCTTCCAAACATAATTAATTTGTAACAACCAATTAAAAGAAGTGATTATTATTCATTATTGATTATGATGTGACCAGGACAATCAATCATAATTTTTAAGTTGAATATTGAAAATTCTAAATTGGGATTTCGTACCATCAAATGGTTGAGCACGGATTGCCAACACATCGTCAGTTGGGTTAAGATGAGACTACCGGGTTTGTTAGACTTATGTTAGAAATTCCTCAACTCGCCATGAGGAGACTACTGAATTTATATCATGGAGCCATCAGCTAAGTGGGGATGAGATTGGCAGAAAAGATCCATCAATTGGGCAACGACTTATATCAGGACACTGTAGTTAAGACATTTGGATATTATATTATTGTTGAGTGCGTCATCCTTGTGTAGTGACCGCGCTAATCTTCTCTATACTGTTATAATTTTATATCTTGTATGGCTGATGTAGATTTAACACATATATAAAATCGTCCTAATGCATCAAAGGTATTGATATTGTGCACGATTATGTAATACTGCCTTCCAACATGGCCAAGTTATTCAAACAATATAATGTCTTGAAGGATAAAAGGAACAGAAACAATTTCACGTGATGAATTATTAAACATGGTATATTAGAATCGATTTTAGAAGTTGTCAGGTGTTTGGTTCTTTTCTGATAGAAGATGCTTAATCACTTTGATCTGAAGTCATCGGTGTATTTGAGAGGTAGAAGAAACAAATCGAACACTAAATGTACGTGGTACAATCCTTTAGTACAGAGGGCAACGTCCACAAGATAGCGCAGGAATAATATAATTCACTATACGAAAACTGGAGATTGCAGAACATGATCATCCGATCACTCGTTTGTCACGAAACCCTAGACTCCAAGGAACAAACCCTAAATTAATTTTCCCTGGTATTATTATCAGGTGAACTTATCTTCCTTTGTGCTTATGCATGAAGGGGAAGTGGGTGGTCCTTCCCGACGATAGAAATTCTAACTTTTTTGGAAAGAGATCCCAGTACACAGTGCTAAAATATTTGCCGGGAATGTCTCGTATTAATTAAATCGGAAGCTCGTGAAATCTGATCGAATGAGTGGAATTGTTAATAAAAGAGATGAGATTCCAATGTTCGAATCTGAAATATTTTGATTTCATATAATTTCATATAAAATCAAATTGAGATATTTTTTTGAGAGGGAGTGTGAAAATATCTCTTTTTTTTTTTTTGCATTATGCACTTAAGATTAAATAGACTCATGTAAGAGGTGAGGAATCTTACTAGCAATCTTTCTTAAAAATTTCTTGATAATACAAGTATGCAAGAATGTGAGATCAGGTTTGAGACCCTTTTCTGAGAAGAGTTATAATGAGAGCTTCGATATGGAATTGAGTATCTTCGTAAAGTCGTAACTTCCCGTTTCGATCCAGTGGATTATTTGCTCTGCGATGTGATGTTTCTCCTTATAAGTGAATTTTACCGCGTCATTATGGTGTTCATTTTTCTCATTTTATTTCTCGGTTCTTTTCACGACTGCCTCGCTCGACATTTTGATGGCTTAATACGAGCTTAAATCCCAACAACTTCGAATGATGATCTAGTCGCCAATTTAGTTAATTGATATTATTCTGAACTCAAAATTAAAATGTCCACAGGGAGGGAGGTTCAATTCTCTTATAAATTTGAATTTTCTCTACTTTTTTTAATTTCTCTCTTTTTTCTAATTTATTCTAGGTAATCGGTTTCACTTATGGCCCGAAAAAAATATTATGAATAGTATCAAAACAACTTTCCAAATTTCTTTATTTACCCACACATTTCTAAGTTCTGCTGGTCTCCCTCGTTGAAAAAAAAGGGAAAAGTAAAGGTAATTCCCACAGACAGATTACAAACTTTGAATTCTTGGAATCAAATACAACACTGAAAATTCAACAAAGAAGAACCAAACAATATTTATCAACAGGGAAGAGCCAAAGGTGAACCAGTATCATATGTGCAAGTGGGAAGTTTTCAAAGTAAAAAAAGCTCCACTGGCACGGGCAGTGTGTGCTAATGGCCGCTTGGCAGGCTCAGCGCTAATCCAAGGGGCAACCACCAATGCATCAATATTATATTTTCTCGTTTATTTTTATTTTATCGATATTATATTTACTTGTTTATTTTTATTTTGTCTGTCTATATCTTTAAGCGGAAGTAATTTTGGTCCTTTTTTTCCATCGTAAACCTGTCATCTATCATAATTTAAAGGCTTTTTTAAAAATAATTTTTATTTATCTTAATGCATGAATGCGTTCGCATATATTAAATCAATTTGTTTAATTTGTGCACATCGACAAACTTACATTTCACTTCTGTGCTCGATGTGGTACTAGTCATGCAGTATTACGTGTATTATAACGATGAGTCTATTCTCCTAGGACTCTAATACTTGACAAGTCCATAAATTCGGCTAAATTCGTGAACAGTCACATGCGTAAATGGTCTTGGTGAGATTAAGCCTCGTAAAATACTCGAGAGACGTATGTATGTTCCATCCAATTAATTACGCATTTACGAATTTTTTTTTTTAATTTGCGTTGAAGATTGACAAAGAGGGAAGGAAAAAATAATTAATGTCATCATGGTTTGCCTTCCTTTGTTCTTTTCCTTGAGAGAATAGAAAGATAGGTGGGAAGTCCGAGGACGGGGGAGAATCTGAAGTAAACCGGACATGTTAGCTGTCATTTTGGTCGACCAGGTTTGCTTTGACTCTCTGTTGTTAGAGCCGAGGATGGATTTGGTTGAGAGGAACAATTATAAAATTTTATAATTACTGACTTCCAATAGAAGGATTAATAAGTTTAAATTTCCTCACTAATCTGTACGCGTATTAAAACCTAAGAGAGATTTATACAACAAACTTGTTATGTATTACACACTAAATATTTTCTCTTACGTCAGAGAACAGTAGAACAGACTCAGTTTATGAGGTCGTAGTGGGAATGAGAAAACGAAGTTTGCGAGCCAATAAGCGGAAGAAATCCATCATTGAGATCTTTACACGTATAAAGTTAAGTATCGAAAACTGTGAAAACTTTATACTTTTAATATTTGAGAGAAATTTACATAATAAATTCGTTATATATTACACTATGAATATTTGCTCCTCCTCAGGCCACTCTCGTACTTCTCCTAGCTCTTTTATTATTTTAATATTAAATTTTTTTATAAAAAAATAACTTTATAAAAGAGATTTTTTCTAGTGTTAATGAAAGAATGATTTTTATAATTAGTACCACTTTGTAGGGCTTTTATGGGTCAGCCGACAACCACGGAGAGGAAGGCTTAGATAAGAAAACCGAATGTGGGAGGGACGTGAAGTGTCGGGCGTGTCCAATTATAGTCCACCGTGCTAGTGAGGATAATTGACAAAAGCTTTTTGGAACGCTTCCTAATTTGACCGAAATACCATAATAGGATTACAGATTTGAGAATAATCCACGCAAGGACAATTTCGACAACTCAGCCTGCTCGGAGGATCGACCTGAGCGGTCATCACGACACCGAAATATTTGCAAGGGGTGCGATGTACGAAAATCAGGTGAAACATGAACCGATTAAACAAAGGTTGGGGGGAGAGCAATTATGGGCGTTGGGATGTACGGCGAAGAAAGCTGTGGCCTTCGGGAGATATGGAAAAGCTTCATGCTCGACAAGATCTTAATTAGCACTTAATTAAGGTGTTTAATTATTCATTTTGTGTCTCCCCTTGCCCTGGGTCGGTCTGGATATTCTTTCTTCTTTCCTTCTTTCTCTCTATCTTTTGACATTGTATTCTTAGCCACGAGAAAGTGAAAAAATATTAATTAAAATATAATTGATGAATAAATTAGTGTTAATCACGTAAGCTGTTGTTATAATTGTTATTAATTAAAGCATTTAATTGGTCATTCTTTATCGCGTCATTATGAAGTAAGATCATACAAGATTTTTTCCTTTATTATAGATGAAGTTGTTGTAATCTCCAACTGTCCTTCCATAAATATCGCATTTGTTTTTCGAACATTTTTCAATTATAAAACATGTAGCACTGCTTTCGTGGTGACAACAACCAGTAAAATCAGTCAAATTTTTAGAAATTTTTTAATAAAATTTAAAAGTGAAAAATAAAACTAAAATTGACTTGATTTTATTTGTTGGTATAACTATGTAAGCACTGCCATGTCGTTATACTATTAAATACAAGTCTTTCTTGGAGAAAAGAGGGTTTGATGTAGCTGGCACCACTATCACCCTGTGATGTAGAAGCCCTGAATTCAATTCACCAATGGGAGTTCTCGTGCTTCCTTTATTTTCTCTTTCTTCTGCCTCTTCTACTATTATGTGCCTCATTTATATACTAAAAAAAAAAGAGGTCCCATGACGTATAGTACAGTTGCATCCTATCGACTTATGACCAAGAGACCCTGTGTTCTACAATCATTAGTGAAATTTCATGTACCTGGGTCTTAGTGTAATATATTATGCTTGATAACAATAATATTCTAGATTCATTCCTACTAGTAAAACTTTCCGTACTCATCTAATTTTTTCTTCTATCTTTTTCTATACTTTCAACGTCATTTCAAATGAAAAAAAGTTCATAAATTTAAAGAGATAGAAAAAAAAAGGATGTTTATGTCTATTATGTATGTTACCAAATTTAGTTTGCAATTTTTCCAGTTACAATAGACGTCATGGGACTTATCATATAGCGGTATCTCTTTCAACTTGTGATTAGGAGGTCGTAATGCATTCCATTTGTTAGATCATTGATGGAACTTTCTATGCTTCTTAAAAAAAAGAGATTTGATACAGTAATATTGTGTTCGATTTAGAACAAAGACATTCATTTCCTTTCAGTAAAACTTCCCGGATTCCATTCTTTCTCCGGACTATAAACTTTATTTACAATTGAGGAAATGTTCATAAACTTAAAGACACTACGCGCTCAGGTAAGTTCATGTGCAAAACACATGTGGGTGATCTTGTCAAGGACTACACGCTTAGGGGGGATTCGTACCTCTAATCTCATGGATTTCCACACTAGTCGTACGCACGCTCTATTAACTTGAGTTAACCCTTAGGGCTAATTACAGCCAACTTCAATGTCACTTTTATTTATACCTATCAAACTCTGAAGCTAACGTCATATTCCTTTTTTCTCAAATATTTCAGATAAAGAAAACAAATTACTCTTACACCTATAATCAAATCAAATTTTTTATTGTTAAATTTTTCAATATAATCTTAATATTTGTACTAATTTAATAATACTTGAATCGAACTCCTTATGAGTGAAAAATAAGCCCCAACTTTTTTTTTCAAGAAAATACTTGTAATGAGAGGGAAAGTTCGATTCATCTGATAAGATGAATTTAACTTCAATAAACTCATCTTGTCAATCCAACTTTGAGATTGTACAGACATTTTGTATGGAAAAATTAGTGTTAGTGTATGTATACGCAAGTGTGAGCTGTAAATAAGCACATCTGTGGCCATTTGCTTCTGACTGTGTTGATTTCTCATCTGTCCAAAGACAAGTTGGATTGGCCAAGTACAAATGCATCGAAGCCCACTTTCTTCCCTCCTTCCAAAAAGTTCCTTTCGGTCCCGAAAAGACCCTTCCTTTGAGCTTTTCCTGTTCAACAAAATACCAAGTGGAAGCAGCCTACGGATACAGACGACTCAAGAAAATGAAAACAAGGTGGTTGGACTAACATGGTTCGGCTCCATTGGTTAGTGCCTCTTTCTCTTCCTGTGTATTTTTCTAACCGGTGTCTAGTAGACAAATCAACCCCGACCAATCCAAGTTCCAGTTGGACCACCTCACTAAGAAAGTAAAACTCTTCAAAAATGAATTTTTCTCTATTAACAAGACTCGAAAATGAGATCTTATAGAAGGAAAAGAGAAGTCAAACCATCTCAACTAACTCGTATCGGTTAGTATCTCTTGTTCTTGAATAATATTTATAATCGAGTTATGCAGATGAATAAAATCCATTATTAAAGAAGTTTTACCTTTTGACGGACCGATCTATTTCAAACCTGTATCAATCGGGGAGTTTATTTAAATTTCTTGATAACAATAAAAAATAAGACTTAGACAAATCATCATCATCCTATTGGGTTTTAAATTTGCAAAGCTATTCCCAACATTATCTTGGGCGTATTATTGCTGCCCTTTTCTCCACATTCCAATCTGGAACTTTTGGATGAATTGATATGACAAACTAGGTCCAACCTCCATTGTTCGTATAACACCGCTAAATCATGGAAGCTGCAAGGGTCTTCAACTATGACCAGTATATTCCGAAAAGAGCAAGCAGCATGCACGGTTCGGTTCACGGAGGAGAAAAGTCAAAGTTCCAATCTTTAACCGATTTTCAAAATGGATGATGTATAAACCAGCTCTTCTCGGTTTCGGTTTCCAGTGGTCTGTTTGTTCAGCGTCTATTTCCTGAAACCAGCTCTTTGTCGAGAACCAGTTAATGCCTGAAAAACTGAACCTGAAGTACATACTATTTCGAGTTTTTTGGGACGGTCCTATTTTTAACTTGTCCATCCCCTATCAGTGCCTTGGAGTGTCCAGTTAACTTAGCCAGCATTGATGCGTCCGGAGTGGATCCAACAGGAGAAATCCTAAATACCGAAAATTCCGTTAGATATTTAAATATATGCAGGAGATTCCTTAATCCATGATCGGAAGATCAGACATACAAATGGCATAACATCGATGCACATGGATCATATGCTCGTGAAATGGAGCTGGAATGGAACTCGGTGCTGACCTATCAGCACAAAGATGAGAACATCTGGGACTGTGAGATAAGACAGTACAGCAGCATTCCGGGATTAAGAATGCCGAGACAATGCAACATGGAACATCTGGGAAGAGGATATGCGTGTTGTGGATGCTGTCAATATCTGCTTCTTGAAGCCCCGTGTTGAATTGTTAATCCGGTATGCAAAATTCCAATGGACTCAGGCTAATCCAGATTCAATGTTCTGTTAGACTGAGAAACTCTAAGTCCATAGCCACCATGAATGGAAAGTTTTTTTCCCGCGTGGTTTTGAGAACAAGCTTAGTTACTAAATCCTTGCAAAATAAGGCATTGGTTCGATAAGATGCAGATCGAATGATACCGCAACTCCGACGCAGGGTTACAGTCCAGAATGGTACATCTGTGGACAAAATTTCATGTAAAGCTCAATGAGATATGAATGACAGGAAAAGAAAAACAGTAATACACCAGTGCATATTGAATTCTTAAGGTTCCATCCGTTGATGCGTCGACAATCTTCATCAAAGCATTTGTTCAGGAGAAACACGGATTACTTCAGTCGTTGAAGGACAAGGCAGCAGCAGTATGATGTCTTTCGAGTGGTCGTCTGATGATATCATCAGACTTCCCGAGCCAGAGCACGTAGGCAACAGAAGCGCCACATTGCATGGTTTGCGGTAGGTTTACTGCAACACTAGCCATCTGGTGTCGAACCAAATCTCTCCCTCATTTGGATCCTTCGGAACCGCCATAGCATGGACCATGTAGAGGAGTCAATCCCACATCGGATAAATAAAAGATTGAAATCTAGTTTATAAGAGATTGTGTACTGCCAACTTATTAGCTTAAATTCTCTTGTATGCTCAGTGAATATTTTACAGACCAAAAACCAAATGGTTCTGGAATATCAAAGGAAGTCACCAGCAGGCCTTGTTACCTAGATTTACATGCTCGTGTTTGTTACTTTCAGCTTGATGGAGGCTGGTCTGAGGGAAGGTGCACCATATATACCGGGAATATTTCCTCGATCATTGCTCGGGTAATATGCTCCTTTAAGATCACGGTTACTCAAACAGACTGGAGATCGGACAGCAGTGGCCTCATACATCAGGATTGACTTTAATCTCAAAAGCATTCGGTCCATCAAGCTATGGATCAAACCAATTAGAGAGATCTTGTGTTTGAAACAATGTGATGACATTTGTAAGGAGTCTGAGATTTATAAAATCATAAGATTCGGGTCCATTTGCTATGCATTACCAGTTGAACATAGTAGCTCGAGATGCGGCAAGACAGTCCTTTCAGAGCCTCTTTGCTCAATGAGCCCTTTGCAAGAGTGAAAAGTGATTTTTTTTTCCGAATACATGATCCTTCATATTGTTCGAAATTGCAGAGGAATCATCAATGTCCTCGTCCTCTTCCCTTTTTTCTATGTTTTCTCATCTGAAAAAGTTCTCCGTCGATGGTCTTACGGGAATTGAATTCTGCAGGTGCAGAAGAAGCACACGCTGCAGGTCATTGTCCTATCATTGTATGATTGGACACAAAATAAGATCGAACTACTAGTCGATTTCTGAGAAGCTTAAAGGAAAGCATATTGTGCACCGGCTTACAAATTATTCAACCAAGGATCCGCTTTTCTGTTGCATTTCTGCAGTTTCACCTCTTCCATCCTGCATTTCATTTTTGTCCTTCACCATGGAGAAGACAAGAAGCTGATGCACTTCCCCATACATCATCATAGAGGAATTCATTCATCTCCCTGCTGCTGAGATTGGTCTTTGCCGCCGGAAACCGCCCTTAAGGCTGTAGAAGGCGAGACTGAAGAGGAACTATCTGCCATTCAAGTTGGGAGACAGATCCATGGACAGATCTAGCCATCTGATTGAGCATCTTGTGTTATAAACCTCGCACAGAAGCGTTGATCGTGCAAGGGCTGTAGGTTAGGATGACTTCCTTAAACGGACATCTTAAGTTTCCATTTGGTTTACAAGAGATTGGACTGAGTCCGACCCGAAAGTTTAAGTTGATAGGCAAAAGGGTCGATCCTCTTTTATTTCAAGATTTTTCCCTATTTTCCTTTTTTTAAAGGCATTATTTTATCAAATTCAACAAGGGTTTACTGAGGAGAGTTTAAAAATATAGCCATTAGTTTGATTTACAAAACCCAATTGATATAGTGAATGCGCAATGAAATTTTTGTCTCTAGGTATCCAATTAACTGCCTAGAGATCAAAACGAAGTTTGATGACATTTAAATTAAAATAAATGTACTGAGACTCCCATTCAGGCGCTTGGTTCCTGTTGGCCGAGAATACAACCTGTTTGGCATATGAAAATATTGATATTCTCTTCCGCTCTTAATTGATAGCCACTCTGGTTGCTAGCAGCAAAGCAAATGCCTCCGCTTGATTTGGGGATGTAGCCTTGAGCTTCTTTGTCCACTGTGCCTTTCTTCTCCCTTGCTGAAAGGCCACCCTTGCAATGCATGCTTCATAATTGCACCAAGCTACATCGATGAAGATTTCAATGTGGCTGAATCCATGGAATGGAGGGAGCCAAGTTTGAGGCGTCATATATGGCTCCGAGTCCACAGAGATGCCACAATTATCATGAGCTTTAATAAGATTAGCATGTTCTATGTAGGACATATTGTTTCTAGAATAAAGCTCAGCAGATCTGGAAACTCTCTAGCTTGAAGAATTCTATTCCTTTCATTCCACAAGTTATAGAGTAAAATACACCAAATAATGAGAACTTCTTTTCTTTATCATCAAGAGGAAAATTAGGGGGTCACATATAAAGTCGATAAGCTTGGCCATGGTACTTATCTGCAGATTGAAAAACTTCCATTTTGATTCACGCCATGCAAATCTGGAAAAAATACAGTCAACAAATAAATGCTTCTAAGTGTCTGATGCAGCTTTACATATAGGAAATTGATTGTCTTCTGAGTTTGCCCATGAAAGACACTCTTCAGCAATTCTCCTAGTGTGGAGTTTAAATATGCCGTGAATTTTGAGATTCCAAATCTTGTTCCAAAAATTCTATAGTCCTTTATTAAACCTAACATCATGATCTTTTTGGTAGAAGGTCTTTACAGAGTACATACCATTTTTACTTGCTGTCCAAACAAGTTCATCTTCTAAATTATTTTCAGGGATATAAATCTTGAAAATGTCCAAAACAGTTTCTTCATCAAACAAGGTATTCAGTAAAACACGGTTCCATTGGCTCTAGTTTGGGCATATTAAATCTCTCACTAGAAGTGAATTGTTTATTGTTGTTGTTGATGATTTCATCACAACCTTAAAATCTCTATTACCAAGCACCCAAGCATCTATCCAACATTTAATTGCGTTGCCATTTCCTACTCGTTTACACATTGAACTAATTAGAGTAGGTTTGCAAATTTTAAGTTCTTTCCATATAGGAAATTGATTTGATCTAATCATCTGGCTACAGTTAAACATGTTTCCATGTTTTCTTGTGAACATAGTTGATGCTATACTTATTTTACTCGTATTTAAAAATCACGCCTTTTTTTAGAGTATTACCTTATTAATATAAGAAAACCTTCCAAATCCTAATCCTCCCTATTTTTCTTATGTGAAATTATAGCTTGCCCTCGTACGTGAAATATCCTTAGGTTTCCTTGTAAAAGTAGAAGAGGTTTGATTAGGGATGGAGATTGAGAATTTGAAACAAACTTCTGGATTCGAATCTTACGAATGGGAAGATTTCGCTTTATTCTCAGTGGGTCCACCCTACTCGATTAGAATAAATTAATGTCTGTTAGATTTCTAAATATCAACAGTACAGACCAAAAAAATAACTTTATATTCTC
Source organism: Lagerstroemia speciosa (assembly GCA_037672795.1). Classification (NCBI taxonomy): domain Eukaryota; kingdom Viridiplantae; phylum Streptophyta; class Magnoliopsida; order Myrtales; family Lythraceae; genus Lagerstroemia; species Lagerstroemia speciosa. Next base: position 4,429,165 of record CM075297.1, on the reverse strand, counting down.
CTTTTATATATATATATATATAAAAGAGAATATTATCATTATACGCTTGCCACACATTCTCTTTTTCCAGCCGGAGAGGAGAGAATTAACCTAGAGTACTTTCTCGTCCGTACTTAATCTAATGGTTATGAGTTTCTTTTTTTTTAACACCATGCAGTATCATGGGTCAACCGAAGCGCATCTCGAGACCAATTTGTAGTCGGACAGGAATTCCTAAGAAAGTTTCCGTCGACCCTCCCGACCTGAAAATCGATTATGGGATCACCCATTTAGAGCCTAATGAGGGAACCATCACTAGGCCAACCTCAGGAGTGAGAAAATGGTTATGAATTTCACACCCGTATCTCAACCACTATCCAAGTACCGAACGTTCTTCTTCTACACACATGCTAGAGGAGTCGTTTTCAAGGTAGGCTTACCAGGCACGAATTTCCTGCTCGGATTTTGGCCTAGTGACAAGTCATGATCGAGTTAATTTCGATGAACTTATATAATGTCATATCCAATATGCAGTTAAGATAACAGACAGCGATGTCCGGTCCTCTTATATTCCTTGAAATTTTTATAATAATTTTCCAAATGTTATTATGCTCTAAACAGGAAAGTTTGTTGTGTAGATGTAGATGCAATAGAGGCTAAGATTTAATCTATATGATGATGGTCCACACGGTTTCGCAGATGTTTTGACCGTGCGAGTCCCTCACTGACTAATGACAGCTAATTGCATCCTTCTCTCCCAAAATGATTGAGAGAATTTTGAGTATTATTCTTTCATGGATGCCTCTGCGATACATTCGTGCAATTAACCACGTGACAGTACTTATATGATATCACAAATCAATAAATTAAGTTATTTCTTGGGTTGTATTTTTCTTTGTTCGTAGGGTTTTCAAATAAAAATTAAAATAACTGAATCTTGTTGATTTATGACATTATGTAAGAACTATTGCGTAATATATTCGTTGCATAGAACATTATCTCTTACTATTCCGGGATACGAAGTCTCATTCACAGGGACGGATCCAAAAAACTTGTACAGGGTGGAGCGAAACTCTCTAGAGAAGTAACGCAAACAATCCAGGGGATGCGAATTATGTATTGTTCAATAAAAATTAAACAAAATCAAGTAAAATTTATATGCAATCTTATATAGTTTTTTGAGTTCGAGGATCTAGACAAAAGGTGGGATAAGTTCCCTTTGTTTTATAAAAGAGAAGGAGATTATGTACTGTATTGTCGCCAACAAGTACAATTTTTATCAGTAAAATTTCTGCATTATCTCTTCTTTTTTTTTTCCTCTGTCATCGTCGAAGTCACGGGCAATCGAAAAATGAAATCCTCCTATTTTATAACTATAAATTGACTCCAGGAGTTCAGGGAAGAAATGTAACGAAGCCCGTGACCCTTGACTGTCACCCACATGCCCTCAGCCCATAAAGTCATAGTCCTACCATGTAAACCATACCGATATGATATCTCCGTCTAATTGGAATTAATTATTTATATAGTTGTCCAATTATGATTCGCCATTTTTTGAGTTTTTTTTAATTTTTTTACTATTTATGCATTATTTTCAATTAGAATTTAATATTTATTTAAATTTATTTATATTTTTTAAATTTTTTTTAGAATTTAATAATCATAACTGTATAATTACTAATTACATGTCAAGTTGTGATTAGATAAATATATCACATCAGTATAATTTATATGATATAACCACTGCATTTAAAAATCTCTCGTGGCAGCATGGGAAAGGACGAGGATGTCTCCTGGGAATCCTTTTTTTTTTTTTCCTTTTTAAGTTGTAGCTTTCTGCATGGAAGCATTGATCATGAAATCAACTTCTCTGACACCCCCAACATGTCAACCGGATCCCATGGCCGGTCTAGTGGGCAGTGCCATGGTGGATTGATTCTGGTGTCAAATTTCCAATCCTCTCTCTTAATGATCACGAGTTCCACAATCGAACTTAATTAGGCACACCGCAATGGCCAAGTAGCAGCGATGCTACTCTTTCTGATACCGTATTAAGATTCAATTGACTTTTAAGGAAGATTGTCACATGTACAGTCGAAAGTTTAAGCTGATAGTCGATAATATCTAAAATTCTTATATTGTCAAGATTTAATTACTGACATTTCTTCGGGAGATTATGACTCTCAATACTTCAGAACCTATGACTTGAGAGGTGATGTGTCTGTTGATACGCATTACAATGCGATAATAATCACATGAACATGTGTTGGATTGGTGTGGAGTGAACGAAAGCCGTGACGGGATCAAAATGCGGTGTAATGTTACCTGTCGTTGTCGGGTCTAACAAGCATTAGGCTGCCTTCCGATGCCGTACCGTATCAGTCATAATCGACCTTTATCTCAAAATAACTCTCTAATGCATGTGTCATGCCTAGCTCTCTATATCCTGAGAATACGACGATGTCAATTCTTAAATATGTACTGTTTGGTATCCAAAAAAATTAAATAGACAATTATTACTCTATTTATAAGACTTCACTAGAACACTTATTTAAGAAAAGAAGGGATAGCGTTGCTCCCATCGAGGAGAAAGTTTTGTACGTAATAGATATACCATGTAACAGTGTTTACATTGATGATTAACATTAATTTGCTCGCCTGCTGGAATTTGATTGGTGCTTCCTCGTGTTATATGGAGGATAGGATCATCTACTAATTTCTCATATGGGAGAGCGAGAGAGAGGCTGCTGGATAGAAACATTGAACCAATCAAAGTATAAGAAAATGGGTCGAACCGGTTCGACTATAGCCTGGTCCGATTTTGAAAATTATGATTTTTAAAGGAAAAAAAATGACACTGGAAATCATATATATTTTTCGATTCTTGCAAATGAATCCTAAATATTTCTAGGTGTAAAATCAAACCATATATGTTGTCCGCGTTACACCATCGAGTCCTTTCCGTCACCTGCCCGTACTTTAAGCTGAGTTGTATCAGCACCACGTCAGCTTAAAGTAACGGTAGGTAATAGAAATGACTCGATGTTATAACACGGACAACAAATAGGACTTGATTCGACACTTTGAAACGTTCAGAACTCGCTTGCGAGAATCCGTAAGAATATAGGACTCCCGGTGTGTTTATCTCATTTTTAAAGATTTAACTAGCACTTGAACACCTCAGTTTTTATCTTTCACCAATTTAATTCTCAAATTCACATTTCATCTTACGCGTTACTTCCATCGTCAATCTTGTCTTCTGAAAGCTTATGCGGGACACCTACTAGGACAATCGTCAATTATTTTGTTGACATGACAATGCTACGTCTGTAAAATTAAAAAAAAAAAAAAAGAAGAATAAAATAGGCTAACAGTTTGGTCCTTGAAATATTTAATATTTAACATAAAAGACCTCAAAATTTTTACTACTAATTAGATTCTCGACTCAACGTCCCACGTAAGATTTTGATCCATCCACCAATCCCACTAAACAAAAACATGGGGCGTGTGCCTAGCGGAGATAATGACTTTTTTTTTTTTTGGTCGCCAGCCACGGTATCCAAGCAGGCCCCACCAGCGGTGAGATGGCATCTTTCAGCCAACCATACTTGACTAATCCGTTGGTCGCCCCGGGTCGCACGCCTGGCAATGGCGGGTGAGGCTCCCAAGAGGGGTGTCTGCGTACGTGAGGTCTCGAACCCGAGACCTCCTTAAGCGGCACCGAGCTGCTTACCACTCGGCCCAACCCCTCTTGGTAGCGGAGATAATGACTTAATATCTATTGATCCGACACCATTGGATAAGAAAAAACACCACCAAATTTGACATGAAGATACACTGGCCAACAAACAACACCAAAGTAACACCAAAAATGGTACTAAATCACAGATGGAATATATAAATGGTGAATTCTAATTGGACGAATATATCACGTCAGCATTACTTACGTGGTACGACAACTCCATTGAAGGAGAAAGCCTTTAACGGAGCGATCGTACCACGTGGGTGATACTGATGCAGTACATCCGTCCAATAAGAACCTACCACTTATGTATTTATCTAGTTATTTGATATTTTTAAGGAAAATTTTAGGATTTAATGATTATGTCCGTATAGTTTTTTACCACGTGTCGAGTTCTGGTTAGATAGATATACCACGTCATCATTGACACCTGGTATAACTGTTCTATTGTTTGTAAGCGCGTCTTTATTTCTTTTTTTTTTTTTTACAAATTGGCATTTTTATGTTTATGAAGATGCACTTGTAATGTATTTGGAGGTGCTCAACCTAGCTTGTCTCAAATCATGGAAAATAGAGACAATTTCATTACTATTATTAATTAAGAGGATAATTCGTTTTAGTTTTTCTATGGCTGTGAAATATATGTGCTTTTAATTTTTTTTTTTTTGGTTTTACTGTCAGATCAGTAAAAATTAAGGTCATTGTATCAGCTAAATATACATACCCATCTTTTTGTTTAGCAGGATTGACAGATGAATCGAAATTTTATTTGAAATGGGAATTTGAGAATTTCTCGATGGTAAAAAAAATTATATTTATGTTTCATAGATAAAAAAATTCAATAATTTTTTATTTTGCTCGGGTAACATTATCAACAGTTTTCCAGTAAGCAGTCACATCAGTTTTTCGTTAAGCGGAAGGGAAAAGTGCGGTTTTGATCTTTAACCCTTTTTTTAAAAATCATTTTCATGCTAAACCCTTTTTGGGGACAAATTTGGTCTTTAACTTTTTTTAATATAAAGACACTTTTAATTTATTTCAGTATTTTAATATTAAAAATGATTAAACAGTAAGAATAATAATAAAATAATAAGAATCTCAACATATGAAAAAGGTAGAAAGGCACGTCTCGGGGATTTATTTAATTTCTACACCATTCCAATCAATCCTGAGCCAGCCAAATTCTCAGGAAATCGAATTTCTAAGGTTGATTTTTGTCGGTCATGAAAACTACTCTAAATTTATATTTGACCACATAAACCAATTTTTTGAGTTTTTTTTTTAATTTTTCACTTACATTCCTAATTCTTGATTTCTCGCTGACGGTCAACTCTTCCAAAGTGGTGACCGATAAATCTGGAACAAAATAGAGATTGTCGGCAAGAATTTCCATCCATTTTCTCTCTTTTTAAAAATAAATAATTATTTGATTTTATTCTTGTTATTTAATCGATATTTTAATACTAGAATAATAAAAAAAATAAATGTGTCTCTTTTTTAGAAGATTGAGGGCTAAATTTGTCTAAAAAAATATTTATGATAAAAATGATAAAATAAGAAAACATTAAGGACCAAATGTGAAATTTACCTCAGATAAAATTGATAAAAATGAAATTAAAGTCCTCAGATGTTAGCGATCAACAAATTTAGGTCCCAATCTCATAATATGCGCTTTTTATAAACTACGGTAAAGTGAAAGGGAAAGGGATGATTCGTTTTGGATGAAGGAGCTGCGGCTGACTGCAAGTCAGCAATTCAGCCGATAGTCCCAGACACCTGTCTTCTTCTGAGCGCTCTCTCTTGTCTCTCCCGTTAGGGTTTCGACTCGACTGAGGAGCCGAGGAACCGAATTCCAGCGAACTCCGGCGAGGGTCCTTCAAACTTCTTTCGAGCAGGTAGCCGTCCCTCGATTCCGAGAAATGATGCTGTCCGCTTCGTCTTCTTCAGCTACGGTCCGGGTGGAGAAGGCGACGAGCGACCTTCTGATCAATCCTGACTGGACGATGAACATCGACATCTGCGATTACGTCAACACTCACCCCGGGTAATCTTGGCTGTTTTTTCCACTTAGAGAACCGTTTCCGCTCCCATCACGAGGAGCTGCTTCGAAGTTTTGCATGTTGGACTACCAGCTCGTTATGATCCACAATTCGTTCATAAATCGAGATAAATTCCATGCTGAGACTTGTTCATGAGGAAAAACTTGGAGCATGTGGTGTTATTGTTCGTCGACCGAATTCCAAATTTTCCGTCATCTTTCATCTGCTCATTGGAGATGAAATTCTCTGCTAAGATAGAGAGTTTTGCTGGTTTTTCACGGATTTTCATTTTGGATCGAAGTCGAACTAATGTGCCCATGTATATATTCCGTTTCTCAGGCAGGCTAGAGACATCTTAAAAGCCGTAAAGAAAAGGCTACAGCATAAAAGTCCTAGAGTCCAATTCCTTGCTCTGACGGTACCTTTCATGACTTTTTTCTTTTGTACATCAGTTGATTGATGCGTTCCTTTACAAGTGCGCTAGTGGAGGGGTAATACTCATTTGAGACATGTGATGGGATGGTTGATGTTCTGCTGTTTATGTTATCCGTCAAAAGAACAAGCATTTTTGAAGGCAGCTACCGCAAGAATGGTTTGATCTTGTTCTAAAATGTAACCATCTTTTGTCAGCTTTTGGAGGCCATGGCAAATAATTGCGGCGACTATATCCATTTTCAAATTGTGGAAAGGAGCATACTCGAGGAGATGGTGAAAATTGTAAAGAAGAAGGTGAGTTCCTAAGATATTTTCCCCATTTTGCTGCTTTGATAGGTAGATTATGGGAATGATATTGCTTTTTTCAGAATGTTCCCATCGCCTGCCAGTGTGCAGGTTCTTGTTTTTGTAATAAAGCTGAGCACGGTATGAAGTGTTTGAGTTGTGGTGGTTGTATAGGTAAAATTGCTTCATTGCTGACTTTTTGTCAATAATTCAGGTCACTGTAAAAGCTTTACATGTCATGTGGACAACCTGAAATGCTGGGAGTCTTATCATTAGTTCTGCCGAATTTACCAACTTGAATTTTAGATCATAGAATTCATACATTTAGTGGCCAATAGACCGTTTGTTCTAATAGGGCATTTTACGTTGAAATGGGCAGTATTCTAACTGTCATGTTATTTCTGGGACTTGTGATGCAGACAGATATGCATGTACGAGATAAAACTCTGTCGTTGTTGGATACTTGGCAGGAGGCTTTTGGTGGGCAAGGAGGAAAGTATCCTCAGTATTATTATGCATATGATGAATTGAGAGTAAGCATGCTGTTGGCATAGCTGTACTTTATCTGATGATTTTGATTAAATAAAATAAGAATTAATTTGCCTCTCAAGTGAAACATCCCCAATGCAATCTTGTTATGCGGCCTACTTAATTTCAATACCAATGATAATTCTTAAAATCGAGATCTAGATCTCACGCGAGTGACATTTTCTTAGGCTGGCCTTGTGAAACTCTATCTCCTAGTCCTCATATAGTACGCTCTAAGATGGAACAATTAGTAATGCACCACTGGGAAAATAGAAAGTTCCCGAACATCAAAACAGTAGTATAATGGCCTATTCATTATCAATTTTAATTTTTTAGGGTCTTTCTTTTACAGCGTTCTGGAGTAGCATTCCCAAGACGCTCATCAGCCGTGGCTCCTATATTTACACCACCTGTTGCTCATCCTGTTATGGCACGTGTCCATGAAGGGTATGTAATGCCAAGCAATTCATCGAGAAGACTTGATGAAGCGATGGCAGCAGAAAAAGAAACTCTGAGGTTAGAATTTCTTCCTAACTGTGGTCTTAGCAGTGGAGGCTGCTGTTGCTGCTTCTATTACCCTTTCCCAAAGAACAAATTCAATATTTGTTGTTCCTCAATCATTCTTGATGTTTCCTCTGAAACTAATGTCTATGTGTAGTGGATCAACACTGGAGTCCATGCAGAACATGACAGAGCTCTTAAGTGATATGCTGCAGGCTATGAGTCCTGGTGACAAAGAGGTAGGTTGGATGAATGGTTTTCCAATATTTGCATGCACCATAGTTGTTTTTGCCACAATACAATGAGGTCAGTCAAATGACTGGCTTTCTGTCACTTGCATGCATTATGGTCATTTTTTGACTCGTTACTGTGGCTATGGGCTGTGAAGGATGAAGTTGTCATTGATCTTGTTGACCGTTGCCGTGCAAGTCGAATGAAGCTAGGACAGATGCTTACTACTGCTGAGTAAATTCCTAATTCTATATATTTCATTGCAAGGTTACCCTTTTTTTAGGACTATTATAACATTTGATTGATGCAGGGATGAGAAACTGCTTGCTCAAGGCCTCGAGTTGCATGATGTTATGCAGAATTTACTGTTGAAGCATGATAATATAGTTTCAGGCTCTGTATTGCCAAGTCAGGCAATAGATATTGCCTCTGCTTCTACAGTGTCGAGTCAGCCAACAATTTTGAGCCCTCCAGCATCTGAAAATTGCAGCCCACCCCATGAACAGAAAAAGGACATTAGCCCGAAGCCCAGTGTTAGTCCCCAATCATCTGCTGCTACAGCCACTTACCCAAGGGGCTTCATTGACGAAGAGGAAGAAGAGGATGATGACTTCGCGCAGCTAGCTCGAAGGTTAGCAGCTAGTTTTCCTTGCACTAACACGGGATACTAATTGTACAACAGTTTGTTCTTTGTCCACATGTTGTACTAAGTCTTGAGTTCCTTCTGAGCGTTTCCTTTTCTCCATTCCTGACAAATGACTTGTCCTGTTGCTGTAGGCACTCTAGACCATCCCCTCCCCAAGTGGCATTCACTGGAAATGGTGCAAGTGCATCATCAATTGAAACTCCCAGGCAAATTCATACATCTGCACCAGAAGCCCCTATTACTGCTACCTCAAACGCCTTGGCCTTGACAGATCTGCCCCGGCCTGTTAAGACAAGTACCGACCAGGACATTATCGACCTTCTGAGTCTCACCCTTACGACAACCTCAGATTCTTCTCAGACTCCTAGTACTCCTCCCCTGGCCTATCAGAACATGGACAATTTAGCTGTCTCCCCAAATGGCCATGCCAATCCCTACAGTTGCCACCTGAATTTCAACAACCCCGAACAGGCTGCCTTTAGCGGTTACATCACCCCGTGGGCTCAGCCTCAAATGCAATCACAGACACAGCCCCAGCAACAGGCACATGATCAACCTCAGTATCATCAGAATAGTTATGGTTACCCTCCACCGCCATGGGTGTCCAGCTCGAGCTCTTTCGATAATCAGCATCCTCCACCTATGTCCACAAGTTCATTTGGGTTTGCTGCTGGAGCTGGGGCAGTTTCTCATACCTCAGTCGAAGGGACGGTACCTCTGCCAAACTTCAACCCTCCTATAGTAAATAACAGGGCAAGTCTCAGTACGGGTCCTGCTGGTGCCCCATCTTCTACGGGTCGACAGCCCTATGTTCCTTCATACAGGTTGTTTGAAGATCTCAATGTGCTCCCGAATAGAGACACAGGTCAAAGAACGGGAAACGGGACGTCATCCCCGAGCTTGTCAGGAATTTACGAGCAGAGCAGGGTTGGTGGGGGGAGTTGAAAATGGGGCAAAGGTGATTGAGACCGTAATCTTGTAAAAAAATTGTGTACAAATAGGATTCCATCAAGATGAACTTTGAGGTTTGGAATTTGTGAGTTGTTTCGATGAACTGGATGATTAAATTCATGAATTGAATTCCTGCCTGACTGATTCACCAGGACATGAAATGTTTTTAGACACTGCAGCACGGAATCCTGGCTTATGGGATGTTTTTATGGTTTTATCATCTTGCACGTAATCCTAAAATTTACTGTTCTTATTTGTTAACAGTGGTCAACAGTGGTATAAGTGATTTAGTAGAGTCTGAAATTCACTTACAACTTAGCGAGGTACATATTTCATATTTGAGACTACTAAATTATATTGTTAGCGGGAAGGGATTTTTTGAGCTTAGATTTGACCAAATATTGACTTTTTAAGTTATACTAAATTTTTGGTGATGTTTTTTGACAAATGTTAATATTAATTATTCAATTAAACTGATATATTTACGATTAAACACTATGATCGGTGATCTCAGCCGCTTGTCCATATCGTACCAAATTGGGAGCCCCCCACCCCTACCCCCCTGCAAGATCTCATCCGAAACGCTTTTGCACCAGCATGGAGAAGAAATTGACAAACAAACAATTTCTACGCACAGTAGCATTGAGAATGTAACGGCCCAATTCCGAATCATCAAAAGCAGAATAAAGAAAGAAGCAAAGAGGTTGCGCAGCATCACATGGAACACTCTGGCTTTGCATCGAGAGGAGAAAGGGGAAGCACATAAAGAAACACCCAAGTCCCCCGGGTTGAGGGCGGGAGGATTAAATTGGTTAAGTCCAGAAAGAAGAAACACCTGACATTTTTCAGAATTATCATCAAATAATTATGATAGACACCAATTTCGCTTTTACATATTCTGCACAAAGAAAAATGATTAAAGATAAAAATGAACACTCGAACCGAAAAGGAAGAGGCCACCAAAGAGAATATTTACAAGCATTGAGCTGTAAAAGAAAGAGGGAGATTATTTGCCAGAGCCCCCCCAACCCTAACAAAGGTGCATTAATATCAACAGATCATTGGTGCCCTTCCTATGGTCGTTGGAGGCTAATGAATAATTTCCCACAATTTGACATCCAAAGCCCAGCAATAATTTCCACACGATGGATCAAGGAACGCTGATCGGTGAGAGAAGAAATAGAACCTCGTGTACCAGAGAGAGAGCAGATCTACAGATGTCTTTGGGCAGACACTCGAGCAGCTCCACATTCCGAAGAAGGATGCTCCCTGGTGAGAGGGGTGGCTCAGATGTGCGTAAATCATGAAGTAGGACACATCACCACCCATCACATTATGCCTCGGAATTTTCATCGGTGTATATGGACACTAACGGGTCTGCGGCTCCAGCAGCCAGGAGGAGCTGGTAGGGGTGGAAAGTGAGGCAGCTGACTGAACCGATCTTGTGGGCCATAAAAGTCGGGGTGTAGCGGATTGTGCTGAGCTGTTTGCCCTCGAGGCTGAAGACTTTGATGAGCTGCTTCGCGGACCCGCTGGCTACAATGGGCGCATGCCGGTGGATGGCTAGGGCAGTGAGAGATCCCCGGTGGGCATCTATAGTCAGGTAGGTGCCCCTGTTATTTCTTATATCGAGGAACTGAATGTCTCCAGCTTGTGTTGCACTGACAATCTAAGAAAATAAGTCGGTAAATTGAAATATTAGTCCCGATTATATGTTCATTAAAAAAAAAAAAAAAGAAGCACGTATACAGCTGGCTAGGGGGTGAAAACGCATAAGATCGAACTTTCACATTAGTTGTCCAGGAGCTGAATTAACCACAACCATGACAATCTCACCACTGAGCAAATATCCCTGTAAATTCGAAGCAAGGGGAGTTACCTTGGCTGGATCTAGCCCGGGTTGAAAGCCAATCCCGACAACCCTCTCCTTTTTCTTGTGGGGCCACATTGAGCAAACAAGCCTGAAAATGTCATCGAATCATATGACCGAAGCATTCTAGAATTTTGCAAAATCATACCACGAAATGCTCTCTTCTACTAAATTAAAATTAAGAATCGGTCAACAATTCTAGTAGTGACACTCCCCCCTTAACAACTCAAAGACCAGGAAGCAGGAGTGGAAGATAAATATAGCAAAGGATAGGGTCACAAATAAGCACTATTTGCATCGCTCAGGCTCGGTTTACTTCTAATATCTCAAAACATTGATTTGGCAAGCCTTATGAGTATTGCCCAGCCATTAATGGAACATTGGTGTCGATGTGTAGGGAGAGAGCAACAAACATACATTTCAGGTGTCCGAACATCATAAACTCTGACAGAGCCATCTGAAAAACCAGCTGCATGGAGATCTCCATGGACTTGAGAAGCGGACTGCACAGGTGCAACCCCCATTAATATTACTAAGCCAGGCTCTTAGAGAACACATCAACCCAACCGCTTACTCTTATACTTAAAAGTAGAAAATACAGCTATTTTTTAATCACTGAAAAGGAAAAACAAAGGCGTACATGCCCAATATATAGAATACATTATGTACATATAGAACTTCTTATCCAATTGGATTAAACTTCAAATCAAGAGGAAAAAGGAAACCAAAACATGAACCCACGTATAAATTCTATTCTCCAATCCTGCAAATGAGGCCAAAGTTCAAATTGCAAATATATTTGGCCAAAAGATTCTTTTTTTGGGCAAGCAGTGAAAAGACTCACCAGGGCAGAGACACAGCAATCTGAACCAGGTGCAATAGAATGAACCAGCATCTCCTTATCAAGATCCCAGACCATGATGGAAGAGACCTCCCCCGACGCATACTAGTAATGGAAATATTGGATTAATGTGAACGGTTCAAGTACATGTCAAAAAGAAAAGAGAGAAACTTCAAATATACCAAGCTCAAAGTACTAAAATATTCAGTCAGAAGCAAGAATATACCAAATAGCCTGACAGCTGCTGCCAGTCCACCACAGCATTCGCACCCCGCACACCAGGCTTCTGCCCCTGGATAGAAGAAAATGCTGTTACAAGTTTTTGTTGGCCCCTGATAGTATAATCTCTCCAAATTCGAATATTCCCATCACCTGTAAAGATCAAGCACAATAATAATCAATAATGTATCGTCAAAATTCCTCAACCCACAGACAACCAAGTATAGAGGGTGAATTGAGTTTACATGATGCAACAAGGAGCAAGCTGTCATCAAGCTCATTTACAAGACAAAGCTTAGAAATGCCTTTGTCTGGAAAGTCATGATTATCAAAGCCATTCAGAGCTGTGGCCTCATCATAGTTCCAAACCCTGCCAACAAATGAAATCAGTCAGCATTAGAAAGCACAGACAGCAGCCCTTCTCTCATTCAAATTTGACATAAAACTGGAAAAAGAAGAAAAAAAATATATCCATTAGCAGTCAAAGAGTGACAAAAAGCCAGTGTGACTTTATAACGTGTGGCCCCAACAGGCTACATTTGCATGTCTCATGCATCTGTTCATATTTCAAGATAGGGATAGTACCGCAGTAAATCGCTAGAAGTGAGATGAACAAGGCCATTCATGTCATCCTTAAGCATAGAGATCAATAGGTATATTATCAACTTATGTCAGGAAACTTCTTGTTTGGAATTGCCCCATGTGACAAAAATAACGTTTCAAGCTCCCAGTCATAACATATAATTTTGTATGTCTAAATTACAATAGTTTAAGAACTTAGGATTAACATGATGTAAAATACCTGATACGCTCATTTTCATCAGCAGCAATCACGATTGGGGAGAAAGGCTGCATCAACGCTGTCTTTGTGCCCGTCTCAAATTTGGTGTCCCAACAAGCAATTTGATAATTGAGCTTGCTCACAGCTGAATTCAGACAGAAATCTTGAGGCATTTAACGAAGAGCAGCAGCACCATTTTTAAATTAAGAAACAAGAGGCAAATCTATGGAAAGGGCCTCACATGAGTGCTGGCATTTTGCTATGTGGTCCAAAGCAAATTTCTCCCGCTCTTCCCTTCTGGCCTGTATTTCATCACCATCATCTGCTCCACCAAGAACTGGCTTGGAGAAATAGCCACAACTCCAGTTATATATAATTGATTGCGGAAGGAAACTGCGCTCTGTTCCACCTGAACCTAATACAGGATCTGCTAAACCAGAATCTGGAGAACTCGTAAGGTAGGGCGGCCTGAACTCCAAAGAGCAAACTCTTCGAATTCCAGTCATGTAGCTTGGCCGAGGAGGACTAACTGGAGGAGTCCTAAATGTCATTGGCAAATGACCTGGGGAGAATCAAGCTTAGAACTTAATTAATATAAGGGTTCTTAGAAGCTAATGTACCAAACACAGATGATTTCTGAATTCTTATCAAAAGAAATGGGAAAAGGGGCCACAATACCTGATGCGTGCATCTCAAACCATGAAGTTGAGCGAGCCAGTCCTGCAAGGCTTGCAGTTCCTGCTGTAGGTTCACCATGCCGAATGCCGCTAGAGCCAGCCTTCAAAGGTTTTGTCACAACTTGTTCAATGCCGATAATTGAGAGCACCCGCCTGCCAAGGCCTGCAACACGTGGCGAAGGATCCTTGGCTAAACTACACATAGCGGCTACACAATGCAAGTACATTGTACTATCTAGTGGTCTCCGCCTGTAATTGTTTGTGACACCATTGCTTACGCCATCATTAGCTATTGCAGAATCAGAATGCTGAGATGAATCATCAGATAATGGAGAACCATGCATGATTCCAGAAGAAGCCAGAGGACTGCTAGAGGAGATCCTTCCATCTCGAATCATCGATGGGCTGTCAGCCCCTACTCTTAACAAAGGTCCCACAATACTTCCAGGGGTGGTATATCCACTACCGGGGGCCTTAATATGAGTAAGCGAAGGCAAGGAGGTCAATAAACTAGATTGAGGCTTCCAATATGAAGCAGCAACTGCCTTTAAGTGCTTGTTGTGGCCAAAAGAAAACCTTGCAAGAGCTGTTGTGAACAAAAAAAGGTTCGAAATTAGGATCTAGTGAGTGTTTACCAAATACAAAATAGTGCTTGCCCCTCCATAAACAAAGAAGGTTAATATTTCCACATAACAGTAAAGCTGTTACACTTCTGCTTTATTTCAGAAAGCAACAGCTAGAAATCAAACCAAAGTTAACGCTCAAAAGTAGATGGCATACCTACAGCAACCTCTGCCCTCACCAGTGGGCTGCCATCAGAAACAACATTTAGAAGGCTTCTAACAATGCTAATTTCAGTCCTAATCTTTTCATCATCGTCATATTCTTCATCTCCACCACCATCTCTGGACGAATCAAACCCAACATCAAGCAGCGTACCAAGTGCAAAAACAGCAGCAGCCCTTACCTGAAGAGGAACAGATTTATAATCTAATAGTTTTAGAATAATGCAAATGATATGAGATAGAAAATGAACAAACACTGATAAATAATGATTAAAAACCTAAGATGATAAAGCTACATGACATACCTCTGGCTGGGGCTCAGACAATAGCGGACAAAATATGGCAGGGGCATCTGCCTGCAGACCAATCATTTGGGCCTCTGTGAAATCCTCCCAAACCTTTCCCAGACAGAGACAGAGCCACTGAAGAAACAAAGGCTCGGTTTGCACATCATTTGGATTTGAACTCTGCAGGAGCCTCAGACAGACGTGGATTAAACCAGCTTCAATACAGGCTTCTTGACCCCTCCTATGGCCATCAACAATGACCGCTAAAACAAACGCAGCCATTGCGCGCTGCTCTGGGAATGCTTCAATGCTATCAAGAAACCTGATGAAGTATGTATGTCCCCCATCCTTTACCAAATCAACCTGACACGACTGTACACCAGAAATTCAAAAATCAAATGAAAAATCATAATACAGAGAGAATGAGAATAGTAAAAGGTAAACAAAGCACTAGAATCAAAATCCATCTTCTACAAGAGCTACCATATAGTCTTGGCCCCCTGTATGCCTCAGGCAAAATGATGCAAATTCTGAAAATAATAAATTTCAACTAACCATAGATGATATGAAATAGACCTTCAGGTTAGTATACATCTTGTATCCATTCAAGCTCAGAGTTATTCCTCTAGATATGCTACACAGTAAACTTAATACCTTGTCGAGTGCAAGAATTTTTGTCCATATGAATACAAGAATCTGCCGAAGTTCAGGTGTAGTTGTTTGCAACAGCTTCAGCACATAGGGAAATATTCCGACAGACAAGGCCTGCAAGGGGAGAATTCATCCATTAATATTGGAATAATTGGAAGGAAAGCATATAATAAGTGAGAGAATACAACACAAAGTCACCAATTATTACCAGATCCACAGCCCATGATCCCATGTCTAGAAATCTCCCAAGAAGAACAAGAGCTCGAAATCTATGGCATTGACTGAGCAGAACCTGAAACAGCAATTACAGAGGTGATACTGTAATAACCTAGGGGTCCTTTTTCTCTCAACTGAAGTCTGAAACAAACATCACATCAACCATATGGATCATGCTCTCGTTGCTAATTGTCAGACCACGTATTTTGATTTTCCAACATCAAGATGCAGTTGTTGCAATTATTTCTATATTTAAATATTACTGAATCATTAGATATTCATACAATCAGATCAGCTTGTATAGAAGGCTGCATCCTCCAGAAAAGTTAACAAAATAATAACCAGAAATTAAGAGGAAAATTAGCCAAAGTATGTAGCACATTATCCTAAAAGAAATAAAAACCACAACCAGACATTTCAAGATTAAGTGCAGTTCACTAGATTATGCTCCAAATTATGAAAATGAATAAATAAAGACTACAATACAGTAGAATAATAACTAGATCATCAACATCTGAGGATCTGAAGACAACTGCTAAAAATCATACAAACAATACTACTCAGGATGGCATGAGTTGTAATTTTTATAAAATCTAAGTATCATTTTTTAAATGAGTGCTGAAAATTTTAGGAGCACATTTTAAGAGGGATATAGCATTTACATATACATTTCATGTCTATAAAATTGAATGACAGAATGCAGTGATCTAGAAGAACAAAAATACCAAAGGATCCCTATTCCATAAAAGAAATATGTTAAAATTCTTCACATGTCTCTATTCTCGAAAAAAAATTCATAGATTAATTCTCTCAACATTTGGAAATTCTTAGATGACACTGACACTAATTTACATATATTGCCCTAAAATTTACAAGCACGTTCACTTAAAAACAGAACAGTAACTAGATCATCTGCTTAAGCTAAGGAATAGAGAGCTGTCACACCTGAAGGACTATAGGTAACTGTTCCGGTGGTTTCTTGTGCTCATCTCCATGATCAAGCCACACCTCAAAAGCTGTTAGCTGCTCCGTAAAGAAGGGGCTTGGCTGCAAGAAGGGGAAAACATATTTTCAAGAATAGGATAATATAACCGTATGCTCAATGAGAATTGCTTGCATTACACCAACCTGAAATTCTGCAGTGGGATCCTCAATCAAAGATGGGAGCTGAGAGAGGCAGATTTCAGCAGCCATGTCCCAAGCATCCCTGAAGTGGGAAGAAGAGACAGATTAATTCAATAAACAAGTGGTTGGCATTTGATTTAATTAGACATGTAAGAATATCTGACATTACCACATATGATGCTGATGAGTTGGAGGCAACATTGGGTGAGAAATTGGGGAACAATTTGCTGATCGCATGATCCTTTCAGCAAGTAAAAAATTCCGGAAAAGGCTGGCAACTAACAGATCTTGTCTAAACAATCTCCGAAATAGATCTGAACCACAATACTTGAGTAATTACTACAGAGCAAAAGATAGCAACAATGATTAGATAAACAGAAGAGGCGGAATTACCATGCGGTAAAACATTCCATGCAATTGTGTCTGTTACAGCAGTAAAAATCCAGTTTAATTCACCCAGGAGTGTCTTCCGATCATTTGGACGACCGGGAATTTTATCTATAAGTGAATAATCAAGAGATTCATGAAGTAGAGATCGAGTACAAAACCTGAGACACAAATTGTCAAAGTTAGATGTTTCAGAAAGTGAGTTGATAGAAATAAATTCAGTTAACAGTGAGTCAACTCAACAGTTTAAAAAAAAAAACAGTGAGTTAACTCAGACAGTTGAAGAACTACAGAAAAAATAAGGAACTTTTTTTTTTGAACTTCGAAAAAATAAGGAACTTATATTGCTTAGTAACTTCACTCAAGGTTATAACCCCATCTCTCCAAACCAATTAGAATTTACTTAGCAATTGGATAAGCGGACTAGTTCAAGAATTCCAGCTAAAATAAGGAGAAAAAGATGAAACTACAGAGAGAGAAACGCATTAAATTATTAAAGAAGAGATGCTACTAAACAAAGGTATAATAGGAGATTCTTTCACCATCTTAAAGCCATCTTAATTGGTGTGGTCAGGCATGAAGTAAAGATATCAGCAGGAAATTCTGCACTCTGAGGAAGAGTCTCATGTGCTTCACAAGCTGCAAGAAGAATGCAATCTCTGGCAGATCCAGTAGAGCTAGAAGGGCCTAAGTCATGAAGCTTCGAAGGAAAACAGAAAAAAAAAATATATTAATATGGAATGCATTAAAAACATTAATTAAGTTTTAAAAAAATCCCCTAGTACCTCGCTGAAGGCATTAACAATCAATCCAGCGGCAGAGCAGTCAAAGACATATATAGACGGAGTCTTCAACCAAGAATCAAGGTCACTAATGGGTAAGGGTATATATTGTGTATAGCTCTGCAATAATAATTCAGTTAGAAGAGAAAAGGAAGAAAGGAACCAGAAATTGTCAACAAAGACACGGATTGGAAAACCATCAAATGGTAAATAACCTTGTTGAAAACCCAGATTTCACCATTAGCAGTCGGCTTGGGTACACCATGTCCATTATAATGAAATAGAACCCTCTCAGCTTTGGCATATTTGCGACAAGCTGTACAAAGCTTCTTCACTTCATCTACAGTGGGGTCAAGTTTATCCTTATAGCAAGCCTGAGCAGATGCAATGGTGAACAGACAGATGATGTCCACGCATACTCATCCAGCAAGAGATCAAAATGATCCGCAAAGATGAGAGTTACTTACCCTGGGTTGCCACCTTTCATACTGTTTCTTCAAGGCTTCTCCAATAGTTTCAATGGCTTTTCGAGGTGCCATAGAAAATGGATCTGCATCCATGGAAAATTAAGCACATGTTAACCGACACAAAAAAAAAAAATGCATATACCTAACTCAGCGTATTTTATCCCTCTGCCTCAGAAAAAATTCACATCTTCAGTGTAAATAGAAGAACTTCCGGAACAACTCTGCTCTCTAATGCTTCAGTTCAAAAGATACAGTCGTATACCCCCATAAAATTCTGACTGGAGGCACTTTCCACATCGAAACATGCCATCTTACATGTCCATCATAAAGCATCAACATACAGATCAAGAGCAACAGTTGGATTTACATCATTCTTTAATTAGTATAGATATCGAGCAATGAAAATATATTTATCAGAACATAAATTTGGAACAGTGAAACAAAATTATTTAATTTAAACAGATGTAGCAAACATGCTGGCGGGAGAAAATAAAACAAAGAGATCCAAATTTAACATTACAGTGTAACAACAGGGTGACATACCTATCCAGCATTCCATTCTGGCACAGGGGGAGATCTTAATTACATCGGGTGGGTCAACACTTATGTTTAAACACAAAACTATAGCTACACATCCTGTCTTCATCTGCAAAGAAAGTAGACATTGTTAAAAGCTACACAGGAAAGCCTACTTTTATATAATTACATAGCATAATTCTTTTCCTCTTTGATAGGTATTCCAATAGACATCTATCAATGTGAACATTAAAACCCCATGCCAAAAGTCCTCTGTAGAATCCCTGTTCCTTCTAAACAGATAATTGTTCTGTCCGCTTGCACACAAAGAAAAAAACTCTTAAAACTTGATTTCTTCCAGTATCAATCGAGGGAAGAAAAAGAAAAAGTCCACCAGATAACTGGTCTGTTATTATTTCTACAGACTAAGATAAACTCTATGTCTTCCCCATTCTTATTGTGACATTTTTCCTCTAAACAGGGAAAATATTTAACAATGAGTATCCAGCAGGTCAAATTCATCTCCTATTATTCACAGCTCGTACAGAGTTGATCAAGTGTGTGTTACACTATTCACTTGTTTCCAAGCTCTCCAAGACTCAAAAATCTAATCCAGCTGTCAGAAAAAGTAGCACTATGCATTTCAATGTACAGTAATCCATGTTCTAATACCACCTAGCCACCCATCCCGAGAAACAATACTAATAACACTGTTATTTATCTGTTTGTCCCCCAACTTAATGAATAACTTGCTTGAAAATAGTCTATCCAGACTGAATATTTCTAGTGAAGTTAAATGCAGAGAAGTCAGATCTTTTACTCATGTAGCAGTGAACAATGAAGACAGGATGTTTAAATTAAAACTTAGTTCTTCTCCTGTCATTAACCATTGTAATGGAAGCCTTCAGTGAAAAATAAAAACATGCGTTTTAACAAATCTGTAGGCACAATTTTGAGGCAGATATCAATATCTCATCAATTGTTCACTTCACAAAGCAACATCAACTACTCAAACACAATATTAATACCATTCTGCAGCTTGTTGCTCTTGAGTATGGGTACAATAGAATTACATAGTTCCCCGAATAAAGCAGAATCAAATTATCAATTACTTCAACTAATTATTCAAGACATTGTTTAAGGACGGAAAAGGACAAAAAGTCCTTCACAGTCTCTGCTTCAAATTGATAATCAGGCTTCAGTAGGGCTCGTCCTTTCTCTGAGTTTCCCTCCAGGGACACAGTGGTCAAGAATCCTTTGGTTTGTAGACTCGACGATGATAGGAAATTTGCATGCTGAAGCTACTACTCAACTTGTAGGGTCTCGTTTTCACATCCCTATGATGATGGGGTACCATCAGATAATGCAAAAACCTCAAGAGCATGGCCTTCAATTTCATTCATAAAATCAACACTAATTATCCAGGTGATCTCATGCCAACAAAATGGAGAATTTTCCAAAGTAGCCACCCGCACCCCCCACTTCTTCCTCTCAACATCATCTAATAGTATGCAATTAGCATCCCTAGCATAGAATAAATTAAGAAGCAGAATCCCTAATTCATACTGCCAAAATTATGAGCATTCGCAGGTAATAGCTTCAACAGTTCAACCAAGAACATGGGACAGCTGAACTGGAGATCTTACCCGGTCCTTTGGTCGCCATTTAGAGACAAGACCGCTGTCAGAGGGACCACAGGGTACGCAAGCCTCGAAAGCCTCGTGCCGAAGATCGCAGAGCAGTGCATTCTGTGGCAAGTAGGCCATGCTGGTGGTGGTGTGAGCTCCACCATTTCCATAGCTACTGCTGGCGACCTCTGAATCCCTCCTCTGCGGGACCAAATCACTGTCATCATTGCTGTTGCTGGAGGATGCGACTGCATCATACCGGTCGATGTGATTCGATCCTAATGACACCACAGAGGACTGCGAGAACCTGGATGCCATCAAATCGCCTAATGCCATCCAAATCCCGGCCAATCCCACCCTCCAAAACCGATTCGCCAAGAGCAACCTAACACCTACACCAAACAGATAGCTAAATCAGCAGTCTCAGCTGCCACCACTCGCGAGAGCTTCCATCAAATCACGACCGACGGGGAGATGAGAGGAGAGGAGCCGAGCACGGAGGATCGGCGGGCGGAACTAATCGACGAAGCCGCTAAACCAGCGGCGCATGGAGATGCGCAAGAGGTAGCAGAGAGAATCCAGCTCGGAGACCCCGCCGGGGGACCAGAGCGAGACGAGACGAGGCGGAGCAGCTGGAGAACCCTAGAAACCCTAGGCGGAGAGGGGGCGTGGGAGGGGTGGAGGCGGCTCTTTTTGTGTGTGGAAATGTGAACTCTGGCGGCGGAGAGAGAGCCCAAAAAGAGAATTGTTAGGAGTGGAAGCTCTCTCCGATTTTGGGATTTTGTCGAGAGAGAAGAGAGAGAGAGAGAGAGAGAATCAATCGATGTTGTTTTCCTCAAACGCATTAACTATACTACGATCCTTACGAGCAGCAAGGGGCGAATTAACAACACATTCTCACGGATCAAAATATAATAAATAAGTGAATTAATATTAATTACTTAATAATTATCTTTAATTAAAATAATCTGACTAGTTTTTTCTCATTGTCCCATTATAAGATACGAATATCTAAAAATTAAAGTACTATATTTTCTCGATCTCAATTTAAAAAACTTCAAAATTATTTCTCATTTACCATCTTTTATTCTCTTTTTTCTCCTTAAATTCTTTTGATAATTTTAACTCATTATACAGTCGGGAAAAGAATTAATCAAATTATACGAAGAGAGTAAATGACTGTAATTACTCGAATAATTAAGATAATTATTACTAATTATAAGAATTTTACTGACTTTTTTCTCGCTAAACAAAATTTCCTTCGTCCACTTATAATCTATGACAGGGGGCAGAGATTTGTGGTATTTAAGGAAATAAAATTGAGAAAAATTTGAGGAATATTTTAGTAAATATAGATAATTAATTATGTTCTATATAAAATATTGAAACCTGATAGAGCAATTATATGTGCTGATATAAACCCATCTTATAAATTTAGAAAAAAAAATTGAGCAATTTATATATAACAAAAATGTAGAAAGAAAGTGTATGAAATATATATATATATATATATATAAACTAGCAAAGATAACATCATTAATTTTTCTTATTTAAAACTAACACATATGGAAAATTAAAAGCACATACACTTCACAAAATACAAAAATCTCAATTTGAAATAAAAATGACAAATTGCCTGAAAAAAGCTATTTTAAACCAAATTTCTTACATTGTCATGACTTTCAATAATAGCAGAAAACAATACGCGACTTTCACTTTTTCTCCGAAATTTCATAGAGTTAATTTCGTTAAAATTTTTCATTAATCATTGCTTGGCATACGATATGGTATTTTTATTGCCGGTGCTACATTTTTATTACACAAGGACAGAGAAACTGTAGAAAATTAGACTCGTTGTTTGGTAGAGAATTAAAAAGGTTCAAAACTATAACGGACTGTCACTTTAGACAATTATGTGAATAGGCGTCTAACCTTTTACAATCAACCAACATATTTTACGCAGTATCGGAGCATATTTGCATAAACAGATCCGATCTTGTTTTACAACAATAACAAATCCAACCTCATATACTCTGATGCCACTTTACGTGTAAGATGGAGAGCGGATTTGAGGATTAAATTGATGAAAAATGAAATTGAGATCTTCAAGTGTTAGCGATTGATAATTTCTGGTCTACATTTTATGATTAAACTATATTTGTTTTTATGAAAGTTGATTAATTGATCAATCGAACCTTAAAAATCAGTTCTCTATGGTTCGATTTTTCACATGAAATGGGTCAGATTTGGACTTAACAACCCAAAATGAATCGAATCAAATCGAATATTTAGTTCAATTTCAATCGAAATGGCTTTTTGAACTAAACCAAACCACGCACATCTCTAGTGCAAAGCCTCTACGATCTACAATAATCTGATCCAAAAGGGTCATGTTGATGGGAGTAAATATTTAGTGTGTAATATATGCGGAGTTCATTATATAAATTATCGTTTAGATTTTGATGATTCTCGAAAATTATGAAAACTTTACATGCATTAAGATTCGAGAGAATTTTTTTTTTATTTTATACCATATCTTAACCTTGATTTATTCGAAAGAAATTTATACAATGAAATTATCGTATATTACACATTGAGGAAAATTTTATAAAACCTTGACGGTTTGATACCTTGGCCCATGCAGTCACCGGCGCCGCGGCCAAGGTACCAAACCACCAAGGTATAGTAGAGGCCTCCTACACATTGAATATATTTGCTAAATGGCGTTGCCACGGATTCTATCCCCCAATCGAGAACCATCAAAAACCGATGGTCCTTTTTTTTATTACCGATGGTGTCCGGTATCATAATAACCGACTAATTCACTGAACGGCGTATTATACGGTCCGTGGCCCCCATTAATCCCCAAATACTGATTTTCGGAAGAGTTGAATCCTGGACCTGACCTACTATATATTATCAATTTACCAGCGGATTCACCCCTCAGACCGAAAAACCGACGGTCTTTTATTAAGGGATTTTGAGAGTGGGCGACCTCGCCCTGAGAGTTGGACTTTCGTCGCTTTGCCTGCTGCCCACGTTCACCCTTCCAACAATTTCTCTTCTTCCTTTTTTTTTTCAATTTTTTTGTTATATTTACTTTTTATCAACCACGGACCTTCCTATGGTAAGCAGGTCGTTTTTGTAATGAATTTTTATGGTGAGAATTACACAAACTTGATTATTTATCATTTTTATACAGCACGAAAGATTTATAAAAAATTAATAAAATTACCAAATATTTTTATATATTTATTAGCTCTTTGCTCTTTTATCAATCGACAGATGAGTTATTCACCAAAAAATCTTAGTTAAGTGAATTTTTGCTACTTTACATAAGCTTATTACAAATGTCTTATTATATTTCCTTTTTTTTTTTAATGAATAAGCTATCTTGATATATTTGTTTATCAGAAAACATGAAAAACGTGCTAAATAGGTTGACTTGGCTATTTGCTTAATTTCAACCAACTCACCCAGCTAACGAGAAAAATAAATCTAACTTTATTACACAAACAATTGAAAAGTATCACCAGGTAAGTTATGTACTGTAGCCATGGAATCAAGGAAATGCCTTAAAAAAGCGCAAATTAAAGGGAAAATATTAGAGAGATCTAATACAGTGACATTGTCTTTAATATATAAATTAAGAGATATTTTATTCTAAGGGATCACAGGATGAACCCGATATAATTCGAATAGAATAAAATAATCTCGGATGGCCACAATAACTAGTTAAATAATAGAAGTAAAATGATTTTTTTTATTTTTTTCTCGACATGAAGTCATGCTATAAGTGTTGTAGAATAGAAATGAACAATAATTGAATAAAGCAATACAATAGTATGAAAATATTGCCATTTGTCGAGGTATTTAATAGTCACAGTTTCCTTAAAATTTATTCGTCCCCTCTTGGTCATGCTGAGGAGCAGTGGACGTGAGTCTCTCAGGATATAATGACTGAGGAGAGCTTGAAGCTGCACAAAACCCGAAGTTCGAGAGCAAACTAAACCGAAGCGGAAACCGCAAGAAAGCTAGGCATTAAGAGGCCTTATTAAGGCTAGCTCCCTAAATGTCAATTAATGCCCTTAATTCTGTGTTTAATGCATTCAAATTGCCCACTTGGAATCCTAAGAGACAAGGAATCCCAAGACTGGTTCGGTTAATTGGGGGAAAAATTGTAAGAAATGGTAAAATTAGGCATCGCGCAGGGCCCCACGGCTGGGATGAACTTTCTGCCCGTCCATCACATGTGTGCACATGAGTTCAACTAAGTCGACCTCCAATTTCCACCCCTGTGTAGGCACGTGAGACTAGCATAAGTTGTATAATGTAATTAAGGATGTTACTTATCATAGAAATATTCCTTCCTTACAAATCATTTTAAATACTCATTCCTTGTCAATGTGAGATTGAATTTGCACTATTCCACCATGGATTCATATGGGTTTAGTCTCTTCATAGGCTTTTCTAAATTCAACCCATATTACACAAATTAAATCCATGAACTTATGCCCCATCAAATTCCCCTCAATTTTTGAGAACAATTTCTCATTCAGTTCAATGTCATTTTCCCAACACTTGCAAGCTTTCAAGTTGATGGTTTGGTCCACATAGATTCGAACTCCAAGTGATCTAGAGATAGGTCCTTTAGATGAAACCATCAGGCCATCAGATTAAAGCGTTGGTTCATGATTCTCTGAGCTCCAAGTCATCTAGAGAAAGCTCCGAGGTCCTATGAGAAAGTCGAGGCTGGAGTTGGTGGCCTAAAGCGATTCTTCGTTACTTAAGTTATCTTATGTAAGGGAAAAAGACTAATCTATAAATAGTTGCTATGAATGACACCTACGGTGTGGGGTATTTATAGGAGTCTACTTGGGTATGTAAGTTAATATTTCTATCATGATTTAGGGTAGATCGTGGAAATGGGCCGATTGTGGATAGTTGGCTGCTTGGATGACAACGAGAGGGTCGAGTGCATAGCTACCTAGACGACCGCGGTTGTTCGACTTAAGGTTAAGTTAATAAAGAAAGTGTTTTCCCAGGGTACGAGGATCTTGGCATTGTGGTGAGCTTGTATTTTTCTTTTTTTAATTTTTTCGAGGAAATATTCTAAATCGACCAACTTAGTTGACAAATAATTTGAGTTTAAGTCCCTTAAAAAGCGTGTTATGGACTCAATAATAATCATCTCAGCTACATGTTCTAGAAACGATTTGCTAGGTGTTTATGAGGGCCTGTTGAAATGTAAATCATACATCGACTAGATTGGAAAAGAAATTTAGGTTTATGAGGGAGTTGAGTACCACCACCTTTTAGCTTAGACTTTTAGGTGGAAACGGCCTTGAGACTTTTGTTGGCTCAAGTGAAAATTTAATATGGTATTAGGCCCAACCGTGTGAGCTCACGCCATGCTAGGCCGGAGTGGAACTCGTGGCCTATTAATCCCAAGATCGGAAGAAAAGTGCCCCGCTCATGGTCAATTGTCCCCCCTTGCCCAAGTACGGAAGAAAAATACCCGACTCAAGGTCAGTTGTGAGCACGATGCCATGTGAGAGTAAGTATTGAGATATAAATCCCACATCGACTAGATTGGAAAAGAAACTTGAGTTTATAAGGAAATTGGGTACCGTCACTTATTATATCAGACTTTTAAATGGGCCAATCTAGGAAATGACTAAATGGATAAAGTGTTATGAATAACCATTCTACGGTGTGCCAATTTAACTAAGCGTCACGGGACTAATTTAAGGAATGATTGATTAGATTAGGTGTCCTAACTGACACATGGGATTGTGTTGATTTACACAGAAGACTAGAGCTGCATGGCATGTACCGTTTAGGGCTATCTTTCCACATTGCAGGCAGTTCGGAAAGTTACTTTGTATTACTAAAGAGGCATTGCTCAAAACTGGAGGCTCTTGAAAGTTAAATACAGCTCTAAGGTATTTAATTTAGGTGGCAAGACTGATTACGGTAAGTTGGTTGACACATCGACGCGTTGTCTAGCAGTCTTTTCCCAAAATCATGTCCGGTCTGGGGTATTTCAAACTGCACTGATCAATATGAAATTTGCACCGAGTTTTGTGCAATTCTAAGGTGTTTTGGATGATATTGACTTTACGGACTCGGAGTTTGCTCTTGCAGTCTACTGGCATCGGCACTGGAAGAGGACCTCCCTCGAACATTGGCAGCCATGTCATCATCATGTCTCCGTAGCCTGGTTCCAGCATTTGCATGGCCGAGCTCAACTTGCTATCCTTCGAACTTATTATGGACTTTTTGAAGTACTTACTTACGATCTTCGATCCGAACAACCTCAGCCATCACATCTCAAACAAGTATCACTCATTCTAGGGGAGGGGCTTGAGAGGAGGTGCTAGGAGGGATCGGTACTTGAGTCGGTGACCTTGGTGGAGGGCAGGGTCCTGGTTGTCTCTAGGGTCTAAGCAAAAAACCGGAAATCCGCATAACCAGAAAAAATTGAGGTAATTGAACCCGAAAAACCGGATTTATGGGGTCTCGGAATAAATTAAAAGCGGTTTTTAAGTTGAAAAAAACTGAACCGGAAAGTTCGGCCCCGACGCGAAAAACCTCGCAGGGCCTGAAATCGACCCGAAAGTTATGTTGAATTTATATTATATGTAATAAATCATTTTATTATTATATTTTGATAAAACAAATAATATATTTGATATTTTTAAACTTGAATTGTTATTCAGGTTTACATTTTTTTTATCTTTTTAATATATTAAATTATTTATAATTAGTATTTCTCATTTATTATAATGAATTTTATTTTATAATTTTTGTATTTAATCTATTATTACATTAAAAATTGAGACCCGAAAAATCCATATGAAAAAATCGAACCGGAAGCAGTCGGTTTTCATAATCCCCAAATGGTTCTTAGTACAGTTTTTCAACTTGAAAAAACATGCATGAAAAAAATTGGGACCCATAATTTTCGAAAAAACCCACCCGAACCGTCCATTTACACCCCTAGTTGTCTCCGTCGCTCTTCAAGGCCATGGCCTTGGATTATTCCAACAAGCGCAGTGATGGTTATTTTTGGACTTTCCATAGCTGAGCGGTGTCGTATTCTCACTAGGATCACCAAAATGATGAGCCATTCAGACGAATCTGCTGTCTTCGGATTGACGTGTTGATCCACAATTCTTCAAATTTCAAGTGGAGGATCCGGCAAGAAAGTCGAGTCCGTTGGTGGTTGTTCAGATGGACCTTTGGCAATTAAATTAGTTAGGCTAGGGGAGTGAGCATATACACAGAAGAGACACCGATGTATGAATAGAACTAAGGGCGAGGTGACCGCAGCACCGTAGTGTGATTAAAGCGGACACGACATGATGAGTTAATACTTATTTTGATGTAGGGCAGATCGAGGGGTTGAGCTCGATTGTGGATAGCCGGATTCCTAATGACCTCGGTGGGTCGGGTACATAACTGCCTGGACTACCGTGGGAGTCGAGCACGTGTCAGACCAAGGGATAATTTGGGTCATGCTCGACTGATCGATAGTCAGATCAGATTAGTATTACCGGTATCCACACGATATTATGTCCTAATCGCTGAGACTTCCTCCGTATAAAATACAGACATCACTGTGACGTGGGTCTCTGACGTCCGAGTACTTATCTCATTAAGGTCTCAATCAACATAGTGAGCAAAGTTCGCCTCAATTGTTCTTAAGAAATGCAATGGCCAAGCACGAGGAGGCATTCCGGCCGTGCACCTGTCCGCCACTGTCTCATCTGGTGTCCGCCCTCATTGGGCATCTCTCCCTTCCTATGATTCTTCCGTTTGACAACGTTTGAGCACGGACAATCAATTAATTAAGGGCATTTGATTAAGTATTCTAAAGTTTTAAGGGATATTAGAATTACGGCAAAATTTTAATTATCTTCAAATCTTCTTGTATTCAAGCTATAATGTGATATTACTGTATTTAAAAAATATCTAAGATTTGTCTTAAAATTTAGTAAAATGTAAAATTTTACGGTGAATTTTGCGATCCAGCACCGCAGCACATCAGTAAAACAATGATATCTTTCAGCTGCATAGGAGGAGGACGACGTACGCAAGAGGCTCTACCGATGACCGTTAAAATCCGTACATCTTAATTTCGAGAAAAGAAATGATATCTTGTGCCAAGAATACCCCGGTAAAGTAATCGGTACGGAGAGTTCCACTGATCATAATTAATTAGGACTTCTTGACTCCAGTCCAAAAAGAGTGGCAAGTGACCAGGCCACTGTTTGTTTGGATTAGGGCCACTGAGAGGAAAAACCTTTTAAAAACTGTCAAATGGCATTAGTTTTCAATCCCATCCATGGAATGATGACCGGGAATAATGCACTTCAAGGGGAAGAGGTGGATTCATAGAAGGCAAGTCCATAGAGAGAAAAATTCGGTGAATTATAAATTTTCTTTCTGTGCAGAATTCGATCTCAAAATTTTATTAAAGAAAAAAGTTGCTGAGTCAACATGTATGCTAAGTTTATGGCAGTGTAATTTCATTTCTTCTTTACTTTTCTTTTGTCGGGGCTCTGAAGTCATAATCATCAAGGGTTGCATTCTCATCGATGGCGGATACATGACGTTTACGCTGACCCTTCGAGATTCTAATTCCAACACGCAATTTCTAGAACATGGGTCCAGTAGGAAGGCATAGAAGGGACAATCGATTAGGTGAAATTCGGAGATGGTATAATTGATGGATAGTGCTACAATTCCAAGAAAGCGACGCTACATGTGTCGGCGCTTCATTGGGTGGAGGTACCATGTGGTAGAGCCAACAATTCCACGTGAAAAAAAAGAAAGAGAAACTCGAGACCTTTATGAAGTTCAATAGCAACCTTCTACCAACGCATGTAACCTTGAGAGGGCAAAATCGTGCATGTGGCTTTCCAGGCGGATGATATTTCTTGAATGGGCCTTTCAATGTGCAGAGATCTGACCCATCATAACTCGGTTTCAACGGCATTGCAACACGACTGAACATGCAACGTAGGTGCTTATAAACAGTTTTCTCCAAGGGAGTGGTGGTTGTGCACGAGAAGGTATTTTATAAAACGATGTCACCATGTAACATTCGGTTATTCTTAAGTTTTTATTTTACTTTATTTTTTAGGTTCAGTGGAAAAAGTCCTAAAGACAGCTCAATGGTATTGGCTTCCCGTGACGATACGTGATACAAGATGCCTTCCCGTTATGCACAACAGCCTGATCGGAGAGACAGCTGGTAGCCATGTTTCATCAAAGGCAAGGCAGGACCGATCGAGAACCGAACCGAAACAGGTCTTCGTTAGTCACTGCTCTCGTTGGCATTTGTGGGGCCTAGATGATGTACTGCACTGGAGCTCGACAGAGCCAATGCAGGCCATGACATAGAGCAACTAAGCCAGTCAGGGCTTGTGCTGATCTGAGATCGGCTATAATGGAACAGAAGACCTCGATCCTCTTCTAAACCCGAGTAACTCAAACCATTGATTACCACACGGCTCTAAATGTTGTTCATGAAACAGAAACATGACTGCGAGGAATGCGCGAGAAAGAAACAACGAGGAGTTGTCTCAATTATCCGAGAGAAACCGGGCAACGAAATGGAACTGAGTGAATTCGGGACTTATTTTTCTTAAACAAGCGAGGATGAGACAACGAGGTGTTGGCACATCGCTCGACCACAGTCCACAGCCAAGTTCCCGAGCCACATGCATAATAACCATTGGATTTACTATTAGCACGCAGGCCAGCAAACCATAGACAACAGTACCTCATAGATCTGCAGCAGAGACTGCACAGACACTTGCAGATAAACTAAGATCCCGGAGAGTCTTCACATCTTCGAGAGGGCACAGTCCATCACATCCACCAGGAAGTCTGCAATATCATGAAAACAGTCATTAGTCGTGCAAAATCGAGCGGCGGAAGCACATTTTTTATCAGTGGATAGGACGGTATTCAACCACTCGCTACGTAATGTTCGGTTTCTCGTGTTCAACTGCAAATATGTGAGACAAAATGAAGAACCGGCACTAATGCTGACCTCACCAGTGCAGCACAACTAAAAACCTTGTATAACATAAGAAGCCAGGTTCGCCAAGACCCAGATCCAGGCCCAAAGAACCCCTTTCTAGCGAATTTTCTTGGAGAAGCACCTCTTTATGAGAGAATGTTTCAATGCCTACTGAGAATGAGTGTGTATATACCTGCATCTTCTCTGGTGAAACACAGAGGAGGTGTTATCCGAAACACGTTCCCGTAGAATCCTCCTTTTCCAACCAGGACTCCCATGTCTGTCAGCATCAGCAGAGATTGATAGGACGCTGAGAATACTTTTTAAGAGGGTAGAGAGTGGAAGCGGAGAAGAATGTGACACGAACCTTTCATCTGTTCCATCACATGCAGTATCTCAGCTTTGGCAGGTGTTTTCAGGTCACAATCGGTGACGAGTTCGACTCCCAGCATCAGGCCCCTGCCCCTCACATCCCCAACAACTAAGGTAACAAAAAAATGAAGTAATCAGCTACGACCTGGGTGAGCTGAACTAGAAAGGATCCATGTCAAAATGCATACTACAAAGATATGCTTAGTAATGAAAATACGAAAATTTGTCAAGTTGTCTAAAAAGTTTGGAGATAAAGAGCACGTAATGCGCATTTCTTATGCAAAAGATGGTGAAAGGTGAAACTCGGAGACGTTCTTCAAAACCAGCAGAACCATAACAGCTCACTAAGAGAGACAGTTTCTTACGTTGGTACTTATCCTTCAGAGTAAGCAGCCTGTCCTTCAAGTAGGACCCGACAAGGTGAGCGTTCTCCTGAAGCTTTTCCTTCTCAATCACTTTCAGCACTGCCAGCCCTGCAGCTGTGCAGACTGGATTGCCACCAAAGGTGTTGAAGTAGCAGCGGCGAGTCAGGACCTCCGCAATCTCAGGAGTCGTCACCACTGCGCCCAGTGGGATTCCGTTTCCAATGCCCTGTCCACGAGAAAGAATCTATTTGTTAGTGGAGGATCTCAATGTCCGCAGGAGCAGCCATTCTGAGGAGTGAGATCAGCTTTCGACAGAAGATGCTTCCTTGTGAGGTGAAATCGAGTGAAACTGTTTACCTTTGCCATTGTTACGATGTCCGGGACAACACCGTGGGCTTCAAACCCCCAGAAATGGCTGCCTGTACGGGCAAATCCTGCTTGAACCTCGTCTGCAATACAAAGTCCTCCAGCTTTCTTGATGCTGCTGTAAACGGCAGGCAGATAACCTGGGGCAAGCTCTATGATTCCTCCAACACCCTGCAGGTTGAAGAACAACACTCTTCTCACTTCCAAATGTTCCACGTGAAACCAACAGACAGTTGAGTGGCAGTTATGCTATGTACATTACCTGAATAGCTTCAGAGATGAAACCAGCAACATGGCCTGAAGTTCCGAAGTTGATGAGATCTTGCACATCTTTTGCATACTTCTCTCCGTCAGATCCAAAAACTCCTCGGTATGGATCCGGGTTCAGGGCATGATGAACTCCGCTCTGAGTATACAGTCAAAAAGGAAATAAGGAACTTCTTCAATTATATGAAACACCGCATCATCTGCAGGAGAGACTGAGGCAAAAATGGAACTTCTAAAAGCAGAGAAACCAAAGATTGCACCCCAATTGGTTCTTTTGCAGACACCAAATTCGTTCATCGCCTCCTTTTCATATCCAATTCCAGAGTTAGCTAGTAAAATTCTGGCTCGTGAAGAACCCAAGATAGTATTATTCATTGTGAAAATAGTGCTGGACATTCAGTTAGACTACAAAATTGTGCCCGGATTGCAAGACAGGCAAAACTTTCCGAAAATGCTTCACCGTATAGTTCAATATGAAGAAGATATTCACTTCGTTTTCACCGAGAAAGTTGGGAAGATCTGCCCATTGGATGTTGGTAAGTTATGCTTGAATCGCTCGATTCAACTCGCAGAAGGTAAACTAATGGTCACATCACATCAGACAGGTCAAAATCTCCACCTAATAGCAACAGTAGGAGATGTCGACCAGCTGGGGCCACACTCTGTCTTGCAAGTTTATAGCAAAAAGAAGTGGCACAGAGACCATATGAAAAACATGGGGATTTCCTAAGGTTTTCCATTACACTACAGAGACAATAAGGAAAATGAGATGTTAGCAACAAGATAAACGTGTGTTTGGAGTCAAAGACGCGCAGCACTGTAAGATACCTGTACAACGTTGAATTTCCAGTTGCACTGGGCAGTGGCTCCCATGGTCCCAGCAGCGTTCCCGTGGTACGCGTTCCTAAGGGATATGATATCCTGGCATCCCGTGTACAGTCTCGCTATCATCATTGCCAGCTCGTTTGCTTCCGTCCCCGAGTTCGTGAAGAAAACCACCTAAACATAAACATACTGCTGAATCATCCAAATCCCATACTCTCTCATCTTTCACATACAAAGAGTCTCTCGTTAATCATTCTCCAAAACAGGGAAGAAAATAAAGAAGAAAAACCAGAAGGACCCTGCTTTTAGTTTCAGAGGATCATGAGTGGTTTCCAGTCTCAGCAATAAGACAAACCATTTAAATGATGATGATTACTTTCGAGGAAACTAATTCCTGGTTATATGACTCCAAACCTTGAGATCACCGGGCATCTTTGCTGCCAAGGCCTCGGCGAAGTCCGCAATGGCATGGTTGAGGTAGAGCACGGTGGAGTGCTGGAGGCGTTTCGTTTGGTCGACTATCGCTGATACAACGTCAGGGTGGCAGTGGCCGCAGCAAACCGTGGCAATCCCACCGAATGAGTCCAGATACCTCCTCCCGTCCTCATCGAACAGGTACTGCTTCTTCCCCGCCACGATGTTGATCTGTCAAAAACGACCCACATCAATTCCAGAAACTGGGGAATCCCAATTCATCCACAATCTTGACAGACGAATTGAATATACATGATTACACCACTTCAAACTATTAATCGAAGGTATGAGCCTAAACAACGTATCGACAAAACATCGTATAGACAATATTAATATATCGTGAACCCTGATGGCAAAAAGCAATTGTTGGGAAAATTGTAGAAACAGAGAAGACGGAATGGGAAGATGAAAGGTCTGAGAGAGCGATTTCAGAAACAGAGAGACTCTGCCCAGAAAACGAAAGACGTAGGCGACGATCATAGGAATCCCGAAAATGCATCAAATTGCAATTCCGGCACCAGGATCAGTTCAGCACCTCAGTAGTCACGATATCGCTTGCACGTGAGATTGGAATGAAAATGGTTTTTTTTTTTTTCACCACGCAGTATCCAGCCAGTCGAGGCGCACTCGAGACTAATCTGGGATCCATCCTGGCTCGCCCATCTGGGGCCTAGTGACCAACCACTAGACCAACCTGAGTTCGGTGAATGAAAATGGTGACGTTCATAGAATATATTCCACCAAGAAACAGGGAATCGATTGAGACGTCATGCGGAAGATATTTCATCGAAAATCCCATCCGATCGATTCACGATCCGATTCCCAGAATCATCCGTACAAAAATCACGAACAGGAGAGCTGATGGTGGATTCAAGATCGGTCTTTTGATGAGAAAAACGCTGTCTTTAATAGCCGAATAAGAAAAGGTGGATCCGGGGAGGAGAAAACCCACGGGTTTCTGGTAGAAGTGGAACAAGGAGGGGCTGAGGAACTCCTTCCTCTTGGCGAGGATCTCCGCGGCAGGCGGGCCAGAGTAGGGCGGGGGCGTGAAGTCGAACGCCGGCATTTTGGGGACCTCAGCCTCGTGGAGAGGCGCAACCGCCTGAGAAAAGCTCCGGCGGCAGCTTCCCGACAGGAGGACCCTCTCCGCGGCAGCGATCCTCCTCTGCATCTTCCGGGATTCCCTTTTCCTGGTGGGGAGGGAATGGGGGATGAGAGGTTCTGGGGAGATTCAAGGTCAGGTTCCGAGAATGCAGGATCCTCTTCCTCTGTATATAGCGGGCGCTTAGCGAGGTAGAGGCTGAGGAGGAAGAACCCCGGACGGAACGTACATATAGAGGCAATGTGGGTGTGAGCAGTGAGCGAGAGATCCCATGACGTGTCAAGTTTTTTTTTTAATAATTATTACTAAAAGGAATCCTCATTGGTAAAATAGGAAAATTGTTTAATTCGTCAAAAAAGGAAAATATTTTTAATTATAGATCGAGATTGACCGTATATATACTTTAACCTATAAATTTTATTTTCTTGATTTGTTCTGTATTTCTTTGACCACTTTAAATTTTTATCATAAAATGCATAATAGATAATTCAGTTTTTAGTACGGATCACCATCTAGTATATTTTAAAAATGAAAAGTTTTTAGGTGATGTTATCTTTTTATTTGAGGAGAGAAAATAATAACTAAATTATAATAAATTAGTAAATACATGTTAATCTCTTAAAGAAATACCATAATTATTATTAATTAAAGTGATTTAGCTTAAAGTTTTCATCACATTATTTTAACATAGGTAACTTAGGGTCCTTTTTTTTTATTGCCCACCCGGTATCCGGTACCTGAAAGCTAGCTGACTAATTCGGATT
Source organism: Lagerstroemia speciosa (assembly GCA_037672795.1). NCBI lineage: Eukaryota > Viridiplantae > Streptophyta > Magnoliopsida > Myrtales > Lythraceae > Lagerstroemia > Lagerstroemia speciosa. The sequence continues at coordinate 4,394,025 of CM075297.1, read as the reverse complement.
CGGCGTACTGTCAAGCGGTTTTTTGAGGACCCCTCACAAGAATGTCTGCTGTGTTCACAGGGCTCAAACCCAGTACCTCTACTTAAACGATACGAGTCTTTTCCACTTGTGCCAACTTTCGTTAGTACTTAGGGTCCTATTTATGTTTGGGACATGGAAAGAAATAAAATGGAATGACTATTTTAATCTTTTATCTTTTATTTGTTTATATTTTTAAGAGTTAGTATATAAAATCTGCTCTAATATATTTTTTTCATATTAGTGGAATTAGATTTTCATAAAAAAAAGTAACAAAATTCTCATTCTATCACTTATCAAACTATATTCTATTGTGGTTTTTTTTCCCTCGAGTTATATTCATTTTTCAAGATAAATTTAAACATTATTGATATTCCCTATGCTATGAAACTCATTTTTATTCACAATTCACCGACGATAATTAAAAAAGTTTTCAATTACCCAAAAAAAAAAAAGAAATAGGAAATTAATAAAATTACGTGCCCTTGTATAAAAATTATCTATTATTTTAAGTTAAGAGGATAAGTAGATGGTCTCATTTTGAGAATTTAACAAATATTATTGATAAATATAAAATAAACCTAATAAAAATAATAAATATAGAGTTAATGAGAAAATCATTGGTAAAATTATAACACCATATAATTTCTTTCGAACAAAATTAATTTTTCTCATTCAAATTATATATTTACTTTTACTTAATTATAATTATAGTTTTATAAAAATTAAGAATGCTGTTAAAAAACAAACACTTAAATATAATTTTTTTATAATCAACTATACTACTGATAATCTCATATGTAACACCGATCAATGTCTAGTTTCTTTGAAAAACAACTTTCTTTTTCAGATTATACAAATATTTATATAACTAAATTCATTTTTTTTACTTTGATATCTTTACATTAATTAATTATTTCCTATTTCCAAGGTTTAATTTATTAACCATTTTTTACTTTATAAATATCTTATCTCTCAATATTTTTGCGTCTAATTTATTATTTTTCTTTTTTATCACATGACCACAATTTTCTAATTAATATATTAATAAACGTATTCCACAAATATGATAAAGATAATATAGAAAAATTGCATTTGATTATATGAATAGAGTACAATAGGAGACTAATATATATAGAGGACTCAGAATCAAATTAGGAAATAAAATCAAGGAATATCGAAAAAATCATATCAGAATATACAAGATAATGCACAACAAATTGAAAATATCATATATTAACAATGTCTATATATATTTCACAAAATACTAAGTTCAGAAAAATAAAGAGAATAATAGCAGTAGTGGAGAGTGATAATTACTGACACACCGGTCCAATGGGTAAATTAAATTAAGGAAAATATGGGTATAATTAAATATACATGTACGTTAATTATTAAATATTTTTCTACTCTCATTTTCCCTTTCATCTCTTCTTTTACATTCATTTTTATCATATTTTTTCTATCATTCTTTTTCATTGTCACTAAACTTTTCGTATATTTATTTACATATTCTTCATATTTGATTTAGAAAAATACATATTTCTAGCTCTAGTGTCTATATATATATACACACACACACACACTCCCCTTATTATTCCTTATTACATAGCACGGGCCTAACTCTAATATATACATACACATTAGATGCCGGACCCATGCCATACACGGAAAGAAAATAAAAATAAATAAATGTGAAATACCGAGATGAGTTCGTGAAATTATATCATTTATTTATAATATATTGTAATTTAATTCACTTAAAAATCATTAGTTAGAGTGTTAGATATAATAATTTTAGTTTTCATCAGTATACTATGTCAATTTTCCCTTTTTCAAGTATACAATTTTAAATTTTTCATGTCAAAATCATAAGATTTATTACTAAAATTATAGATAAGGAGTGAGAATGGAGAATCTGAATAGTTAATAAAAGATTTTACTGTTAAATCGTAAATGCGGAGTAGGAGGAAAATGACTAAAATGACTATTTCACTCTTAATCTAGAGGATTATATAAAATATATACATATTATAGACTTTAATATGTAAATTAGATTAAAGATGAATGTGGAAAATAGAAAAGACACCATATTTCTCAAACAATTACATATAATAGTTTATATCTGTGTGTGTATATATACACACACATTTACCCCTTGATATTCCTATTCTTTTTAAATTCTCTTCTTATCAGAAAGACATCTCTTATTTGTCATGCTGCAGTCATTACAATCTCAGCAATGAGAAGGCAAATCAAGATGGACTATAAGCAATATCATGATATTTGAGGTTGATATGATGTTTTATGGTACAGTTCATCAGTTTGCATGCCAACTCCACATGGGAGGAAAATATTTGTTGTAAAACGCTGGGCGTTATTCACTACTAATCAGTTTAAATTTATAAAAGTTAAATGAAATGTAAAATCTTATGAAAAAAGTTCGATTTCGGAAAGCTTCTAGAGCCCTTGTGTTAAGTTGGCGAAGTATTGTATGTCATGGGATACTATATTAACACTATTGCGTGATACCACGGACTAATAAGAATCAATTCTAGATTCATGAGAGGGAATTTTAAGCGGCCATATATAAATTTAAATCTTTCTAAGAATAAAAAACTAAAAAAACAAATAAAACCCTAAAAACCTCGATATCAATTATAGTGAAGGGAAAAAGAATGTCAAACATTACAGAATAAAAAATTTTAAAGGATCTTTGAGGACTTTTTGAAGAATTTTTTATTATTTTTAGAATTTTTATTTAGTATTTAAATTTATACTTTTCTACCTAAATTCTATGTCATGAATCTATTAATATAACTGATTTTTATTAGTCTGTGATACTATGTAACAGTGCTGACGAGATATTCTCGTAATTTACAAGACTTTCTCATGCGGGTCAAGGCGCTTTTGTCTTGTGTCTAATATAGGATTCGAAGTTGACATCCATTCTCAGTATCCTATAGAAATAAATCACAATATATTACGTGAAATTCAGTCAAATGATAAAATAATATCCGCATATTCTTTTTAATATATGTAAAGATTCTAGCAAGACATTCCGTTCTTGCAGTATTTAATCCCGTCCTCGGTCTTTACACTAATGACCATGAATTTCAAACCACATCAGCGGACAGCAAGATAGTTTCAAACTTGTACTTCACATCTCATTAGTTTGGATTCCAACTACTCAAAAGTCAAATTCTTGCCAAACTCATAAGCCCTGTCTTGATTAGGATGACGAATCTTCATGCGGATTAAAGAAAGGTCCCAAAGGGCCTCTATTGCCGCCAATTCCTCCCTTACAAGAAAATTCTCAGGTGATCATTCCATCTAAGCACGCGGCGCGTGGGGAATCACCAATCCAAATGTCACAAATAAGCAAATGATTGTTAATTATCATAACAGTCGTAAAAATTAATTAATCAAAGTAATTTAATTAATTCTTACTTATTGTGTTATAATTATAAGATAAGACCATTTAAGATTTTTCTCCTCATTTGCTGTCATTGACTTCGTCGTGATTATCCATGGAAATGCGGAAGGCAGCTCCAAGATAATGCACCTGAAACTCTGCTAAAATTAGACATAAACGCAACCGAGGCATTTGCTGTCAACAGAAGTTCCAAGCATGTGTGAACTATAAGCATCATTCTTTTCGGATCATGAATAATTGCAGGCGTCATGTACACACAAAAGATGATGCTCCAACATCATACATGCATGGTTAAATAAGAGAAGAAATCTGGACAATGAACAAGAACACGACATTGAAGAACATGGGATGCATGAACCAAACTCATGAGACCAGCCAGATCAGATCATTAGATTCTCAATTCCAAAAGGCAGCTCAATCGCAGAATAATCAGTACGATCGCAAGCGGAAACAATGACGATATTGGCAAGACAGCAAGGGAAAAATCAGCGAGACAGTAGCTCAATCAAATCGCTGCAAGAAAACCTTGTTTTATCAACCAATTTTCACCTTGACAAAATATCATCCATCAATCAACAAATGAAACGTATCAATGTAAAAATATTTAAATTGACTTTTTAGACAAATTACAGACAAACTATAGATAAAGTTTATTATCGGTAGTTTCGATGAAATATTTTGGTCAAAATTTTGTCAAAAATATTAATTTTTATTTAAAAACTTACCAACAAACTGAATACTATTGATAAACTATTTTAAAAACAATGTTTTCGACAAACTATAGACAAAATTTATCGTTGGTTGTTTCGACCAAATTTTCTGGTTGAAATTTTGTCAAAAATATTAATTTTTATTTTACAAACTTATCAACAAACTTGTGAAAAGTGAAGTTTGTCGAAAAAATATTTTAAAAAAATCTTCGACAAATATTAGAAAATATATTTTGTCGATAACTAGTAAAAAATGCTTATACCTATTTTTCATGTAGCCTAATATCCAAAATCTCATCATTCCTATTGATCCATATTCTACCTTGATTGATCTATTAACGGTTAATCTCTTCTAATCATGAATTTTATTCATTATTAGATGTGAAAGTAGTCGGATTAGGTAAAATTTTCTTGAAATGGTCAGGCTTTTAGGTTCAGGTTTTTTCAAATTTTAGATTTTTCACTTATACCCCAATTATTTATAATACTCAAATTTGAGACCTTATTAAAGCAAAAAAGATGTCAAATAAATTCAACCAATTCATATTGGTTAGTTTAAATATATTTGTTCAATAAGATAACAATAGTAAAGTTTTGACCATATGGTGAGGCGTTAGACTTCAAGTTAGGAGATGAAAGTTCGATTATCTGTGAAGCAATTCTTTTGTGCAATTAATATAGGCAGTGAGCAGATCTTCTGTGAAGCCGGCTTGAGCCTATTCAAAATTGAACAATTAATATATTCCGACCAACTAGTGACGGAGATGTTGGTCGAAACTTCCGTTCACTGTTTTGTCGATATTTCATAGATAATTACTTTTGACAGGCACTTATATGTCCATGCTTTTTGGTCAATATTCATGATTTTCGATAATTTTTTTAACCATTTCGACCACTTATCTTCCATCTCTTCTATCGGTAAATACATATATATATTTTTTGTAATGAATGCAGAACAATCAAAACAAGCAGCCAAATCCCCTTCACATCAATCGACCGAATCATAATCAACAGAACGGCAAACTACCGCCCAGCACTCCCGGCAAGACACCAAGATACCAGAGCAGAGAGGGCAATGCAGTAAGCTGACAAACGACCTCTCCCTCTCTGGCCTTCTGTCTCTCCGACCTCGCCAGCAACAGCAAACTACCACTACAAGAAAATAATGATTACTTACAGACCAAAACTTACCGACAAAATTGTGATCGATAAATATTCCGAAGCATTTATTGATAAATTTTTGAAAATGAAAAATTTCGTAAACAATCGACAAATTGCCGACAAGAATTCTTATCTGCCAAAAAATGTGCGGAATTTTGTTGGAATTTTTAAAATTTTAATTTATTGAATTACCGAGACACCCGGTGGACGATATTTTTTTTTTTCGGTATTTCCAGCCCTCGCAACCAACCCATCCAGCATGACACCAAGGCAACCGGGTGGACAATATGGGTTCAGCGGGTTTCATCAAAATCGACCGGTTCAACCGGGTCTATTTCGATTAATCTTGCAAATGAAGTCAAGAATGTAACCGGACCGGGATAGTTGGCAGTTCCCTCAGTTCCCCGTTTAACATGAAGGTCGTCGTTTTAAAAAAGGGAGCACTATCCTATTATACCTTATTTTAATCTCTTCTACACCTTGTTTAAAGTTGGGGAATAGTAAAACTTTGTGAAGGCTAAAAACCGACGGACGGGAGCTCCGATAGATGCATGATGTGGCAATTTGGACATCATGTGCCCACCGAACTATTATTTTATTTTATTTTATTTTTTTTCGGATGTGATGTACGTGTTTTATAATTTTATTATTTGACAAATTAGGTAGAAGTGGCGAAGTCGCTCTTTTCCTCCCACTCCTGCTTGTTCATTATTATATTAATTGGTCTGCCAAATCGGGGGCACGAACCCGATTTTAAAAAAACGATGATCACCTTCTCTCATCGTAATTTTGAATGGCTAAAAACAATTTCATAATTTTCATTTTTTGGTTGAATATAATTAATTTCGATTTTGGGTTCTTTTTCTGCCCATGTTTAGTGGAATTGCTATTGATTGATATAGCATAAGCAGATGGTTTTATAATTTTATTAAAAGCATGCAATTTAAGGGGAATTAAAGAAAGAATAAAATGATATAGGAATAATGGTTAAAATGAGATACCAAAAATGAATAATATCGATATAATTTATCTAATATCTTACCTTTTTTTTTTTAAATATAAGATGGATAATACTTTCTAGATTTTTGAGAATAACTCACATAAGACGAGAAAGTCTTCTATATGATACGATATTAGATCGGTACCGTTTGAAGATGTTACAAGCTAATCTGAATTAGTTATATATGAGAGAGAAGTTATGTAGCAAGATATAGATCCAAATCTTTATAAAAGCTTAAATAAAACCCTAAGAGATCCTAAGAAACTGTAGCATTAATTAGCGAGAAGGAGAAAATGATGTTGAGTATTATAGAGTACATATTTTTAGAATTTCTCAGTGTTTTTTAGGATTTTATTTAAATTCTTAGAATTTTTTTATTTTATGAAAATTTTACCGTCTGAATTTTCTCTCGTAAATGTCGATGTGGTTAATCTCGGTTGACTTATGGTACCGCTAAATATTGTTGACGAGGTATTCCGAAGACATACAAGGCTTTGTCAATACCAGTATGGCGGAGATCGACGACAGGTTTATATATATATATATATATATATATATAGAGTTAACGATCAGATAGATCTAATTCTCTCCTTGATTGCGAATATTTCAAAAAAAATCATGGCTCCAAAGAATATTTCATTTTCACCAACTTTTCTTCAACTAATTAGAAAAAAGCTTTTCTAAAAGAGTTATGTCGTTATTCAGAAAAATAGAGAAAAATTCTAAGTGACTCACTGACCCTCGAACCCTACAAGATTCAAATAGCTGACAGGAATATGTGTATGGGCTTAAATCTAATTCAATCAACTGGTGCATTTTTTTTAGCACTTTCTCATACCAAATAATGACTTAAAAGATCGTATATTATATCAGTAAAGGAGGGTGGCAGTGTGATGACCATCCAACCCTGCTACGTAATGTTCAGGCTGACTTTCGTGTTCAACTGTGAACATATCAGATAACTTGAATAACCGGTACTAACACTGATCCTGTCAATGTAATACTATCAAAAGTCTAGTATAGTTCAAGTAACCGGTGTCTATCAAAACCCAAGCTCAAAGAGTCTCTTTTAGCAATTTTACTTGGAAAGGGACTCGAACCAGTAATTTCGACCTCACTAAATTATATGAACACGAGTTTTGGATATTATAAGAATATTAATGAGGAAAGAAAATAACCACTCGCTAGTGAGGTCCACGAAAGACTTTATGGTCTCTGGCGAACCCAATGAAAACAATGACAGATTCAGAAAATTTGTTCTAGAGCAGACAAAACTATATGAAAGAGTGATAATAAACTCATGGAAATGAAATAGGATAATTAAAAAAAGAATAAAATTAGGTAAAATATATGTATAGTATCTCATGGATCGATTGTTAGTCCCTAAATTGGAATCCCTCTACAATGAGGAATTCTAACAAAATGCCCAAAACTTGATTCCTTTCGGCTATTTAGTCCCTCTCCCTGATGGATCATAATGATCCGGGAGTCGTCTAATAATGCTTAGTTAAGCCAATTTTGGGTATGGAAGTTCCAAATGGGCACAATTTTCACGAAAATATTCAGACAAATAAATATATTATAATAGAAAAATGACACTGAAAGTCTTATATGTTTATAATTTTTAACAATTAAATCCTATAAATTTAAAAATAACTAATTAAGTTCTATAAAATTAATTCCGTTATGCTTTAAGTCAGAAATATCATTATTCCGTTAACGGAACTTTTATTGGCGTGAAGTTCACGTCTGTAGAGTAGCGACGATTTGGACTGAAAGTATAACGGAGCTATCTTATATGTCTAAATTAATCATTTTTAAACTTGTAGGGCTCAACTGTAAAAAACGATAAATATATAGGACTTTTGTTATAATTATTCATATTATAATATTGTCTATTATATTTTCAAAATTACAAAGGGATTTGTATGTGAATCTATAAGGGTGGGAGGACGAAGAAAATAAAGAGATAAATAAAATCATTTTGACGAGAATCGAGCATTGAACCTCTCATATTCATATGGAGGATTATAATGTCAGCACTATCAAACCCGACTTATCTTCTGCGACAACTCTTGGCATTGTTCATATGATGATCCACGGTGGCAAGACAAGGACAGAAAGGGACCGCCCATATGTAAAAACACGTGAAAGCATGGCACCTCGTTCATCTCATCCGCAGATACCACAAGAAGCCAAAGATGATAGACCACATCAGGAACCTACTAGATGCACCAAATTTCCTCCCCGAACTTACCCGATCGGGTCGGGCAGTTCACATGTGTGCCATCCCGGTTTCCGGTTTTGTGCAATTTCAATTTAAGAGACGGATTATTTGGATTGAAGAATTCGGAGGGGATGGAAGGGATTTGAAGAGATAACTTATTCCTCCAAATTACTCGTTTGGATATCATTATTAGAGGAAGGATTTGGAGGGACAAAAAAGTTAATTTAACCATTTTACCCTTTTAATTTAGAGGACCAATCGAGTATGAGAAAGACATATGAGAGGCACAGTGATTTCACGGCGGTCTCGAAACTCGAACAAAGTTATGATTTTGTGGTGGTCTCGAGAGGCTCAGTGGCTACAACTTATTGGTGATCAGGTAAGGGAAGGCGTGCTGTGATCGTGGCTTGGTAGTGATCGAGTAAGGTAAGACGAGAATGAATGGTTATGTAATTATACGATGCGGAATTATGACGTGCCTAGTTTATGGATATTTTTATCTAAAAAATTACTATCCCTCCAAATCCCTCCTAATAATATACCCAAATAAGAAATTAGATTATCCCTTCAAATACCTCAATCCCAACAAAGTGTTAAAGACGGGCACGTAATGTTGAAACATCTGGGAACTGTTGAATGTGGAAGTTCGTTTAAATTCTTTCGGCTACGAGGAGCCAACGTTTGCCTGTAAGGAGAGGTTTGAGAATATCGCCAGTACAGTAATGGTTGAATTCTGAACTTGTTGGGTCTGGGTTATTTGTTTCACTGAAATTAACTGATGTCCATTATGGTATCGCGGTAAATTTTCATAATACTTATGTAAAGTTAACTTCATGCCTAATTTAAAAGTTTAGTTTGGGGATAGTAATACTCGACCTTCCTATATTTTTAAAATTTACTTTTTATTTTTTGGAGTGAGATTCTACTCTTAAGAGCAGCCAGTGAAAGTGATATAAAATTTTTATGTAATAGAGGTTGTGTGCAGAGACGTATCCTGAAAATCATCGGTGTGAACTCAAGGAATCAAAGGCTATCAGTATCCTTGACCTCCATAAATCCATCCTGTTATATGTGAAAGTTAATATGCGTAATTTTTCGTTGAATGAAAAGGAGTGCAACAACGGTAGCAAACCGGCCACCCCTACTATGTAATGTTTAGACTTTCGTGTTTATCCGCGAACATATATTAAACGAACTAAATAACTAATACCAAGACTGGCACCGTCGACATATCACCACCGGAGACCCAGTAAGTCCAGGAAGCCGGTATCTATCGAGGTCCAGTTCAAAAGCCCCTTCTAACAATATTGCTCACAGTGAGGCTCGAGATCTCGGTATTTTCAAATCGCTCGAGAGTGAGTATTGTTAGACTTGTAAACCACCGTCCCTAGGAGTTCAGTGCTTGTAATTTCACTGATAGTGTTGTAAGGTATAGACAGCGACCCACTAGAACCAGACACGGAGGAACTTCATTTCAATAAGCTGCAAGAAGCATCAAGCTGAAAAGTTGTGGCTATGATTTAGTCACCCTAGCAATAATGTGCACCTTTGCCAAAAATAAGATCGAGCAATCCCAGGAAAGGGACAATCCATCCGAGACGGTAGAGACAGATGGACACATAAAAAGAAAAAAAATATCTTTCCCGTGTTCGTTTCGAGAACTTGCTCATAATCGGTGAATCCAATGTATTTACATTTTATTTTACAATTTTAGATCGATGCGGGACGACAGATTCTCAGCAGGCGCTCGAATATGTAACAACATGTAGTACATGCCATATGAATTTTATAAAATGATTTTATGTGTATCGTAATGATAGAGTGTAAAATTTTCAACTGAAACTACGAGAGTTTTCAGTCCATTTTCATAAAAGAAATCTAAACTGCTAGGCGGTGATACCAATTCTCTTATAAGCTCGAGTTTCTTCTCATTATTTATTCGATGTGAGACTTCATTTATCAACACCCATTTTCGCGTGATAACGTATGCACACTTGACACGTGTCCTTGAACACTCGCCCTCCACAATTGATCTCGAGTCAGGTATTTTTCTTCCATACTCGGGTAAGGGGAATAATTTACCACAAGCTGAACATTTTTCTTTCGGTCTTGAGTTTACGGACTGCGAGTTTCATAATCGGGCCTGGCGAGTTGAGAGCCCCGTGGTCGGCTCTGATACCATGAAAAATTGTGTGTTGTGAGCGGACCATTGACCAAGTAAGCGACTGGGTCTAGAGGAGATTGTCAGACTTGCGGGTTTACGTCAATAAGAGACCATAAAAAATGGGTCTTGGGTTACATTAGAAGTTGTTGTGATTGGACACTTACATATTATATTATTATTGGTAGATTTTATTAAAAAAAATTGGGTCTATGTCCAGTTAAAAGTTAAGTTTTTAAAATTAATACAAGCACTCCTAGTGATTGCCGCGTAGGACTCGCTCCATCTCCTCCAGCCGTTCTTTTTCGTGCTCAATTATTAATTAATTAATTAATTAGTTGTTAAGTGCTAGTTTAGAATTAGTCACATTATTTTTGTGTTTATCATGTGATATATACTTCTTTTTCTGGGCCACCCAACAAACAGATTCTATTGGAATCAACCAGCATCAAAGATTACGTCCTCCAATTATCATACATTCAGAGATTTAGCAGGGTCGTAATTAATTCATATTTGAGTTGTGATTAGGTCATTAGCTGATAAAACTCTTATAGTCACAAATTTTTTCATTGGATTAGTCAGGGCCCGTTGGGTCTTATGGATACCAGTGGTACAGATCGAAAAAAATAAAATGGCTTTTCTATAATTCATTCTCATTGGGTCCATTAAAATCCCACTTATCCATGAATTCGAGCGAGTTCATGCATTTGCATATATAAGTAAGGATAACCTTACCAAAAACTACGCTAGAGAATCAAACCCACAATCTCGTCAACTACTCACAAAACTTACGCACGTCATATTCATTTAAATAAACTCTCTAGGCTAATTAGCATATAACATACATACATACATACGTGCATACATACATATATATATGGCGTTTCTGATGTATAGTCGAAGCATCGCATATGCCCAAAAAGCTAAATAGAGAATCCATTTTTAGAGCGAATACGGTCGGTCCTGCCCATCTACCAACTATACAACAATATTAACATTTGCTTTGCACAAACACATATATATATATATTTATAGAAGCATTTTATTTATTATATATGTGTGTGTGTGTCATAAGTAGACAAGAAATGAAAGGGGATGATGCACTGGTGGAGTGGAGCATATGTCTTTATCACACGCTATGAAATTTGAGTGATGCCACCAGCCATGGGCTTGCGTGGCTTCATTTTTTTTTTTTTTTTTTTTTGGTCGCCAGCCACGGTATCCAAGCAGGCCCCACCAGCGGTAAGATGGCATCTTTCAGCCAACCATACTTGACTAATCCGTTGGTCGCCCCGGGTCGCACGCCTGGCAATGGCGGGTGAGGCTCCCAAGAGGGGTGTCTGCGTACGTGAGGTCTCGAACCTGAGACCTCCTTAAGCGGCACCGAACTGCTTACCACTCGGCCCAACCCCTCTTGGTTGCGTGGCTTCAATTTACTACCTTATCTTTTGCTCCCTGACATACCCGAGAAATGTCTCTGACTACATTAAAGGCTTCGAGATCATCGCTTCCATATCCTGCAAAAGCTTTAATCACTAGAAGGTAAAGTCGAGTCAGTCTCGATCTCGACGGGCATCTTCCGAGGTCACGATCGACCGTACCGCGGGGGTGGTGATTGCGAGCCAGTTGTACCTCGAGGCCATTTTCGGGGTCCTTTCAAAGTCCAATTCCTCGACTCCTTAGAATTAATTTTTACGTCCCGACTCGAGTAATTCATATTTGAGTCGGGTCGCTGTGGAATAAATCTCTTGAAATAGTGAATATTTCTTTGTTTAGCAGATTTAGTAAAGAAAAAAAAGGATATCGATTGACCTGAATCAGTGTACAGAACATAACTCATCTTCATTTAGGGCACTTCGATGCCAACTTGAAGGAGTGGGAGTGGAACCCTAACTACAAATCCATTTCCACATCTTCAATGGTTCTCTTCCCCACAGCAACAATTAAAATAATTAATTACTCTTAAACAAGAGCTCTCGCTTAACCTCACCAACTTCTCATCTCGTATCCCTTTCTTCTCTTACGTTTTCTTTAATGGATTTAAATAATTTAATCAATAATCACGAATTAAAAATTAGAAAGAAAAGCTCGAGTTACTCATAACGTTCATGATAATAATGTGAAGCTCGTTGTCTGTATGCAAGTTTATTTTAATCACGACTTAGTGCCGGATTGAAAATAAAAACAAATATTTATTTATTTTTATATTTACTAGCTGTCAGTATCCAAATAAATAATTCTTTTTCCTTTCCAAGTGGATCAGGAGATTGGATCAAAACGAAAGAAGGATACTTAACTGATAAATAACTCAATTCTTGATCTTTCGATCCCCTCAGTCACTATGAAGGCCCTTGATTAGTGCAATTTGGATATACCTCATAAATAGAAACTCGACCTAAGCCGGCCCACGAAAGTGACACAACATTCAATTATAAATTTTTCTATTCGTAAAGTTTGAATTCAAGACTTTTATCAATAGAAACAGTAGCCATCGCGACTCAGTCGCAGCCGCTGTGATATGTTCAAGCTTTCATGTTTAACAGCGAATATATTAGATGAATGAACATCCGGAATTAACATTGATTCCGTTAATGTAATACTGTCGAAGTCTAATATAACTTAAGAAGTCAGTATCTACCAAGACTCAGGTTCAAATGGCCTATTCTAACAACTTTATTTTAAAGTACCAAATCCAAAACTTTCTTTAAGAAAAGAAGCATTGAACTATATCAAACAATCCAGTTATGTGTACTGGTTGACATTTAAGAATTTACTGAAATCTTACCAATTTAGATTCGATCCAAGTGATTTACTAGAATTAAAATTTTCTTAGACATGAATTTTATTTATGAGCTTCGAGCGCTGGTGAAGTCAATAAAACCCTAAAAATATTGACATTTGTGGAGCATTCACGCACATGTCATTGGCAGGAATGTCAATTTCGCATGCCCTGTTGGCAAATCTTGTCGGGAACGTTCGCGTCAGCTATTCAAAATCTCAATTTAAAGACTGGATTTGTTATCTCATATCGGTATTTCGTAAAAAACTACCAATCAAAATGAAGGGTTTCTCCAAACAATAAAGAGTTGGGTCAACTATTGAATCAAATGATATTGAGCATGTTTCTCACCTTTTCTCAGGAAAAAGGTGGACTGTTTCTTTGCAAAATTGTGCTCAATCTTCACATGTTGCAATTCCTCCAAGATCTCTTCGATAGTTGGTGGAAGAATCAGCATGAATCGAATTTTTGGAGCAACATGTCGAGAGCTTGGGCCGGTCCGACAAGAAAAAGAAATGTGAGCTGGATTGGCACCTACCCGTGCCCCAGAAGCCCATATACCTTGTCAGGGTTAGGGAAATAGTTTCTGCAGAAGATTCTTTCATCGGACTACCTGCCGTGGCACAGCACGATGATTTTTTTCGTGCTAGGCCGAGCTCGGCCTGAAGTCTCGGCTCGATAAGGCTACCATGCACATTCTTACTGTCTCTGGCCCAAACCCTAATCCTTTTGCAGCACCTGGGTGTCTACCTCGGTTAGATCTTGATCGATGTTATGCTAGGTCTTTTTTGTCTGACTCAGTGAGCCAACAATACATGTCTTCTTTGAGACCCTTCAATTTCTGAATATCAGTGATGCAGATTTAAAATAAATAAATATGCATTTGTATTTATAGGTATGTTGATAGGTGAATTTTGAAAAAAAATTTGGACCATTTCTCGATTTGTGCGTGTCATCCTTGCGCAGGGGCCATGCTAATCTTCTCTGTATCGTTCCAATTTTATCGGATGTCTCCGAAGAGACAAGCTGCATTGAACTGTACCACAATATAAACCGCCACATACTATGTTTTCTTATCGATGTGGGACGAATGATACTAGGCCCTACACGATTAAGATATTCTTGAAGTGGATGTGGTCCATCTATCTATCGTGATAATACATTCGTATCGTTCAAATGCAACTTCTTAACTCAGCAAGAGCGTGGTGGGCCACAGGATTTTTAATGAGCATTGTAGACAGCCATAGGGAGAGTTAAGATATCTGAGAAATATCGGTCATGTTCATTCGCTATTTCAATTGAAAGTCAAATCAATCAAATTACCCTCTCGCCATTCTCCCATCATTTGCCTACACTTAAATTAATTGACTTGATCTATTAAATATCCACATGGAATTATAAAAGATCGAGTCTGTTTCAACTCCAAAGTCTAAATTATTAGCTAATGGTGCTCAGTTTTCTTATAAACTCAAGTTTATTCGATTACTTTGTCAATATGGTAGTTAATTCTTAACACACGTACTCATGTGGTTACATGGCTACAACTGACCACGAATTGAGCATTTTCGCTTCCGGTCTTGGGTAAGGGGAGCAAACAACCACTAGGCAAGTCTTTTTGTCTGTTCTTGGGCTAATGTATAAGTCAAACTTTTTATGTTCTCGATAAATTGACTACGAGCTGAAAATTTTTTTCTAGTCTCAATCTTTTATACCACGAGTTCTACACTCGGACACGATGAGGTGTGAGCTTACACTGTTATACGCTTTAATATTATATAAAATATTTATTTGGGCCTATAAAAGTTTTGAACTCGTTTTCGTCTCCAAAGTCTAAGTTATCATAGTGATACTTGATTCTCTTATAAATTATATTTTAAACCCTTATTCGGCCGATATAGGATCGACTCCTCAATGGGATCCACACCATATTTCAAGTTGGTCCTTCCAGATGATCTAATTAAGATTAGGTGATGGATCTCAATGAAAACTTGTAAGGTGTGGAAGTAGTACACAGATAGTAAAATGTAATTTTTAATTGTATGATGGATGGATTAAAAATAAAAAAAACTTCAGGTATCTTTATCCAATTAAGGGATTATAGTTCCTGTACGCTATAAATCTAACTCCACTGACATCTCATCATGAGTTGAGAGGGGTGATAGAGAGAAATTGGCAATCTCTCAGGATGTACAGTGCGGATTCAAGCAAAGATGAATTTAGAAGATCAAATCCATGGGACAAAATTTAATGGAGAGCTAATAAATGGAATTTAAAGGGAAAAATATGATAATTTAATAAAATTATAGACAAAATCAATAATATTTATATAATACTTCACATGTTTTCTCAAATCCAATACTCCACCAAATCCATCCTTGGACTCAAGTAAGTATACTTCCATTTATGTTGCACGTTCTCTCGACAATTTTAATACGTATGATCTTGGAATCGATTTCAAGTTCTATTACTCATCATTTTATTCAAATCTCTTGATAT
This sequence comes from Lagerstroemia speciosa, assembly GCA_037672795.1. NCBI lineage: Eukaryota > Viridiplantae > Streptophyta > Magnoliopsida > Myrtales > Lythraceae > Lagerstroemia > Lagerstroemia speciosa. The sequence goes on along the minus strand of CM075297.1, from coordinate 4,378,037 downwards.
CAAAGTCGATCACTTACATCACTGCACTAAGCCTCCTTCCTCCCGGGTCCAGCACGCTCCAAAAATCTACTCAGAGCCCACTTCCTTCCACATTTGCATGGGAGTGGGTAGGTCACTCGGATCATTTAATAGCTTAGGTCCCCATTCATTTTTTCCTTAGCATCCTAACATGTATATGATGACCTGCCGACACATCAAATGCAAAAGCAGATCAGAGCCAAAACACAGATACGATGTTTGGCAGTACTCCTTGCATTTGTGTCTGTCATCTTTTGTTATTCTTTTTAATACTTCCGTATACTACTATATATATAAATATATATAAACATGTCACTGCTACTAATTTATTAAAAAATATGTACAAGTCACTGACGCATTCTCACTCCTCCTCAAGGGCTATAGTTATCGAAATTCTGCATCTTGTCTATTGATTTCCCTTATTTATGTGGGTTGATGTTTTCTGCCTCTGCTACGTAGTACTTCGAGTGTTGTCCCTTAACTCCATGGCATAAGTGTGTTTATTATCTTGCCAACCGAGATCAGGGCTAACCTTGGAAGTCTCAGTATTTGGCTGCCCCGACATCCACATGGATCTTCGAACCTGAGCCCGCTCACATACAACTAGAGAGGTAGATTTAGTACCCAAAAAGATGCTAGTGGTTGTGCGGATAAGAATTTTGAACCTTTCTTTTGGGGTCCGAGATATTGCCTACTTAAAGGGAAACGTGAGAGCCATGTTCAGGATGCAACGAACACGAGCTCAATTGCTAAGATTCAAACCGAGCCCCGGAAAATATTCACCTTGCAATTTTCTTGGAATTTCGTAGAATTTAAGGGGAAGTAGGGCCTGCCATCTTCGCTCCAGCTAGCTGTGGTTCCATATATTACAACACTGCGTGGTCTGGAAGGAAAACGATGGATAACAAATAAGCACGCATAGCAGCAACTGAGTATGCACGCTATATCAAGGGTGGAAGTCAAGATGATGTCGCTTAATATTTTCCCAAAATAGTTGCAAATTTAATGAATTACTAAAAGAAAAGGGCCTAATTTGTTTGCACATTTTTGGTGAGATTAAATTCAAGAAGGCCTACCACAGCAATTGCGGATGCCCACATTGACAAATTAGGAAAGCTCTTTGTGTACTGTGAAAAGGACAATTGGTACCACTGAAATACTCCTCCCACAGCTCATGTAATACTAGGCCATTAATTAATTTAAGATTCCTATTTTTTAAAATAATAATTGAAAATTCAAGTGTTATTAATGAAAAATTTTATGATTTGAATAGATTTACCTCTTAGTAAATCGAACGAGTGTGAGTTTGGATTACTTAGGTCGGTTGACATTATAGATACAATATGGTACAGACCAAAAAAATATATGATCTATATTCATCATAATTGTCCATCTACTTTTCTGTACGAGCCTATCAATAGATGACATTAGATAGCATAAACTGTGGCAGTACTTTCGATTGGCCTACCAGGTCGAGAGGTCTGTGGGCAAGAGGAGACGGGCGGTGAGACATAACATGCAAGAAGCCAACCTAGGGTGGTTTCGCAGAAATGCCCTCCGATGCTTAAGTCAGGAGAGGATCTGAGTAAGTATGAAAGGAAGAAGAAAAGAATGGAGAAGTGTAGAAGGTGTGATTTTGTTCATTCTTTGCTTGTCCCCTAGAGAGGCTTCTCCATAAATCCTGTGAAATTTCAACCCGGCCTATAAGAGGTTGGACTTTGTGTTTCAACTCATCAATTGTTCGATGTGGGACTTATATATCTCAACACCCGCCCTCACATAATAATATATTCACACTTGACAAGTGTTTTTAAACACTCACTCTTAACAATTGACCTCGAGCCGAACATTTCTCTTCCGATCTCAAGTAAGGCAGACAACTACCATGATGTGGTCTTCTCTACCGTCCTCGGGCTAATAACTAGCCTCGAGCTAGCCATTTTTCCTCCGGTCTCGGGTTTATGGGCCACGAGTTCCAAACTCGGGCCTTGCATGGTGTGAAATTAGGATCAACCCGCTTTGATGTCATATAAAATTTCCACTCAGCCTACGAGAGGTTGGGCTCATGTCCATCCTAAAAACTCAAGTTGATATGATAGTGATATCCATTCTCTTATAAACCATATTTTAACTCATCAAGTCTCTGATGTGAAATTTATATATCTCAACATATCCTATTAATATAGAGGATTGACATCAGCCTATCTCTCATGTGCATAACATGGGAGAGGGCTTGACTTGGACAGGCGCTAAGCTGGTCGGGTGCCTAACATTTGTGTTGGGTTCATTTGTCATGTCCCAACGTTCCCGGGGAAGCCATAGGATAGTCGGGTACCCGATGTTTGCGTTGAGCAAGTCTGGCATGTCCGACGGTTTTGGGAAGCTTGACATGTGCATTCCTATCAGGACCCAATATCCGACAGTGGTGCCTCCATCTTGGCATCCAACTCAAGTTATTTGAGTCAGGTTAGTATTAACATACCGATGATTTCACCGAAGACTATACGAGAAATCGGAGGGGATTCAAACCACTGAATCCATGAGCTACTCGCAAAGTGATATGTCTTATTTACATAAACTAACCGTCGAATTTTTTTCCAATTTGTTTTGTCAACTTTTATATGTGAATATCCTGTAGCTAAAACCAATATCATCGTGAGAGACTGTACACGGTATTGTTCTATCTCCTGGTCCGTCCATTACCTCATTCCAAAGCGGTTGGTTTTTGTGTAAATTGTCGGACCCAATTTTTTCAACTCAATTTTTCAAGCATAAAAATTATATTGAAAATTATTTAGGAGTTATAAAAACCAATAGGTCATGTGTCTGATTTTGACAAGTGAAACTCAATATAACATTTATTCCTCATTAGCCCCTTCAAAGTTGTGTGCCTCTTAGGAAAATAGTACTGACATCAGCAAAATTTACGTTTATATATAATAGGAATATCACTCGGCAGCTTTTGGAAATTCTATATATATGCATATGCAAATGAATAAATCTATAATAAGACTGACGTTAAATAATATTTAATTAATGTATAACCATATACTAGTTTACCCCTATATATATAGAATATATTTAAGAAGTTTAGTATAATAGTATGACTCTCGATTCAAGACTAATAGATTATGAGTTCAATTGGAGTAAATATCCAATGCGTTATACAAAGAGAGTTTATTGTATAATCGTGATTTAAATCTTAACCCGTATAAAAACCCTTCAAAAATCGTAAAAACCCTTCAAAAATCGTAAAAACCTTACACGTGTCAAAATTTGACGGAGATTTATACAGTAAAATCATTTTATGCTCCACGTAGAAGTGACTAATGAAGTGGTGTTGCGCCATGCTTGCAAAATCAGTAAAACAAAGTCCATATGGAAACGATGTTACTATCACCTCATCACCAATTAGCAGCTCATCGTAATGGAATGAATTATATAACGGAATGCCTGATAAACATACAAAACTCACACTAATTTTTGCCATTGTATTTTCCTCTCCTACAATTTGTAAGTCAATAGACCATTCTTGTGATGCAAAAAAGGCCAACTCATTAAATGAGGAGCAATTAACTCCAAGTGTGACTCTATTGTAATTAAATTTCTGACAAGCACCATTTACGTCATTTAGTTTATTAATTATATATGAACAGCACCTTTGCCACCATCTGCAACCACGAAAATGGTGGTTCACCGACACCTAAATTTACAATTCGGAACATGGAAATCATTACTTCTACCACACAAACTCGTAAACCCCCCCTCCCCCTCTAGACACGATCGACACATGCAGATCTCGCTGATAATCGTGCCTCGAAGACCGACCACATTTCCGTTCGGGACGATGACCCAGTCAGGTCAGATCGGAGCGGGCGGTGTAAGATCACCAGCCGTGGCACCCTCGCAGACTCACCCCATTCCTTCGGCCGATCCCGAAGCATAAAACTGTGCGGGCAGCTTCAACATGCTCCTCCTCTTCATCATCGACCGGGTTGATCGAGTCGAATGACCCCCTGCTAGAGATCCGGCTCCTCCCCCGGTGGTAATCCATTGACTTGATGGGCACAAATCCCGACAAGCTCGAAGGAGACGACGGTCTCCTCGTCATCCCGATCCTCCTCAGGAGCCAGATAAAGAACCCCGGCCTCCTCGACCTTCCGGGGAGTGCTTTTCGGCCGTCGGAAGCGGTGCTCCGGAAGGAGGAGGGAGGAGGAGTGAGAGGTGGGACTCCGGATAGGTTGTCCCTGAAAAATGCGTGCTTGGGAGTGCCGGTTGAGACTCCCAGACGAAGGGCACTGACCCTACGACTCCTCCATAGTAAACCCTAAAAGAAGAAGAGTTAGCAATGGAGGAGGTCTCCTTCGAGAGGAGCCTGGAGAAGAACTTGTTGTCATCTTCCTGGCTGATCAACTGGAGGGGCTTGGTGGAGGGACTGCTCCGATTGCGATCGTTAGGGCTCGTGGTGCTGGGCATTTCCTTTCCTCTTGGTGTTGATGGCTATGGCAATGGAGTCTTAAGAATTGTATCTTGGAGGGAGCCAGAGAGAATTGGGTTTATTTGGTGTGAGATAGCGAGTGGGGAGGGGAGGGAGGAGTATATGCGTGGTGGGGGTGGCGTTGGGAGATTGGGACATTGTTGCTAATTTAATGCTTTGCTTAGCCCTACTAGACGGAGAGAAGATTATCTCCGTAACGGTTACTCCATGTGACAGTACTAATAAAGTGTCATAAATCAATATAAAATTCACTAATTTTAAACTTTTTTTAATAATACCTAAAAAAATAGCAATAACTGAATCTTATTGGTTTATGACACAACGTCAGTATTGTCACGTGATATATCCGTTACATATAAGGCTCTCTTCAACTATATGAGCTAGCCGAACATTAGAGGATGAAAAGGATCTGGTATACTGATGGCGCTTTTAATCTATAAACAAAAAGGTCCGAGTTCTATTCTTATCCGTGAAACTATTTTTATCACATTTTAGGCTGATAAGCCCTAATAGAAAACAACATGCTACTGGGTCTATTTTAACACTTCTATAATGCCCCCATCTTCTTTTATAATTTATCCCTTGAGTCATGCCTTTTAGAACTTCAAAAATGGGAATTGGTCAAAGTTGAATCGCTCTCGAATTTACTAAGATATATCCGGGGGCTTCATCGTCACCGGTGGCTGTACCTGTGCCTGTATTCCCCTTTTCATTTTCTTCGCTCACAGGCTCTCATAGAGAGTCTGATGTGTAATTAGCACACTATGTTAAATGTTATAATCTAATGAATATTTAACATATTAATATGATATTTTTAATCTGTCAAATATTTATAATCATTTATACTAATGTGTTAAATACTAATTGACGCATGACATATATGACATATAATACCATTGTAAATCGGACATTTTCCTAAGTCCATTACCTTTCTATAACTGAAAAAAGAAAAGGAAATTAAAAAATCTTTTAAATCTAGTTTAATACGTATCATATCACATGCCTGTATAGAAAGACAAAATTTGAAGAAGTCAATCATGAATCACACAGGTTACCTAAAGCTCACAGTTGGGTTAAGTCGATCGATTACTTTTGACTTGGTTTTTATTCTTTTTTTTCATCCTATGCTCTGCCAGGCACGATTGTTTGACTTTGTGTGGCTGTCTCGGCAGTTGCTGGCCTTTAAGCATTTCTGACGTTTCTTCTCATCGACTTGCATTACTTTTCTAATGGAAGTGTGGCTATTTATAATTTAGTTTTAAATATGAATAAATAATTGAAGAGAAAAGGATGGAGAAGGCGAAAAATAAAGAGGGCAAGATCCACCAAAGTATTAAGCTAATAGTCCAATACTTATTTTATCGGTTAAAAGGGTTCGATTATTGAATGGGCAAAATTCACGTTCTCAGAATTTCATCATTTAATGGATCGACCCAATTTTAATTTAAATTAATAAGAATTTATCGAACTTGTAGGTATCAGATGATGTATAAGAAACCAAGGGGACAAGAGAACATGCTAAACCATTGACTTCTTTGCAAATCTCAGAATTCACTTTTACTTTATTTTTAATTTCAAAAGATGTCCTAACGAATAAAATTTCGGTAAATTATCGTAATATGTGTTGGAGAGCAGTCCAGTGGAATCGCATTTAATTCATGTTCCAAAGAAACAAGATGAAAATCCCTAGAAAATCTATTTTATTAATACAGTAGACGATGAAAAGAACTCAATGTTATAATACAGGTAATATATAAAATTTGATTTATCATTTTAAAACATTTAGGATTCACTTGTAAGAATTAACAAATGTATAAGACTACTAGTATTTTTTTCTCCATATTATTTGGAGAGTTGAGATTTAATTATATATAGAGAATGTTCTCTAAAATTGTCTTTCCCCAATTTCATATATTGTTTTTGTCTTTAATCCTTTTCCATGGTACGGGTCTCAATTAGTCCTCTCGAGACCCATGGATACCTTGCAAACTCATGAGTTCAGGCAAGTCCATGCTCCCGCGTACAGGTGACTTCCAGAGGTTTAGCGCTTAAGCGGTGATTTGAACCCCGACCTCGGTAAGTACAGTTGGACAGGCGAACTCCTCACCATGTCGGCCGGCTTTAAGAGGTTTTTGTGTTTAATTCATAGTCAGAAATACTGTATTTAACAAGTTATTTAGAAGTAATAAGAGGTTTTTGTGTTTAATTCATAGTAAAAAATGTTGTATTTAATAAGTATTTAGAAGTAATAAAGTATTTGAAACAAATTATAGTGATGAGTTAAATATTTTCCACCATCCACATTGTTTAATTCTGATTTAGATACCATCTCGATATTATGATATTATCTATTTCTTATTTTACTTGCTTAACTCGAGCCTATAAATCGGTGAGCTATTTTATTTAATTCAACAAATATTTATCTTTTAATCCCCGATTCAGGCCAATTTAAAGCGAAGAACGGACAAAAATGGGGTTCAGTTCAGTTGAACCGCTCTCGAATTTGAAAGACATATTATCCTAAGTCTCAACTGATCTATTCACGGGAATCAGTCCTGAGCCATATGTAAAAGTGAATAAGCGATGAATCACCCGATACAATTGATTCAGTCTTTTGATGGAGTTCAGTTAGAAAAAAAATTGGAGCAGTTCGTTGAGAGGAACCCATCAATGGCAAACGGCATGTCCCGACATTTTGGCATGATGTTGACCTGCGAAGTTGTCCTTCTGTTAGTCTATGTGGATTGAATTTGAAGTGGTCCTTTAGTCCATTATTTAACGGTTTAGTCGTGAGCGTTAGCAAAATTCCGTTTCCTTTCTAGTTCAAGTGGTAGCTACGTCAAACCCAAATTAGAGGCAGTTGAATTTCTGGATTAATTATTGGCCAAGAAAACGTTTTAATTAATTTAGCCTTGACAATGACCTCAAGAATCAAAGATACAATTTACTAGCAAGTAGAGCGGGTGTTTCCGACGGTTCAACGCTTCTTTTCCTTAAATAAGAACTTTTGTTTGAGTTTGGTTCATGGAGAGGATCTTGTGACTGAAATAGCTTAATCCTTTGTTGGGCCGATTCGGTGTTTCACACGATGAGAGTAACCGAGAATAACATATCACGGAATGCTTTTGGAGGAAGCGAGAAAACAGAAAGCGCACTAGTGCGTGTGAGCTTTCAAGCATAAGCCTATTAGGTTGAGATGAAATTTCATAAATGCTATGTAATCTACGAGTTCTCCGTACTTGAAAGCGAAGTCTTTCTTCCCTCTCAATTCCATCCACATCCCACCTTCAATCTTCATGATCCAGCTACGTTCACCTTATATGCTGATGATGAGGATATATCATGAGGAAGCAAGCGTAGACTCGAAAGCCGGAGTGCACTAGTGCGCTTTCTATTTTCTTGCTTACTTTTTCCCTCTATCAAATTTGAATTAGTCGGGATTTACTGAATACCAAATCGGTGTAGACTATGTAGACTACAGACTGAAAGGCAGAGGGACCATTCATCTACAACATATTAATGATGGTCGTTGCCCTAGGTGACCAATATTTATAATAAATTAATAGAAGAGAGAGATCTTATGATCCTCTCCTAAGTGGTCCCACGGTGGTCTACCTCGCTGTTTGATAAGATTGAGATCACAGGTTCGAGTTTCGCTCTGAGTATTATTATCATAAGGGACTCTTTAACTTATGGTTTAGGAGACACCAGTTTTTTAGACTATACTAGGCCTTAGTGGTATTTCGCTAACGAAAAACCCGTATTAGTACTGGTTGTTCAGTTAATGTTTGCAATTGAACATGAAAGTCTGAACATTACATAGCAGGAGTGGTTGGTTCGCCATTACTGTTACTCTCCTTTTACCTATTAAAAAAAGAGTGTGCTTGATTTAGTAAAAATTGTAAATTTAGCTCATATTACAGTAAAGTTTATATAATAAATCATAATATTATGTGGTAAAATTCATTCCAAGATTAGATTATACGAGTTAAAATTTTATGGTATGAATAATAAAAGTGATAATTACAGTGGGAGCACCCTTACGTGTTTGTGTTTTTTGACTTATATACTTGTGAATAACTAATCCATTTATATAATATCAGTTACGTTACATGTTTCAGTCTAAATTGCCGATGTTTTTCTAACATGAATTTCTTACCATTAACGAAACTACATTCGAAATAGTGATGGTTCTAGACTAAAATGTATAACGAAATTAAATATTATGGGATTGAATTAGCCATTTACAAACATATATATGTGATTTAACTGCAAAAAGGCAAATATATAAGACTTCTAGTATTGTTACTTAGGTAGTAAAACATTTACAGCCAAACCATGTAGTTCTTACATTACATCAAACTTTACAATTATTAGACTTATACTTAAGAAATTTAACACTTTTCAAAGACCATGATATAAAATTTCGACCGATAATCTGAGAAAATTTTACGATAAATATATTTTTCTAATAATCATACAACATTTTTATGTAATTTGATAATACTCAAACTAAAAACTTCGTCATTAACCCTGCCCCTTTCACGGGCCAATGTGAGTAAAATTAGTTGAAGTGATTGCGTGAAGATTTTTAACAGGTAGCAAGCTTCTACCATTATATGTTATGAGGATTTGTATTAAGTTATTTTAGCCTATTTGGCCATCAAAAATTCAGCAAGGGTGGAGGTAAATTACTTGTTTAAATTGCTACAATAGATAATCACCCAACAAAAAAAAATGCTAAATTAATTGAGGACATTGTCCTTTTGTTGTAAAGTGTTTGATTGAAAATGTCTCTGAGTATTCCACCTTAATATCAATCTAAAAGAAATTCTAGTTCCGCTGCTGATTGAAGTAGCCGCGGAACTAAGAGAAAGTCTTTTATATAATAGTGTCATCACGTGATAGCGTATAAGTGGTGACACAACTCAATGAAATTCAGCTATCTTTAGAAATATTTTTTAAAGAATCTTATAAAGAATCTTAAAAAACGTTAAATTTTCTTACCACAAAAGAAAAGAAAAGAAAAAACCCGATCAGATCCCTGTTTGTTCTCCCACCATGTCATCAACCCAGCTATGTTGCTAGCTAATCATGCTTTCCAATTAGACAGGAGAAATAGAGAAACAAAGCAACATAAAAAAATATTTATTTATTTATTTATTACACGTTTTATAAAAATTAACATTGTTGTGAAAGTTAATACTAAACTATAAAATAATTTATAACATTATTATAACATAAAAATAATATAAATTTATTATAAATATATAATTAATAATTTTGTACGTCTTGTATTTACGTAAGGAAATGAGTACATTACAAGCAATTATTACATGTAAGAATTAATTATTTATATTTTTTACACGTACATTTATTTCCTTATTTTATATATATATATATATATATTATATTCAATTTTATAGGAAACTCATGAGTTTAGAAGGAGCACAACGAAGTCAGACTAATGTGAGTCGAATTCGTAATGTCCCAATCCCAGGTTGAGAGCAATGTTAATACACCAAATCTGATTTCAACTAATTAGTTACATATTTTATTTTTTAAAATGTATTCCAATGTTGGCCTCCACACTTAAAAAATCTCAGTTCATAGCATATAACTTGCATGGAAAATATGGCTTTTTATGCTTAAGCACGGATCTCAAAAATTGTAGACTCCCATTAAGTTTGCGTGTGTGTTGATGTGCCCACCTTCATGACAGCACAAGAACACTTGGTGATGGCTTATGTTTGCCAACGAGGGTTAATTGGTCTAATTCTATATTTATACATCTGCATCCGACTCGACTTCCAAGATCCCTAACAGCACCCGACTTTGGACAGAGAAGTCCCGTGTTTAAATTAATCGAATTAATTAATTTTCATGGACCATTCGATTAACTTTGTAATTACTTCAAGATTTGACCCAATATCGATAAAAGAGTAATTAAGAGGATCTCGTAAATGGGATTCCACGCATGCCTACAAGCACAGATGGCAGGGTAAATCCGAGGTGCATGATATCACCAAGGGGATTTGAACCTCGAATGGGAAGTGCACTTCATCTTCTCCTTATCACCGGACCAACCAATTCGGGTTTTGACGTAGCGAATTCGTGGATATACATATGAGTACTTTTGGATCATAGTTAATTGAGATTCGGCACTGATAGGCCTATCGAGATGTTACAGCCGTGTAGATGTAGTGCTTCTTGGGAATCAAGAAATGTCCTCTTTTAATTGGAGAGCTGGAAGCTTCAATCACAACTAATACCCCCAAAATTCACGAGCAACCGTTGGATTGCTACTGATTCTCGCACTTCGCGAGTCTATTATTGGCAAAAGGCGGCCAGGGCAATCCCGGATCTTGAAAATTCATTTGATGGGCAAAATTCAAGGAGGAGTGGAGTGAATGACGAATTTTACGAGATAAAATAAGCTATTTCAAAGACAGGCAAAGATAAAATGGGTAAAATTCGTGTCCCTGTTAAATCCATCCATCCATCCGTAGGAGATTCGAACCAGTGAATTGCGTGAAGCAAGGGCTGTTTGTTTCGATTTTTTTTTGGACGAGAAAGCACCATTTATTCAATCAAGATCAAAGGATTCAGAGGAACAAGCATCACAGTTACGAGACAAACCAAGGACATCAGCTCTTAGGAAATTACACAAGGAGATAGGAACAACCACTGCCCAATTACTCGGGGTACATCTCCTTTTATACCATTGCACCACACAATTAGCACAATCATTTGCCTGTCGCTTGATCAAGCTGAAACACAGAGTATCGAACTGCATCGTCATGCTGCGAATATTCTGCACAAGGGGGTCAATCTGCTAGCATGGCTCCCCACCCACTTGAGTGATTGCGTTAAGCACAACTTCGGAGTCAATTTCCACCATAACTCTTCTCCATTCCTTGGCAACAACAAACTTGAGTCCTTAATAGATTGCAAAAGCTTCCACAATCACAGAGGAAATACTTAACATGCTCTGCCCATGACCACCAACTAGTAGTCCTTCCCTGTCTCGAGCAACAATCCCCACACCAGACTCCTTGGTAACCAGATCATGTGCTCCATCGTAGTTAATTTTTATGAAGCCTGGCTCAGGAGCTTGCCAACAAGAGGAGCGAGGAGCAAAAAGCCCCTTTCCATGGGAAGGTAAGCTCTTCTCCATCGCTATTTGTTTCGATTTAAACCGCTATAATCTCACATTATACTGGACTTTACACTACAAATAACAGAATTTGAATCGTAAAATTCATTATAAGATGAGATTACATCAGTTAAAAATTGTTGTTTGGTAATGTCTATGCATTCAAAACACGAGACTTTTCTAACTTTACATTCAATTTTACAATTATTCTACCCAACATATAAGACTTTATAACTAGTTTTACATTATTTTAAATATCACAATTTTGTATTCCAATTCATTTTCTAAGAAAATTTTTTTAATTCGAACTTCCCTTATAGCATAAACATTTCCCTTAATTTAACAATACCTGCACCAAACCGCTATGAAAGCTGGATTTTTTTCGATCTGAAATGTTGGTACGCAGAAGTCCAATGGGCTCTAACTAATCAATCTAGTACGAGCAGGGAGGGCCCACCAGGGGTAAAATTCTTCCAAAGTGAATTCTCTCTATTCACAAGACTCGAACTCGAGATCTTACTTAGAGGAAAAATACTATGCTATCTCAACCGATTCGCTTTGGTTGAAAGCCAGATTTCGAGAGTGTGGTTTGGAGGTTTATGGATTGATGATTAAGAATCGAGGGCCTTTTTAGATGGAATAGAACCTGTTGGGCCTTTCATATTACGAAACACACTTTATACGAACAAGCACAGACCGAAATGTACGAATAGAGATGGCAGTGGGCCCGGGCGGGCTGTGTATTTGGATACCCGGACCCGTCCCGCACCATCACGGGTCGGGTCATACGTGAGGGAAATTGATTGATGTTATGTAAAATATAATAAAAATTTACATATTTATGATAGTATAAATAAAGAAATTTAAAAAATTAAGAATTTACATAATTTTGATAAAATAAAACGATCATTATCCAATTTGTTATTATATAAGTATTCATAAATCAAGTAAATTAATTTTAAAATATATATTATATTATAATAATATATAAATATGAGCAGGGTAGGATGGAGTGGGGCAGCAGTCAGATCCAGACCCACGAACGGGTAGGGCAAAACGCGCCCAAAACCGGGGCAGGCCCGGAGGTCTGGGCCTATTTTGCCATCCCTATGTATGAAACCTCTTGGGCCTAATGTGGGGTTTGTTTGTATCTACAGATGAAATTCCCTCCTCTCGTTCAATTCACGTCCGGAATAGATGTTCTAGATGCGATTTGCCGCTCGCATGCCGTCTCTGTTGCCGGAAGTCCACCTTCGATGACAAAAAAAAAAAAAAAAAATTCCGACCGTCCTTCAGAGGCACCAAAATCAAATCCAGAATGAAAAGTTAAAAATATAACATTTAGAAATTATTACAGATACTATCTTCGCCTTCAATACCCACAAAGCAAACAAAATGGTTCCCAACAAAACTGTAAATTCTGCTCCCCACCATTACATTCCCTATCTATTGTATTCTAGATCAATTCTTTTCCAACAAACCAAATGCCACAAAAGATTTTATTTAAGAGGAACAGACAGAACCGCATGGCTAAACATGTCAATTGTATTGACATTAATTCAGCGAAAAGGAGAGACAATTTCATTGACATTATAATATTCACACGTGAGAGTTGATATCTACACGCGCGACGACCAAAGCAACTACCTTTCAACGGCTTCCTTTCCTGCCAAGGCTTCCAAGCTTCCAACTGTCAGAGCTTTCTTTCTTCTTCATCTCCTCCTCCTCCTGCTGCATTTCTCGGCATCTCTCTCTTTTTCTGGGGAAACAACTTTCCCTCGGTGACAAAGGTAACTAACCCTCTGAGCTTTCATCTAGTCTCCGAATTTGTAGAGCGGGCAAAATTCACCCATAAGAAACCGTGGGATTTGATTCCGGTCTCTCTGTTTAGTTCTCTTTTTGCTTATCTCAACCCTCAGCCTCCGCTCGGTTGGTATCTTTTCCTGGTTGTTGATTTTCACTATGCTTCTTTTTTGCTACGGGTATTTCTTGATCTCTTTCCGGCTCGGCTTTCCGGTCTTGCTCTATTGAAGTGACTGAGGATGTCCCTGCTCTGCTGTTACCAGCAAGCCAGTTTCAGACAATCATATTCTTGACCAGTCATTGATTATTTATTTGCTTTTTGCCCATGTAGTTGTTGGGCTTCTCAGCCTCAGGATGAGTTTATTAGTTCCTCTTAAATACGCGGTAGATCAGGGAATTCGACGTCCTGTTGATTCTTTCGTTGAATCCTTCAAATTCAGAATCGAATACTCTCTAAATACTATGCCTACATCGTACTTCTGTTCAGCTGTCTAATGTTGTCTCTGGGTTATCCTATGTCATCAGGTAGCATGGATACGAGGCTAGTATTCCTCCTCCTCCTCGTTCTCGGTGTTCTAGGGACATCTGGCGCGAGAAAACTACCTAGTAACCTGGAAGGTACTCTTAGAAAATCCTGTCCAATTTTGGCATAACTCATCGTTTACCATTCCTCCAGCATTGAAATAATGATCGGTTGCTCCTTGCATCAGCAGCGAAGTACCCAGAAGGGGAATCAGTTGATGTGGTCAGGAAAGACAAGGCCTGTGCTTTATGCAAGGAGTACACTGCCAAGGTGCTCGATTACCTCAGCGAAAACAAAACCCAGGAAGAGATCATTGAAGTTCTTCGCTTAAGCTGCTCACAGCTCGGTCTATTCAAGTCAGAGGTACACTCTCCCATTTTCTAATCCGAAAAATGAAAAGTACATTTTGTTGCAGATTCATAATCGATCAGTCCACGGCACGTGCACCTTTCGAGTCGATAACTAGTTTCAGGGAGTATCGCAAATGCTCTTTAGATTGGGTTCCGAGTCTTTGCTGGTGCGGGGCTGTAACTCGAACTCCTAGTTTTTATGATGTTCTCCACCTTCAATGCAAACTGACCTACGAAATTATCGATGAATCATGAACTCTGACTCTGATCTTCGAGTGCTCTTGACTGTTCTGCAGTGTGTTGTTCTGGTGGACGACTATGTTCCTCTCTTCTTCTCGGAGATCTCTTCAATTAAACCCAAGAAATTCTGCAAGAAGGTTGGCCTCTGCAAAGGAGCTACAATTGCATCTCCACAGATCGAGGAGGATGGCTGTGGATTCTGTCGGGATGCTGTCCCGGAATTAATGGATAGGTTGAAAGATCCCGACACCCAGGTTTGTGCTCTTCATGTCCGGCTCACTGTTTGATCTTAGGATTAGTAGCCTGCAAGAATGCTGTTTCCAGAAAGTAATAGCACTGGAAGAAGTATCCTATATAATACATTTATATGTTGTGGAATGATTTCATGATTCACAGCACCCAGCAGGAACATCTTTAACCGTGTCTCTGCTTCTGTCAGATGGACATAGTTCAGTTGCTTATGGAGGCTTGTGATGCCATGGAGAAATACCCTAAAAAGGTAAAAGTGTGTTATACATGTCCATATCCATCTCCTAAGAATTCCCCTACTTAGATGTTTGGTTTTCGGCAGTGCAAGAAGATGGTGTTCGAGTATGGCCCTCTGCTTATGGCCAGTGCAGGGCAGTACCTGGAAAACACCGATGTGTGCGCTGCAGTCCACGCCTGCCCTGCATCTGCTACTGTCGAGGAAGACCGGTTTCCCATCATAGAGGAGGAGACAGCGCTCTCGGACTCGTGAGGATAGAACTACTGTAGAACAATCATGGTATAGCGCACTATGCAGGGCTGTATATTTGTCTCTACTGTAAGTCGGCCATTCATGTTACGACTAGCTACATGGATCGATAGGGTCCTCAACAGGATGTTCTGATTGCGCACCTGTTGAAAAGCTCTACTCTTAGGCCTCTTCTGTCATAGGTACATGCGATAATTTATTCGACCATGATATCCCGATATGTTCGTGGTTCCATGTTATTTGGTGAGGTCAAGATTACATGTTCGAGTCTCACTCTAAGTAATAATGCCAGAAGAGGCTCTTGAGCTTGTACACTGATGGACACCGGTTTCTTAAACTATACTAGGCCGATGGTGATTCTACGTTGATGGGATCAGTGTTAGTACCTGTTGTTAAGTTCATTTGATATATTCGCGGTTGAACACGAAAGTCCGAACATTACGTAACGGGATTATTAGATAAAACTACTGTAAAAGTTTTTTTTTTTGGGAACTTTTTTCCCATAGAGTTTTGTATCGAGGAAACCATAACCAAGGACTTGCAGAAAAGCAGGACGAGCCACCTCGCCTGGAAGCCTAGGCGATTGACTTAAACTGGTGATCATCGACCACCACCCGAATGCCTGACCTTTAACCTTTCAACCTCTCTGATCAAAAAAAAAAAAAAAAAAAACCTTTAAACCTCAGTCAAGCGGCCGCCCAGGATCACGAATTATCAGATCTTAAAATCAAAATTCAAAATTTCCGCTTTGCGAAGCACTTGCCCTACAAGCATTCACTTAAATCTACTTTAGTGACGACAACCGTATGGGAGGTCCTGCAGAAAAACAACCCTACAGACAAGGCGGACGATTTCAAAGGGTACTCTGCAAGAGAGATCAAGAATTCTCGCCTGTTGATCAGAATGGTAACAAATTGAGGCAGGCTCGGAATACTAGATTAGTGATTTGACTCATTCACAGCCAGATCATGAAGATCTGGGTAGCATCGCATGAAGATGCAACTATGTTTAACATTTACCTGATCTGTATTATGTTCTTTGATTCGGGACTCACATTGCTGCAAAGGGGGAAGAGGAGAAAAACACGAATCTTCCTCGTAACCAAAACAGGAAGATGCAATGCCTTTCTCCAATGTTCTAAAGCTGTCCCCTGAAGGAGGCTTCACATCCCTGGCCTCTTTGAGAATTGGGGGGGATGAGACGCATCTGAGGCTGGATAGGCTAGGTAGTCAAGATTGAGTTAAGCTTCCTCCCCTAGGGGGCTGGAAGGAAAGCGAGCATAACTTCTTGTAAGTTGGGGGGGTGTGGTGCGGCCCTCTTTGAGAATGGGGGGTGGGGTGGTGGTCGGGTTGTGGTTGTATCACAAGGGCCTACCTTCCCTTCCCTTCCGTCTCACTTTGCATTTTCAATGCCAAAGTGACTATACAACTGGGGTGTGAAAGGCTCCTTGATTTGTGGTATAGCAACGGATTGATTCCCGAACAGTTCTCCGAAATCTGGCAAGGCCCATTTGCTCGTCTCCCCGTTGCAGGTTTAAGAGAGAAGCCTTCCCTCCAGTCGGAAGAGGGAGATCCCTTGAAGCCTGTAGATTAATTCATTCAGGTGCGCTACAGCAATAAAGTGCATCTCGGGAAAAAATGACGATGATGATCAGTACTTGAAAGGTAACCAGTAGACAATACAACATAGAAATGAAGAAATTGGAAAAACCAATGCAACTAGTCATGAGAAATCCTCTCGATCGAGGGATCTCAGGTGGAGAATAATGCGTGAAGCAGGCAGCAAGTACCAACACTTGATGGACATAGTAATCGGCTGCAACGGTCAGTGATTTGTAAGAATATTAAACAACTCCAGAGAAAACATCATATGATGGCGCGCGTGAAACGATTCCAGTAACACAACGCCCAAAGAACTATAGACTAGTGCACATCAATGCTTGCATATATGAGTTCATTCTTTTGCATTTATCCAAGGGGAAAAAAGAAAAGAAGAGTTCTTTTTTGCTAAAAATAATTTGGGTATTCTCCTAATATTAGCTACCACGATAGGGACAGTCCCTGAGAAACGGTATACAAGTCAACTGATCATTAGGAGATATTTCATTCAATAAAAAGCAATAAATGGACTTTAGTTTAACAGTCAACTGAATTTGAAAGTTATAAACTCCATTATAAAGTTTAGCACTTTATAAATCATGTATTAAGGTGCTTCCATGAATCTCAAAAACAAATTCCACCACCTGTTTCCTGATACTCCTAAGAGAAACAAACCGGACCTTAAAGTTTTCATAGGTTCCCTAAAGCAGGCATACAACTACATCAGAGAATAACACAGGACACATACCATTGCCAACAAGTTTTACTAATCAAATGTTTTAGGGAATGTATCCATGCAAATTTAAATGAACCAATTCTTCTGCAAAAATATAAAAAGCAACCTATCATTCCAGATGTTGATTTTCCAGATAACATAGAAATGCAACATTATTCCCCTTTCTTATTTGAATGATGAGATCAAAAGAACATTTGGAACAAAAAGGCAAAGAATAGACTTGCTGATACAGTTAAACTTATTCATCAGATAAGCAAGGCCAACTTCGAAATGCACTCACTTGGACCAACAGTTAGCTGGAGATGTCTCAAACAGATGAGTTGATGTAGGTCTAGCACTTGCCCCGAGGAAGACATCATTTTGGGTAGATGTCTTCTGATGCTTGAATGAAAACTGCTCCTCATTGATCTTTACCATTTGAAATTGCTGCAGTGCTGAATGTCCCACTGTTTGAGCCACTGCCAAGAAAATCCTTCTTAGGTGAATAAGTATTGGGGAGAAGTGCATCATCCTTGGTGAGAAGGGGAGCCAACGTCCCCTGTGTTGATGGACGAAAACTATCTAGGTTCAAATGCCAAGCTGAGCCACCTATGAAACCTAAACTTTCCTGACCCAGAGGAGAAGGCCACCACATTTGCCACGTTTTCTCCTCATTCAAAGTCGCATCTTCCACCAGAGAAACCTTCTTCTCCTGTGACTTTCGTGTAGTAGGAGGACGATTTAAATAACTATGCTTGTCATCAGCTATTCGCAGTCGTGACACTGGAGACTCTATTACGGCCTGCTAATCTCAGAAGCAACAGCCTTGCGTAGGGATTCGAATCAGTAACTACTTGCGTGAAACAAAGGTTGTTTGTTTCGGTTTAAAGTGCAATACGATCTCATATTGTACTGTACTTTACACTACAGATAACCGAATTTGGTTTGTAAAGTTCATTGTAATATGATATTATAGGGGATAAAAGTTGTTGTTCGGTAAAGTCTGTACATTAAAACATGTGACTTTGTAACTTTACAACAAAATTTACAATTATTCTAACATATAAAACTTTATAACTAACTTTACATTATTTTAAATATCTCAATTTTGCACTCCAATCTATTTCCTAAGAAATTTTATCATAGTTCGAACTTCCCTCATAACATTAACATTTCCCTTAATTTAACAATACTTGTACCAAACGGTTGTGAAAGCCACATTTCGAGAATGACGGTTTGGAGGTTGGAGTGGCTGTGCCTTTTTTTTTTTTTTTTTTAATGTTGAGGGTATTCGAAATTCGTCCGACTAATTCTCACAGCCACTGCGCTCGCAAACAAGTACGCATGGTAGAGTAAATTCAGAAGTACCGGTTGACCCTAAGGGAGTTTGAGCCTGGGAACGACAACAGGACACCTACACTCTTCCTTGCTACTAAGCCAAATTAGTGAAACAATAATTAAATATCCATGTAATTTTCTCTTAAAAAAAGTTGGTCTTCAAATTCTAAATTTATATTTCCTGTTGAAACAAAAAACGAAAAGATAAAGTACGATTATCTATTATTATATGACAGAAATGAGGTTAGTTGATCTCACTTTTAAATCCTCAAAATACCATCGATAAATATATTTCTAACCTATGGAAAAAAGATAAATAGGGATGAAGCAATAAGATCTCTTATATAATCACAACTAATAAATAATATTATAACTGCTCTCTAATTTTTTATTTCTAATTATATATTTTATTTATTTACTTATTACACACTCTTTAAAGATTAATTACCTACGAAAAAATTAATACCTAATTATCAAAAGCAAGAATTCTCAATCGATCAAACAATGGACAATTCCTTGTACAGCACGGATCAACGTCTAGTGTCATAGATTGCCCCCCCCTAATGAAAGACAATAGGTGTATCTAAAAATTTATTCTACTTGTGGGAAGTTGTTCCTGAGTATTGCTCATCATTGATTCAAAAGCAAGAAATTTCGTATTTCAATTCCTATCGGTAGAACTTTTTAAGCGTATTAATATTCCTTATTCCCATCATCTAGCAGGTCCAAGGTGTTTCTTGCAATACAAAACTACTTAGAGAATACGATGTAGTGTTACATATTTTTTTTGGGTATATACCGCCTCATATTTAAAATTAATGAGTCTGTGCTAATTCAGACTCGTGTAAAATCGGCAAACTGAGAGATAAAAGTCCTCCGATTTGTCGAACCTATTGTGGTGTTTGGTTGGGGGAGCGGAAATTCCATTTCGGGATGTATTCCAGATACTGTTCCGTTCCCACGTCTGATTCACATTTCAAACAGAAGTTCTAGATGCTAACCAAAATGGTATTCTTTCCTCTCCATAAGGAATAGATATTTCATATGCGATTTGTCACCTGTTCACCATCTCTTTCTTTCCTCTTTATAAGGAATAGGTATTCCGAGTGCGATTTGTCATCTGTTTACCATCTCTTCCTGTCTTCTTTATAAGGAACGGGTATTCCGGATTCGATTTGCCGTCCGGTTATCATCCCTATCATCAGAAGTTCATATTCGATGACAAAAAGACACAATTTTTGACCGTCTTTTTGAGAGGCTCCAAAATCAAATCCAAAATTGTTTCCATCCAAACTATAAATTCTGCTACTTATCTATTTTATTCTCCATCTATTCTATTTCAACGAACCATACCACTTGAAAAAAGTGACGCAGAGCAAGCGCGTTGGTCAACATGTGAATTTATTGACATTAATTGAGAGAGGAAAAAGGAAAACGAATTTCATTGAGACTATAATACTCACACGTGTGAATTGATATCTACAAGACCGACAACCAAAGTAACTACCTTTCAGCGGCTTCCATCGCCTCCAACGGTCAGAGCTCTCCTACAGTCAGAGCTCTTCGTTTCTTCTTAATCTCCTCGCCCCACTCCTGACTTTCTCTGCATCTCTCCCTTTCCCTGCCGAAACAACGTTTCCTCCGTGACTAAGGTAACCATCCCTCTGAGCTTTGATCTAGTCTCCGAGCTTGTAGAGCGAGCAAACTTCGCCCATCAGAAACCGTGGGATTCGATTCTGCTCTCTCTGTTTAGTTCTCTTTTCACTTATCTCAATCCTCAGTCTCTGTTGTTTGTTCAGTTCGTAGCTTTTCCGGTTTGCTGATTTTCATTATTCCGTTTTTTTTTCCTGCTTGGGTATTTCTCGAGCTGTTTCCGGCTCGGCTTTCCGATCTTGCTCTTTTGAAGTGATTGAGGATGTCTCTGCTCTGCTGTTACCAGCAAGCCAGTTTCAGACAATCGTATTCTCGAGCAGTCATTGATTATTTCACATGCCTTTTGCCCATGTAGTTGTTGGGCGTCTCAGCCTCAGGATGAGTTCATTAGTTCCCCCTAAATATGCAGTAGATCGGGAATCCATCAAATTCAGAATCAAATACTCTCTAAATACTACATCTACATAGTACTTCTGTTCAGCGGTCTGATGTTGTCTCTGGTTTGTCCTATGACATCAGGTAAGATGGATACGAGACTAGGATTCCTCCTCCTCGTTTTCGGGATTCTAGGGACGTCCAGCGCGAGACAATTACCTCATAACCTCGAAGGTACTCTTAGCAAATCCTGTCCGATTTTGGCATGACCAGTCGTTTATCATTCCTCTAGCATTGAAATAACGACCGGTCTCTCCTTGCTTCAGCAGCGAAGTTCCCGGAACAGGAATCGGTTGATATCGTCAGGAAACACAAGGCGTGCACTTTATGCAAGGAGTACACTGCTAAGGTGCTCGATTACCTCAGCGAAAACAAAACCCAGGAAGAGATCATTGAAGTTCTTCACATACGCTGCTCACACCTCGGTCCATTCAAGTCAGAGGTACTCTCTCCCATTTTCTCATCTGAAAAATGAAAAGTACATTTTGTTGCCGATTCATAATCGATCAGTCCACGGCACGTGCAACTTTCGAGTCGACAACTAGCTTCAGGGAGTATCGCAAATGCTCTTTAGATTGGGCTTCCGAGTCTTTGCTTGTCCGCGGCCATAACTTGAACTTCTCGTTTTTACGATCTTCTCCACTTTCAATGCAAACTGATCAACGAAATTATCGATGAATCATGAACTCTGACTCTGATCTTCGAGTGCTCTTGACTGTTCTGCAGTGTGTTGATCTGGTGGACGACTATGTTCCTCTCTTCTTCTTGGAGATCTCTTCAATTAAACCCAAGAAATTCTGCAAGAAATTCTGCAAGAAGGTGGGCCTCTGCGAAGGAGCTACGATCGCATCTCCACAGATCGAGGAGGATGGCTGTGGATTCTGTCGGAATGCTTTCCCAAAATTAATGGATAGGTTGAAAGATCCCGAAACCCAGGTTCGTACTTTTCGTGTTTGGCTCCCTCTCTGATCTTAGGATTCTAGCAATATACTGCAGAAGTCTTTCAGAATGCTGTTTCCGGAGAGTATATAGCTCTTGTGGAACGATTGAAGATTCACAGACCCAGCAGGAACATCCTTAACCGTGTGTCTGCTTTATGTCAGATGGACATACTTCAGTTGCTTATGGAGACCTGTGATGCCGTGGAGAAGTACCCGAAAAAGGTAAAGTGTGTGATACTTGTCCATATTCATCTCTTAAGAATTTTGCTGCTTAGATGTTCGGTTTTCGGCAGTGCAAGAAGATGGTGTTCAAGTATGGCCCTCTGCTTATAGCCAGCGCAGAGCAGTACCCGACAAACACCGACGTGTGCACCGCAGTCCACGCCTGCCCTGCATCTGCTACTCTTGAGGAAGATCAGTTTCTCGTCCCAGAGGAGGTAACAGTGCTCTCGGACTCGTGAGGATCGAACTACTGTAGAACAATCACAGTATAACACACTATGCGGGGCTGTATATTTGTCTCTACTGTAAGTAAGCCATTTTAGTTACGACCAGCTACATGGATCGATAGGGTCCTGAACAGGATGTTCTGATTCCGCACTTGTTGGAAAGCTCTACTCTAAGGCCTCTATAGGTACATGCGACAATTTATTCGACCATGATATCCTGATATGTTCACGGTTCCATGTGACCTTGAGCTTGTACGTTGATAAACACCAGTTATAATAAGCTGTTTGTGGCCCTACGTTGATAGGATCAGTTTTAGTACCTGTTATTAAGTTCATCTGATATATTCGCAGTTAAAACGAAAGTCTAAACATTATGTAATAGGATGACTAGATGATCGCCGCTACTGTAAAAAAATTTTTTTGGGAACTTTTTTTCATGGAGTTTTTTGTATCGAGGAAACCATAACCAAGGACTTGCAGAAAAGCAGGCCAAGCCACCTCCCTTGGAAGCCTAGGCGATCGACTTAAACTGGCGATCATCGGCCGCCACCCAAATACCTGACCATTAACCTTTAAACCTCAGTCAAGCGGCCGCCCAGGATCACGAATTATCAGATCTAAAAATAAAAATTCAAAATTTCTGCTTTGTGAAGCACTTGCCCTGCAAGAATTCACTTAAATCTACTTTAGTGACGACAACCGTATGGGAGGTCCTGCAGAAAAACAACCCGACAGATAAGGCGCACGTTTTTAAAGCATACTCTCCAAGAGAGATCAAGAATTCTCCCCTGTTGATCAGAATGGTAACAAATTGAGGCAAACTCCCAATACTAGATAAAGTGATTGGACAAGCCAGGTCATGAAGGTCCGGGTAGCATCGCATGAAGATGCAACTATGTTTAACATTTACCTGATCTGTATTATGTTCTTTGATTTGGGACTCTCATCGCTGCAAAGGGGGGAAGAAGAGAAAACCATGAATCTTCCTCGTAAACAAAACAGGAAGATACAATGCCTTTCTCCAATGTTCTAAGGCCGTCCCCTGAAGGAGGCTTCATATCCTTCGGGGCCTCTTTGAGATAAAAAGGGGGCATCACAAAAGTATACTTTCCCTTCTCCATCTCACTTTGCATTTTAAGTTCCAAAGTGACTATACAGCTGGGATGCGAAAAGCTCCTCGATTTGGGGTATAGCAATAGATTGATTCCCGAACAGCTCTCCCGAATCTGGCACATCCTGTTGCTTACTGCACAAGAGGACTTGAAAGGCAACCATTCGACAATACAATATAGAAATGAAAAGAGTGGAAAAACCAATGCAACTATTCATGAGAAATCCTCTCGATCGAGGGATCTCAGGTGGAGAATAATGAGTGAAGCAGGCAGCACGTATCAACACTTGATGGACAAAGGAATCAGATGCAACGGTCAGTGAATTGTAAGAATATTAAACAACTCCAGAGAAAACATCTTACAACGGCATGCGTGAAACGATTCCAGTAACGCAACGCCCAAAGAACTATGGACTAGAGCACACCAATGCTTGTATATATGAGTTCATTTATTTGCAAGCTGAACCCCCTCTGAAGCCTAAACCCTCCTGACCAAGAGGAGAAGGCCACCACATTTGCCATGTTTTCTCCTCATTCAGGTTCGCATCTTCAACCGGAGAAACCGGCTTCTCCTGTGACTTTGGTGTATTAGGAAGACGACTTAAATAACTATGCTTGTCATCAGCTATTCGCAGTCGTGACATTGGAGACTCTATTGGAGATGGCCTGCTAATCTCAGGCCTTGGGAATTTTCTGCCAAGCAACGTTCATCTCCTTCAAAAGGACCATTTCCTTTCTTCCGCCAGTTAACTGGCTTTGATGCAAAAGATCCAGCAGCACAATTTCCACTTTCCCGCAAATCCCAGTCTCATGTTGAGAGTGATGATAATACACCAAATCTACTTTCGACTAATAGTTATATATTTGATTTTTTTAATTTAATATATTCCAATGGTGACCTCCAACCTTGAAAAAAATCTCAATTCACAGCAAGTCCACTGCTTGGGAGTTTAAGGTTTCATGTTCTATTTCACTCCCCGATGGGGGTTCTTTTCACCCTTCCCTCACAGTACTACTTCGCTATCGATCACTCAGGAGTATTTATGGTACTACTTCGCTATCGGTCACCCAGGAGTATTTAGCCTTATAAGGTGGTCCTTGCTGACTGACATTCATGCTTAAGTACGGATCTCACAAATTGTAGACTCCCCGTTAAGTTGCGTGTGTGTTGATGTGCCCACCTTCATGACAGCACAAGAACACATGGTGATGGCTTATGCTTGCTAACGAGGGTTAATTGGACTCTCTATATATATATATATATATATGATATGGACACAGACATCAAACACACCACCTTTCCTTTGTTGAATTATATTATATTGAAGAATGTGACAGTTTTGGTCTCACTTTTAGATTTCAAAATTATCCCTTTCTTATTTATCTATATTTATTGAAGAATTTTTTAGCTAATAACTTCTAACGATCCTACTATCTTCCAAAGGTTTCTCTTACAATTTCAATTTTCTACGTTTATGCATTGGATTTCTTCCCGCTCTCTCACCACAATACTATCTTTTCTTATTGGGAGAGTTTTAACATATGGGTACGAGTATGGGAGTTTCGATTCATTCAATTCACACATAATAATAATTTCATCTTTTCCAAAAGCATTTGATAATGCTCACCATGTGTAGTATGAGTTATTCGTTAGTGTGTGTATATCTATGTATACACATAATATATTACAACCATGCAGATGAAGTACTACTTAGGAATCAAGAAATGTCCTCCTTTAATTTGAGAGCTGAATGGAAGCTTCAATCACAAATAACACACCGAAAATTCACGAGCAATAATATGTAACGAGTATATAAAATGATAATGCCTACGGAGTGTTACAAGTTAATAAAATCAAGCTATTTTTGGGATTATTTTTTCCTTTTATATTTTATTAAAAAGTTCTAAAAATAAATTCATCCCATTGGCACGTGATATCACGTCAGCACTATCACGTGATATCACGTCAGCACTATCACGTGATATATCCGTTACACATAAGACTCCCTCCAGTTGGCGAGCCTATTATTGGCAATAGGCAACAATAGTAGCAATGGATCTAGAAAACTCATTCAAGGAGAAAATTTCAAGGAAGAGTGAAATGACAAATTTTAAGCGGATGGAATAAGATATTTCAACGATAAATAAATATAAAATAGTTAAAATTCATATAATAAGTTGGATTTTTTTTTCAATTTCAGGGGAACGATGTCTCGCTTGCCCTCTTAAATCCACTCATGCTTAGGAGATTCGAATCAGTAACCACTCCCGTGAAACAAAGGTTGTTTGTTTCAGTTTAAAGTGTTGTACGATCTCGTACTGTATTGTACTTTACACTGTAGGTAATCGAATTTGGCTTGTAAAGTTTATTGTAATATGAGATAAAAATCGTTGTTCGGTAAAGTCTATACATTAAAACATATGACTTTCTAACTTTACGACCAATTACACTTATTCTACATAGCATATAAAACTTTATAACTAACTTTACATTATTTGAAATATCTCAATTTTGCATTCTGATCCATTTCCTAAGAAATTATATCATAACTCGAACTTCCCTCTTAACATTAACATTTCCCTTAATTTCACAATACTCATACCAAACGGCTATGAAACCCACATTTCGAGAATGGCGGTTTGGAGGTTTCACGATTGATTATGAACACTCGAAGCCTTTTTTATGTGCTATTGGTTGTGCCGGACCAAATGGGGTAGGATCGGCTATGCTCTTTTATGTTCACAGTATCCGAAATTCATCCGACTAATCCCAAGGTCCCCTACGCTAGCCAACAAGTACACATGGCAGAGTAAATTCAGAAGTGCTGGTTGATCCCAGGGGAGTTCGAACCTGGGAACAACAACAAGACACTTATACTCTTCCTCACCGCTAAGCCAAATTAGTGAGAAGAAAATTAAATATCCATGCAATTTTCTTGGCAAAAAAAGTTGGTCTTCGAACTCTAAATTTATATTTCCTGTTGAACATTAAAAAAAAAAACGAAAAGATAAGTCAATTATTTCATGTATTGGGCTATTGTTTTTTTTTTTTTAATGAAAGATAACAGGTGCATCTAAAAATTATTCTACTTGTGGGAAGGTGTTCGTGAGTATTGCTCATCCTTGATTCAAAAAGTAGGAAATTTCACATTTCGATTCCTATCGGTGAGACTTTTTAAGCGTAGTAATATTCCTCGTCCCATCATCTAGCAGGTCCAAGGCATTTCTTGCAATACAAAATAACTTATTGATCAGGAATTTTAATTTATAAGAAACTGAATTAATAAGTAATGTGGTGGGTGAGTAATAAGTTTTACTTAGTTTGATATTATATAACAAGAATTGAATATGAAATTGTAATACATGATTTGGTATTTAAGAATTTCACATAGAATTGATATTTACGATTAATTTGACAAGTGAAATTAATTGAGCGAAAAAAAAAAAGAGAGAATTTCATTGGGATTATAGTGTTCACACGTGTGAATAGACATCTACACGCGCGACAACCAAAGCAACTAGCTTTCCCTCCAACACTCGGAGCTCTTTCTTTCTTCGTCATCTCCTCGTCCTCCTTGTGCCTTTCTCTGCATCTCTCCCCTTTTCTGGCGAAACGACGTTTCCTCCCTGGCTAAGGCAACTATCCCTCTGAGCTTTGACTTTGTCTCCGAGCTTCTAGGACGAGCAAAATTCACCCACCGTAAACCGTGCGATTGGATTCTCAATCCTCAGTCTCTCTTCAGTTCGTAGCTTTTCGTGTTTACTGATTTTTGTTACGCTTTTTTGTTTTGATTTGGGTATTTCTCGAGCTCTTTCCGGCTCGGCTTTCTGTTCTTGCTCTTTTGAAGTGACTGAGGATGTCCCTGCCCGGCTGTTACCAGGAAGCGAGTTTCAGACAAGCATATTCTCGACCAGTCATTGATTATTTCACTTGCTTTTTGCCCGTGTAGTTGCTGGGCTTCTCAGTCTCAGGATGAGTTTATTAGTTCCTCTGAAATACGGGGTAGATCAGGAATTCGACATCCTGTTGATTCTTTCATCGAATCCGTCAATTCAGAATCTAAATACTACACCTACAGGCTACATCGTACTTCTGTTCAGCTGTCTGATGTTGTCTCTGGGTTATCCTATGTCATCAGGTAACATGGATACGAGGCTAGGATTGCTCCTCCTCCTCCTCGTTCTCGGTGTCCTAGGGACAACCGGAGGGAGACAACTACCTCGTAACCTGGAAGGTACTCGTTGAAAATCCTGTCCCATTTTAGCATAACTCGTCGTTTATCATTCCTCTAGCATTGAAATGACGATCGGTTTCTCCCTGCATCAGCAGCGAAGTACCCGGAATGGGAATCGGTTGATATCGTCAGGAAAGACAAGGCGTGCACTTTATGCAAGGAGTACGCTGCCATGGCGCTCGATTACCTCGCCGAAAACAAAACCCATGAAGTGATCATTGAACTTCTTCACATAAGCTGCTCACAGCTCGGTCTTTTCAAGCCAGAGGTACTCAGAGTTCCGAGTCTTTGTTTGTGCAGGGCTGTAACTTGAACTCCTCGTTTTTACGATATCTTATCCACCCTTCGATTGCAACTGCTCTACAAAATTACCGATGCATCATGAACTGGGATGAGCACTTTCATCCAACAGCATTCTTAGCTGGATGAGGCATGAGCTGACCTGCTACTAAGAAGTGCTCCGACTCTGATCTCCGGGTGTTCTTTGACTGTTCTGCAGTGTGTTTATCTGGTGGACCACTATGCACCTCTCTTCTTCTCGGAGATCTCTTCAATTAAACCCGAGAAATTCTGCAAGGAGGTGGGTCTCGGCAAAGTAGCTACGATCGCATCTCCACAGATCGAGGAGGATGGCTGTGGATTCTGTCGGAATGCTGTCCCGGAATTAATGGATAGGTTGAAAGATCCCGAAACCCAGGTTCATACTTTTCGTGTTTGGCTCACTGTTTGGTATTTAGGATTCTAGCAATACACTGTAGATGTCCGTCAGAATGCTGTTTCCGGGGAGTATATAGCACTGGAAGAAGTATCGTGTACATTTATATGTTGTGGAATGATTTCACGATTCACAGCACCCAGGAACATCCTTAACCGTGTGTCTATTTAATGTCAGGTGGACATAGTTCAGTTGCTTAGGAAGCTCGTCATGCCATGGAGAAATACCCGAAAAAGGTAAAAGTGTGTGGTACTCATGGATTTAAATCGCGGTCGCGGGTCGCGTAACGGTCGCGTCGCGGTTGTAACGGTTTCGGGTCGTCGCGGCGTTACATAACGGCGTCGCGGGTGTCGCGGCCCGAATTTTTTTTACGCATCCAAAATGAATAAAAATAAATATAAAATATTGTTAATATCACTCTCATTCTCACATCTAAAATAAGTAACTCAAAATTGTGAATAAATCATTATTGTACATGGTTTTTCACCAAGTGGTGGAATGTCGCGCTGGATCATAGTATGATTCTTCTCCATCTTCATCATTTACTTCACTGGATTGAATCCAACCATATCCAAAAAAATAATTTGCAGCACTATTACCAAAATTGGCCTCTTGATCCTCATGAATTGTTGGCGGTGGATGCAAGGCGAAATTATATCCATATCCATGATAAAAGTGAGATTGTGAGTAACTCTGATTGCTTTCCGCTTCAGATGAATTGCTAATTTCTAACCCACTAAAACTCACTCATACTATGATAATGATATGGGTCCCTATCAAATTGCATCAACTCTGCATCTCTTCGTTTTGTCCTGCGACTATGACTAGCACCGCCTTGTCAAGTTACGTACTTTCATATCAAATTTGTACATGTCAAGATATTGATGATAAATTATCCAAGTAATTTATATATTACATTGAATATTCATTCAAGAAAAATGATATTTCTCAGCATTTCTATGCATACAATATCAATATAATTTCGTATAAACATGTTTTCCGATAAAAGAATGTGTCAAATATATGTATTTTTGATAAATTTGAAATAGCAAAACATGTAAATGTGTATAAAAATATGAATAACGGTATAAAAATAAAGAAAAACGGCCGTCGCGGCCGTTACGGCCGTTTTTTGGCCCGTTACGCCGTTACGTAACGCCGCGACGGCCAGTGATTTTTTTTCCGGCCGCGATATCGGCCCGTAACGGTATCGGAGCCTTCCGATACCGTTACGTAACGGCCGTTACGGCCGCGACGGACCGTTTTTTAAAACCATGGTGGTACTTGTCCATATCCATCTTCTAAGACTTCCGGTACTTAGTTGTTCGGTTTTTGGCAGTGCAAGAGGACGGTGGTCAAGTACAGCCCTCTGCTCGTAGCCAGTGCAGAGCAGTACCTGGAAAACACCGGTGTGTGTGCCACAGTCTGCGCCTGCCCTGCATCTGTTACTGTCGAGGAAGACCGGTTTCCCGTCCCGGAGGAGGTGACAGTGCTCTAGAACTCGTGAGGATCGAACCACTGTAGAACAATAACGGTATAATACACTATGCAGGCTGTGTATTTTGCTCTGCTGTAAGTTAGCCATATGAATGAGTTACGACCAGCTACATGGATTGATCGGTATTCTGATTCTGCACCTGTTGGAAAGCTCTACCATTAGGCCTCTTATGTCATCTGTTTCATGCAGCAATTTAATCGGCTATGATATCCTAATATATTTCCAGTTCCATGTGATTTAGTGAAATCGAGGTTACGTGTTCGAATCTCACTCTAAACAATAATGTCAAAATAGGCTCTTGAATTTATGCATTGATGGACACCAATTTCTTAAACTATACTAGACCTTTGACAACCTTACATCGACGGGATCAGAGTTGGTACATGTTATTAAATTCGTTTAATATGTTTAAAGTTAAATAGGAAAATTCGAACATTACATGACATGATAATTAGATTACCACTGCTGATGCCCTCCTTTTTACTTAGAAAAAAGGATATTCTGATTTCGCATCTGTTGGAAAGCTCTGCTGTAAGGCCTCTTCTGTTCTGTCATGTACATGCGATAATTTATTTGACCGGCTTTCCTTTCACCTCTAAACCTCATCAAGCAGCCACGATGATCACAAATTATCAGATCTTGAAGTCAAAGTTCAAAATTTCTGCTTTGTGAAGCACTTGCCCTACAAGCATTCACTTAAATCTACCGTAGTGACCACATCTGTGCGGGAGGTCCTGCACAAAAACAACTCCACGACAAGGAGGATGATTTCAAAGTGTACTCTCCGAGAGAGATCAAGAATTCTCCCCTGTTGGTGAGAGCATAGTTTACCGAGGCAATGATCAGAGTGGTAACAAATTGAGGCAAACTCCGAATACCAGATAAGTGATTTGACTCATTCACAGCCAGATCATGAGGGTCTGGGTAGCATTGCATGAAGATGCAACTATGTTTAACATTTACCTGATTTGTATTATGCTCTTTAAGTGATTTGACTCATTCACTGCCAGATCATGAAGGTCTGGGTAGCATCGCATGAAGATGCAACTATGTTTAACATTTACCTGATTTGTATTATGTTCTTTGATTTGGGACTCTGTTGCGATAAAATAGATAACAAAAAAAGCACGCAGGTATACGTATCTCTTCAAGTAATAAAATGAATGATTAAGAGATCTTTCCCACGGGGATCTAGTTCAATCAAAACTAAGCAATAGACCAAGCAATTAAGCCAAGTTAGGCAATTAACAATTGGATAGGAATTCAATGAAAACAAGAAAAGTAAATTGAAAGCAATTAGAAGAAATTTAATCAGTTTTAAAGAACCTAGGGCTCACAACTTCCCTCAATTCTACTTCTAAATCCAATCCCAATCTCTATATGCAATTGACTACGGTGTTACTATCCTAGGGTTTTGTGTCTCCTTGCCCACCTCTCGGTTTAACAAGAACGTGTTTCTAGGACGATAATAATCACTCTATCTCTAGGCAATTAATATTAAGAAACCCATTGAGTTCGAACCCTAATTTGAATACGTAGGGTGACCAGCTAATTCTTGATGCTTTTCACAAATAATCCTGACCTCTCGGCGTGAATTATCCTAAATTATACTATCTCCGGCATGACTACGACTTCGTCTCTCGAGTTCATCGAATCTCCTAATCGATCTAATTTGTGGCCAGTCAATAAGAAAGAATTAAGGATGAGAATAATATAAGTAAATGATGTAATCAATCACATATAAAAGAAAGGGAAGAACTTAGAAAATAGAAAAGAGTTTCGTTGCTCGCCCTAGGAAATAGGGAATTAGTTCATGATAGAATTAAAAGAAAATACCAAGAAAAGATTCGAATACATCATAACTAAGAAAAGGAAAGAGGAAGGAAAGAAAAACTCTAGAATGGTTCGAAGCTGATCTCTCGATCCTCGAAATCTTCTTAAAGCACGTTGATCCTCTTCCTTCCTTGAACCTCGTGAGTGACTGGATTTCTTCTTGGCACAAAACAAATGTATAAAAACTGGTATGAAAGGTCGTCCTCTCCTTGTATGCTGCTAGGTCGAGACTTTATAAGGATAGAGAATAAAATATTTTATCTTGCTTAAAAATATTCTTCAAATATCTCTATCCTAAAAATATATCTTGATAAGATATTGTGTTTCCCTCAGAGTAAGTCAATTGAAAATATACTCCTTTGTGTCCTACTATATCATAATATCTTCCATATCGGGTTTCGGGATGTTTAAGAAACCCAATATTTCGCAAATATTGCGAAATCTTCTATACCAGCGAGAGGTCTCGACCCTGAGTCGTGACCCATGCCTCTGTACAGCTTTCTCCTTCAGGGAGTCGCAACCCCTACAGTATTTCCTCTGTTTTCCAGCTACTGTCCAACTTGGTTCTGTGAGTCGGGGTCCACCTTCTTGGCCCGATTGGTTCTTCATTAAATACTTACATCAATAAAAATCCCAGAAGGACCAACATTCTTTGAAGAAAATTTGAATTAATTAATTGTAACTTGATTTCACTCAAGTAGGGAAAAACAACCAATCATGTGTTCAAATCTCATAAAACTCGAACAACTTACTTGAATTAGGCCAGAAAATATGTTCAAATAAGCATATTCATATAATTAACAAACTCACATCGCTGCAAAGGGGGGAAGAGGAGAAAAACATGAATAGCCCTCTGTCTCTGTGTTTTCACATCAAAAATTCTTTGCAGATGAAGAGATGTCAAAGGGGCTTCTTACTTCCCAAACGGATCCCCTTCCTCGTAAACAAAACAGGAAGATACAATGCCTTTCTCCAATGTTAGCCGTCCCCTGAAGGAGGCTTCATATCCTTCGAGGCTTCATATCCTTCAAGGCTTCTTTGAGATAAAAGGGGGTATCGCAAAAGTCTACTTTCCCTTCTCCATCTCACTTTGCATCATTTCCAAAGTGACTATACAACTGGGGTGCGAAAAGCTCCTCGATTAGATTGATTCTCGAACAGCTCTCCGAATCTGGCACAGCCCATTGCTTACTGCACAAGAGGACTTGAAAGGCAACAATTCGACAATACAATATAGAAATGAAAAGAGTGGAAAAACCAATGCAACTCGTCATGAGAAATCCTCTCGATCGAGGGATCTCGGGTGGAGAATAATGAGTGAAGCAGACAACACGTATCAACACTTGATGGACATAGGAATCAGATGCAACGGTCAGTGGATTGTAAGAATATTAAACATCTCCAGAGAAAACATCTTATAACAGCACACGTGAAAAGATTCCAGTAACGCAACGCCCAAAGAACTATAGACTAGAGCACACCAATGCTTGTATATATGAGTTCATTCATTTGCAAGCTGAACCACCTCTGAAGCCTAAACCCTCCTGACCAAGAGGAGAAGGCCACCACATTTGCCATGTTTTCTCCCCATTCAAACTCGCATCTTCCACAGGAGAAACCAGCTTCTCCTGTGACTTTGGTGTATTAGGAAGACGACTTAAATAACTATGCTTGTCATCAGCTATTCGCAGTCGTGACATTGGAGACTCTATTGGAGATGGCCTGCTAATCTCAGAAGCAACGGTCAAGGCCTTAGGAATTTTCTGCCAAGCAACGTTCATCTCCTTCAAAAGGACCATTTCCTTTCTTCCACCAGTTAAGTGGCTTTGATGCAAAAGATCCAGCAGCACAATTTCCACTTTCAAGCAAATCCCGGTCTCATGTTGAGAGCGATGATAATATGCCATATCTACTTTCGACTAATAGTCATATATTTGATTTTTTTTAATTTAATATATTCCAATGGTGACCTCCGCACTTAAAAAAATCTCAATTCACAGCAAGTAACTTGCACAGAAAGTATGGCTTTCATGCTTAAGCACGGATCTCACAAACTTGTAGAATTCCCATTAAGTTGCGTGTGGGTTGATGTGCCCACCTTCATGACAGCACAAGAACACATGGTGATGGCCTATGTTTGCTAACGGGGGTTAACTGGACTAATTCTATATTTATATATATATATATATATATGATATGACCACAGACATCGAATACCCCACTTTGGATTAAGAGATCCTGTGTTCAATTATATTAGATTAAAAAATGTGATAACTTTTGTCTCACTTTCAGATTCCAAAACTACCCCTCTCTTATTTATCTATATTTACTGAGGAATTTTTAACTTACCCAGTAACTTCTGATGCTCATATTGTCTTCAGAATATTTCTTTTACAATTTCAATTTTCTACGTTTATGTATTGGATTTCTTCCCCCTCTCCCACCACAGTAATACCTTTTTCTTATTCGGTGAGTTTTAACATATGGGTATGGGAATTTCGATCGATTCACTTAATTCACATATAATAATAATTTTATCTTTTTCAGAAGCATTTGATAATATTCACCGTGCGTAGTATGGGTAATTCATTAGTGTGTGTATATATATACACCTAATATATTGCAACCATGTAGATGAAGTACTACTTAGGATGAGGCCTCTATAAAACCTTCAAGGTATGGTACCCTGGCTTGTGAGCGTCGCGGCGCCTTGGCTGCATACATGCCAAGGTATCGTACATTACAGGTTTTATAAAATTTTCCCTACTTAGGAATCAAGAAATGTCCTCCTTTAATTTGAGGGAACACCACGGCGCCGTGACTGTGTCCGGTCCAAGGTACGGTACCGGCAAGGTTTGATTGATTCGTGTGCCGCGGTGCCGTGACTGTATTCGATCCAAGATATGGTACCGGCAAGATTTGATAGAGGGCTTCTAATTTGAGAGCTGGATGGAAGCTTCAATCACAATTAATACACCAAAAATTCATGAGCAATCGTTGGATTCTTAATGATTGTCGCAGTTCACGGAGAAGGTATTATATGTAACAAGTACATCACGTGACAATGCTTACAGGGTGATACCATGTTAACACTGCCAAGTGGTATATCTATTACACATAAGACTCCCTCCAGTTCACGAGCCTATTATTGGCAATAGGCAGCAATAGCAACGACGGATCTAGAAAACTCATTCAAGGAAAAAATTTCAAGGAAGAGTGAAATGACGAATTTTAAGGGAAGGAATAAGATTAGTTCAACGATAAATAAATATAAAATAGTTAAAATTCATATAATAAGTTACAGGTTTTTTTCCAATTTCAGGGGAGCAGTCTCTCTCGTGCCCTCTTAATTCCATTCATGAGTATGAGATTCGAATCAGTAACTACTTGCGTGAAACAAAGGTTGTTTGTTTCGTTTTAAAGTGCAACACGATCTATCATTGTACTGTACTTCACGCTACGAATAACCGAATTTGATTTGTAAAGTTTATTATAATATGAGATTACATGGATTAAGAACTGTTTGTTCAGTAAAATCTATACATTAAAACATGTGACTTTCTAACTTTACAACCAACTTTACAATACTCGTACCAATGGGGTAATGAAAGCCACATTTCGAGAATGGCGGTTTGGAGGTTTCACGATTGATTATGAACACTCGAAGGCCTTTTTATGTGCCATTGGGCTGTGCTGGACCAAACGAGGTTGGATTGGCTATGCTCTCTCTTTGTTTTTTTTTTTTTATATGCACGGTATCCGAAATTCATCTGACTAATCCCCAAGGCCCCCTACACTCGCCAACAAGTACACATGGTAGAGTAAATTTAGAAGTGCTGGTTGATCCTAGGGGAGTTCGAACCTGGGAACGACAACAAGACCCTTATACTCTTCCTCACCACTAAGCCAAATTAGTGAGAAGAAAATTAAATATCCATGCAATTTTCTTTGCAAAAAAAGTTGGTCTTCAAACTCTAAATTTATATTTCCTGTTGACCATCAACAAAAAAGGAAAAGATAAGTCAATTATTTCATGTATTGGCCTATTGTTTTTTTTTTTTAAAGAAAGATAATAGGTGTGTCTAAAAATTATTCTACTTGTGGGAAGGTGTTCGTGAGTATTGCTCATCCTTGATTCAAAAAGTAAGGAAATTTCACATTTCGATTCCTATCGGTGAGACTTTTTAAGCACAGTAATATTCCTCGTCCCATCATCTAGCAGGTCCAAGGCGTTTCTTGCAATACAAAATCACTTATGTCGCGTTTGGTAGTGATGAGTCGAATTGATCATGAATTTTAATTTGTAAGGAACTGAATTAATAGGTAATGTGATGGGTGAATAATAAGTTTTACTTAGTTTGATATTATGTAACAAGAATTGAATATGAAATTGTAATGCGTGATTTGGTATTTAAGAATTTCAGATAGAATTGATATTTACGATTAATTTTACAAGTGAAATTAATTGAGCGAAGAAAAAAAAGAGAGAGAATTTCATTGGGATTATAGTGTTCACACGTGTGAATAGACATCTACACGCGCGACAACCAAAGCAACTAGCTTTCCCTCCAACACTCGGAGCTCTTTCTTTCTTCGCAATCTCCTCGTCCTCCTTGTGCCTTTCTCTGCATCTCTCCCCTTTTCTGGCGAAACGACGTTTCCTCCCTGGCTAAGGCAACTATCCCTCTGAGCTTTGACTTTGTCTCCGAGCTTCTAGGACGAGCAAAATTCACCCACCGTAAACCGTGCGATTGGATTCTCAATCCTCAGTCTCTCTTCAGTTCGTAGCTTTTCCTGTTTGCTGATTTTTGTTATGCTTTTTTTATTTTGATTCGGGTATTTCTCGAGCTCTTTCCGGCTCGGCTTTCTGTTCTTGCTCTTTTCAAGTGACTGAGGATGTCCCTGCCCTGCTGTTACCAGGAAACCAGTTTCAGACAATCATATTCTCGACCAGTCATTGATTATTTCACTTGCTTTTTGCCCGTGTAGTTGCTGGGCTTCTCAGTCTCAGGACGAGTTTATTAGTTCCTCTGAAGTACGGGGTAGATCGGGAATTTGACATCCTATTGATTCTTTCACCGAATCCGTCAATTCAGAATCTAAATACTACACCTGCAGGCTACATCGTACTTCTGTTCAGCTGTCTGATGTTATCTCTGGGTTATCCTATGTCATCAGGTAACATGGATACGAGGCTAGGATTGCTCCTCCTCCTCATCGTTCTCGGCGTCCTAGGGACAACCGAAGGGAGACAACTACCTCGTAACCTGGAAGGTACTCGTTGAAAATCCTGTCCCATTTTAGCATAACTCGTCGTTTATCATTCCTCTAGCATTGCAACAACGATCGGTTTCTCCCTGCATCAGCAGCGAAGTACCCGGAACGGGAATCGGTTGATATCGTCAGGAAAGGCAAGGCGTGCACTTTATGCAAGGAGTACGCTGCCATGGCGCTCGATTACCTCGGCGAAAACAAAACCCATGAAGTAATCATTGAGCTTCTTCACATAAGCTGCTCACAGCTCGGTCTTTTCAAGCCAGAGGTACTCAGAGTTCTGAGTCTTTGTTTGTGCAGGGCTGTAACTTGAACTCCTCGTTTTTACGATATCTTATCCACCCTTCGATTGCAACTGCTCTACAAAATTACCGATGCATCATGAACTGGGATGAGCACTTTCATCCAACAGCATTCTTAGATGGATGAAGCATGAGCTGACCTGCTACTAAGAAGTGCTCCGACTCTGATCTCGGGGTGTTCTTTGACTGTTCTGCAGTGTGTTTATCTGGTGGACCGGTATGCACCTCTCTTCTTCTCGGAGATCTCTTCAATTAAACCCGAGAAATTCTGCAAGGAGGTGGGCCTCTGCAAAGTAGCTACGATCGCATCTCCACAGATCGAGGAGGATGGCTGTGGATTCTGTCGGAATGCTGTCCCGGAATTAATGGATAGGTTGAAAGATCCCGAAACCCAGGTTCATACTTTTCGTGTTTGGCTCACTGTTTGGTATTTAGGATTCTAGCAATACACTGCAGATGTCTGTCAGAATGCTGTTTCCGGAGAGTATATAGCACTGGAAGAAGTATCGTGTACATTTATATGTTGTGGAACGATTTCACGATTCACAGCACCCAGCAGGAACATCCTTAACCGTGTGTCTGCTTAATGTCAGGTGGACATAGTTCAGTTGCTTATGGAAGCTCGTCATGCCATGGAGAAGTACCCGAAAAAGGTAAAAGTGTGCGGTACTTGTCCATATCCATCTTCTAAGACTTCCGGTACTTAGTTGTTCGGTTTTTGGCAGTGCAAGAGGACGGTGGTCAAGTAAAGCCCTCTGCTCGTAGCCAGTGCAGAGCAGTACCTGGAAAACACCGATCTGTGTGCCACAGTCTGCGGCTGCCCTGCATCTGCTACTGTCGAGGAAGACCGGTTTCCCGTCCCGGAGGAGGTGACAGTGCTCTAGGACCCGTGAGGATCGAGCCACTGTAGAACAATCACGGTATAATACACTATGCAGGCTGTGTATTTTGCTCTGCTGTAAGTTAGCCATATGAGTTACGACCAGCTATATGGATCGATCGGTATTCTGATTCTGCACCTGTTGGAAAGCTCTACTATTAGGCCTCTTATGTCATCTGTTTCATGCAACAATTTAATCGACTATGATATCCTAATATATTTGCAGTTTCATCTGATTTAGTGAAATCGAGGTTACGTGTTCGAATCTTACTCTAAACAATAATGCCAAAATAAGCTCTTGAATTTATGCAATTACAGACACCGATTTCTTATATTATATTAGACCTTTGATAACCTTACATCGACGGGATCAAAGCTGGTACATATTGTTAAATTCATTTGATATGTTCAAAGTGGAACATTGCGTAACAGAATAATTAAATTACCACCACTGGTACCCTCCTTTTTACTTAGAAAAAAGGATATTCTGATTTCGCATCTGTTGGAAAGCTCTGCTGTCAGGCCTCTTCTGTTCTGTCATGTACATTCCATAATTTATTTGATCGGCTTTCCTTTCACCTTTGAACCTCATCAAGCGGCCACGAGGATCACAAATTTCACTTAAATCTACCGTAGCGACCACATCTGTGTGGGAGGTCCCGCAGAAAAACAACTCCCCAGACAAGGCGGATGATTTCAAAGCGTACTCTCCGAGAGAGATCAAGAATTCTCCCCTGTTGGTGAGAGAATAGTTTACCGAGGCAATGATCAGAGTGGTAACAAATTGAGGCAAACTCCGAATACTAGATAAGTGATTTGACTCATTCACAGCCAGATCATGAGGGTCTGGGTAGCATGGCATTAAAATGCAACTATGTTTAACATTTACCTGATTTGTATTATGCACTTTGAGTCGGGACTCGCATTGCTGCAAAGAGGGAAGAGGAGAAAAACACGAATCTTCCTCATAAACAAAACAGGAAGATACAATGCCTTTCTCCAATGTTCTAAAGCTGTCCCCTGAAGGAGGCTTCATATCCCTGGGGGCCTCTTTGAGAAAGAAAAAAGGGGTATCACAAAAGTCTACCTTCCCTTCTCCATCTCACTTTGCATTTTCAGTTCCGAAGTGACTATACAACTGGGGTGTGAAAAGCTCCTCGACTTGGGGTATAGCAACAGATTGATTCCCGAACAGCTCTCCAGAATCTGGCACAGCCCATTGCTTGCTACACAGGAGGGGGGGATCGAGGGGGAAAATGACAATTATTAAACAACTCCAGAGAAAACATCAAATGATGGCATGCATGAAATGATTCCAGTAACGCAACGCCAAAAGAACTATAGACTAGAGCACATCAATGCTTGCATATATGAGTTCATTCATTTGCATTTATCAAAGGGGAAAAAGAAAAGAAGAGTTCTTCTGCTAAATATAATTTGGATATTCTCCAAAAATACCTACCATAATAGGGGCATTCATATCCCTGAGAAATGGTATACAGGTCAAATGAACATTAGGAGATATTTCATTCAATAAAAAACAAGAATTGGACTTTAGTTTAACAGTCTACTGAATTTGAAAGTTATAAACTCCATTATAAAGTTTAGCGCTTTATACATCATGTATTAATTAAGGTGCTTCTATGAACCTCAACAAAAAATTCCACAAGTTTCCTGATACTCCTAAGAGAAACAAAGCTGACCTTAAAGTTTCATAGGTTTCCTAAAGCAGGCATAAGCTACATCAGAGACTAACACAGGACACTTATCATTGCCAAAAAGCTTTACTAATCAAATCCTTAAGGGAATGCATCCATGAATGAACCAATTCTTCTACAAAAATATAAAGAGCAACCTATCATTTTAGATGTTGATTTCCCTCGTAACATGGAAATGGAACACTATTCCCCTTTCTTATTTGA
The DNA here is from genome assembly GCA_037672795.1 of Lagerstroemia speciosa. Taxonomy (NCBI): domain Eukaryota; kingdom Viridiplantae; phylum Streptophyta; class Magnoliopsida; order Myrtales; family Lythraceae; genus Lagerstroemia; species Lagerstroemia speciosa. Next base: position 4,337,814 of record CM075297.1, on the reverse strand, counting down.
ATGATAAGATCAAAAGAACATTTGGAACAAAAAGGCAAAGAATAGGCTTGCTGATACAGTTAAACTTATCCAATCAGACACGCAGGGCCAACTTCGAAATGCACTCACCTGGACCAACACTTAGCCGGAGATGGCTCAAACTGATGAGGTGATGTAGGTCTAGCAGTTGTCCCAAGGAAGATATCATTTTGGGTAGATGTCTCCTGATGTTTGAACGAAAATTGCTTCTCATTGTCTGACAATGGAGGGAAAAATGCTTTCTGCAACCAAGGATCTTTATCATTTGAAATTGCCGCAGTGCTGAATGTCCCACCATTTGAGCCACTGCCAAGAAAATCCATCTTAGGTGAATAAGTATTGGGGAGAACTGCATCTTCCTTGGTGAGAAGGGGAGCCAACGTCCCCTGTGTTGATGGACGAACACTATCTGGGTTCAAATGCCAAGCTGAGCCACCTATTAAGCCTAAACCTTCCTGACCAAGAGGAGAAGGTCCCCACATTTGCCACGTTTTCTCCTCATTCAAACTCACATCTTCCACTGGAGAAACCTGCTTCTCCTGTGACTTAGGTGTAGTAGGAAGACGATTCAAATAACTATGTTTGTCATCAACTGTTCGAAGTCGTGACATTGGAGACTCTATTGGAGATGGCCTGCTAATCTCAGAAGCAACTGCCGAGGCCTTGGGAATGCAAGGTTTCTCCAGTCCCATGTCTGAGATAAAACCAGACCCCAGATTCAACTGAAAGCTGTCAAGTGATTCAGAAACAGGCCCAAGCAATGATACAGGGTCAGGAACATAACATGGATCTTCAAAAAGCTCTGGCTCTTCTGGTATGTTTTCATCCAATCTTTCTCCAAGATGAGGAAAAATGGGTTCAATAGCAGGTGAAAAACCTAAACTACTGCTAGGGATATCATTTTTAAATGGATAAGCAGGAAATGGAGATGGCAGGCCAAAACTAATAGGTCTATCAAAAGATTGAGTAGACAATGATTGACCAGGCAATGGGGGGCTTGTAATTTCAGCTGGCAATTTAGTGTTAGGCCTGCTTGTCACATTTGGGTTAGTTGATGGATGAGCAGGTGTTGAGCGAGTAAACAATTGCTGCCATGACTTTTTAGGTGCGGGATTTCGTTGCGGTTCTAAAGGAACCTGCAGCAGAAATGTCACTATTTCAGCCAAATTTGGAAGATCTTAACCAGAGATGCATAATGCAAACTAGGATTAGAACGGTCAATGAAAATATCAGACAGCCATACCATATACGGACATTATTTATCCAAACAAATTAATACAGCGAATAAAACACCCCAAAAGTACTAAGAGAAGACAGCAAAGGAAAAAGAGTGAAGATATATTTCCCAATAAATTTGGTTTCGTCATTTATATTCTACAGGAACATGTAATGAGAAAAATCACATCAGTGCCTATCAATGATTTGACTTCCTGTATCAGCAAAAAAACCATTTCAAATATTGCATATTTTTCTTTATTTGAGTAGTTTGCACATGTCTACTACAATGTAAAGGATTACTTGCTTAGTTTATCAACATGACAACCAAATCTATATGGAAAGTGGGTAGCTCTCACTGTACTATGAATCAAATTTTATTTTTATCTTTACAAAAGGAATTATGCGTTAATATGCACCTTATCACAGTTTAGATAATAAATGAACATATTAGAACTGTTCTTGCCATATGATCTGTTCTTGCCAAGATTTTCCACCACCGAAATTAATTAGGGTTTTGCAACTTTCTAAGTAAGTCATATGATTACAAATTTGTGGACATATTATTTTAGCAAGAAAGTACTATTGTTTTATTTTTTCTTCATAAATAAGAGATATCTTGCATTTATTTTGAGATACAGCTATAACTAAAATTATTCATATTTCATTGAAATAATACCTTTACAATTATTTAACAACCTTACAGGATTTATTTATAAAGCAGCTGACAGGCTCATATATTTGTCAACTATTTTGTCCAATAACTACGTATAAAGCTATTACCAAATTAACTTTTCCTCTAACTTTCAAAATTTTAAACAAATATGGACCAAAATGCTCCAACTAATATAATTGATTCAGAGCAAAACCTTCCAGGAATTCCAACTGCTCTACCTAAGAAGGAAAGGGTGGGCACTTATCACAATTTGGCAACTCCCAATATCCACCTTGAAACTTTTATTGGTTCTGTTTCTTTTTCCCAATTAATGAAACTATTTTTTTGAATCAAAACTTGTGATCATCCAATTTAAACTCTTTCATTTCAATAATTTCGATTTCTTGGACCAGGAAAGAGTAGCTGGTGATATGAATATTCTACTGTTTGACCCATATAATAATATAATAATCAGGTCTTAGGGATTTAACTGGAACATGTCCAAGTTGCGTATATCTCTTGACAAGGCATTAAAGGAATATTGATTAGTCATTTCCAATTTTGTTCACATTCAGATCTCAGAATTAAATGTTTCACTTCCACTCAGACCTATAGCAACATGCATATCGAGAAATTATCATATTATAGATAGGGTACATCCCCTAAAATAGAGAGATAAAGGTTCTTCCACAACAATTCACAAATCAATCATGCTTTATAAAAATCATACAACTGCATGAGCATGAAATATTTTTATTTCCTCCTTAATTTTTTAATAACTAGTAAGGAGACTGCAAGAATGACAGGCCAGGCCACAGTAAAGAATAATGAGACAACCGATAAGCAATTAACCCTAAGGGTTAGCTCAAGTAGATATGAGCACCCACTTCATTAGTGGTTAACAAGGTCGTGAGTTTGATTCCTCCACCTGAGCATGCAGCCCTCGGTGAGGTCATCCACATATGTGCTTGCACATAAACTTCCTTAAATCGATGGGTTTGTACAACGTTTGTGGGCTAAGGAGAATAAACTCCTTATTGTGAAAAAAAGGGAAAAAAAATTCAATTAATTGTCTTACCCCATTTGCTGCTGATTTTCCAGCCACATGCTCAGGTAGACAGATGTCTCTCTTAGGTGCAGAAGTAGGAGCATGATTTACAGTATTGTTAGACTTGCTTTCTTTTGGAATAGCAATAGAAGCGTTGGCTGTTCTTCCAAAGAAATTAGTTCCACTAAATGCCTTAGAAGAAGATATCAATGTACCCCTCATCCGATCCAGATATCTAGCACCTGCACTGCCCCTATTAACTGTGTTGTTACCTGAGACACTCTTTGAACTGCGTTTGACATCAGAGTACTGACCCTTCATGCTGTCTATCACATATTTCTGATATTCTCGAGTATCAGCTTCACTCTTCTTGTCAAAATCATGTTTCCGGTCAGTTTCTTTACCCGCTCTCCTCTCCACTTCCTCAGCATCAGAGTTGCTCTTACTAGAACTCCTGTCTCTGTCTTTTCTTCTTTCATGTCGTCTCTTTTCTGCCTCTTTCTTACTGTGGTTGGCCTTTACAGGCGATGCTGCTTTTTCACTCACTTTCTCAGTATAAGTCTTCTCATCCCGAAGTTTTCTACGCTCTTCAACCAGCCTAGCAACCTCCTCCCGCTGCTTTCTTTCTTCCTCCTCCAGGAGCTCCTTCTCCAGCCTTGCCTGTCTCTTCTCCTCAGCTTTTCTGCGTGCCTTTTCACTTCTACTCTCTTGAAAGTTGCTTCCACACTCGCCCGTCTTAGTCAACATTTCATTGTGCTCAGCATTGAACGAATCATCTTCCCTTAATGAGCTACTGCTAAATATCTTTCTCCAAAGCCACCTAATGCTCAAGAAAAAAGAAGTGAGCAGCTTGCATGCAAAGATAACAATGCCTGAGTAGGAATTTTCTGCCAAGCAACTTTCATCTCCTTCAAAAGGACCATTTCCATTCTTCCACCTATTAACTGGCTTTGATGCAAAAGACCCAGCAGCCCAATTTCCACTTTCACGCCAGTCTTGATTGCATTTCCATCCGTAAGACCATGCCCTGCCATTCAAGAGGCTCCCACCCTTTCCGACCAAATCCTTGAAAATCCCGGAGTTAGAGATCTCCATCCCAGGTGGCACCGGCAACTCCAACACTGGTCTTTTCGAAATATGTCCACAGTATGAGCACATAAACTTACCCCCACATGGGTTTTGATCCCGGTATGGAGTCAAACAGTTGCGGCACTTCCGAGTAGCCGTCTTACGGAGCTTCTGCAATTCTATGGCTTCATTCCTCTTCCTCTCTCGAATCCGAGCATTTCTATGGGCCCTCCAGGCGGACAACTTAGGCATCAAAATCTCATACCAGAAGAGGGTAACTAAGAGGACAAACACACAAGCCAGCCTCGGCGAAGTAATCTCAAAACGAAAAGCAGGTGGCAAGAGCTGAGAAAGAGCCCATAACCCTATGAGAGGCAAGACTAACCAAGGCAGCATAGTCGCGACCCGGCGAGACCACTTCTGAATAACACAAAGTATACACATTATCCGCTAACCCACACCTATCTTCCCCGTGACAGATGGCCAACAAAATCACGAGCCCTATAATCCCCCTACACCTCCCAGAATCTTCCCGTATTTGAAACAAGGAAATGAAAACCCTAAGCTTAACCAATTGATACGACGGTCAGAGCTCTAAATAAACCAAAGCTGGCGCAACAGTCCGAACAACACTGCAACCTATTCAACCATCGCCACCGAGCTCGTACATGGATCCGCCTAGGCTTTCTGAGGAAATGAAGCAAAGGTAACGGAGCTGCGATGAAATGCCTCAATGGAGCGAGCTGATGTTTCGTAGACTTACAGATTAAGGCCCCATCTCCGATAAATTGGCTCCGGAATACGGAAGCGGAGAACCTGGTCGGGAGTACTCTGGTCGCCGGCGGCCGGCCAATTTGGGTTCGTTTGTTCGTTCCTTGCTGACGAATGAAGAAACTGTTCTGTGCGAGAGAGAATGTGAAAAGATAAGAAAGGTTGTATGAGGGAAAGAAATTTGAGACCAGCTGGTAACATTGGTTATAAAAGGTTTCACTGAAACGGATCTCCGACCGGAGTCAACAGCACCAGATCAGTTTATGAACCGGCCGGTCTATCCAATCAATCCCGGCTAAGTGAAAACAGAAAAGAGAAAATCATAGCACTTTGCACTGCTATTCAAAAATTCAATGTGTTCTAATTAATTCAGATTCAAGTCAGTTTTCATGATTATGAAATTCTTTCATTCACAAGATTCAGATAAAAATTTTGGCATATTGAATGGTTATAGAAGGTGCATACTCTATATAAACTGGGTCTGGAACAATCGAGTTCTTCGCGGTTTTTCTTCTGCAACAATTTCAAACCTGAACTATCTGCAGCTGGAAAAAAACAAGCGATCAAACATTTCCATTCTTCGGTTCTCGTGTGTATTCGATTTTCACAAATCATGTAAGCTCTGGTAAGAACAAGAATGGAGACATGAGGAAGAAAAACCGACAGGACAGAATCTTCTAGTCGATCGCTCGATTCAAGCAAGGAATAACGCCCTCCCCTCGAATCATTTTTAGTCGAGAATTCTCGATTAAAAAGCGGCGCAGTTGAAGAAAGAAAGTAGGAGATTAGGTTGATTAAGGATTTAGGTTAGGGATAGGACATTTGTAGATGGACATTGAGGTTGTTTAAAGGTTTCCTGGTTGTGAATCATATATGATGGAATCATCATATAGTTTAAGCCTATACTTAAAAGCAATACCCTTATTCTTTGGTAAAGCATTAAGCCATGCCCATGAGAATATATGCTCATTTCCTAAGGTTTGTGAATGGCATGTGTCTTACTAATTGATTAATTGTTAGAAGAATTTTTTTTTATCCGTAAAAGGAGGGTTGCGGTAGTGGAGGTCCAGCCATCCTTTTAGGTAATTTTTAGACTTTCGCATTCAACCGTGAATATATCAGACGAACTGAATAATCAGTATTGACCTGGTCCGATGTGCGTCAAAACACAAGTTCAAGTGTCCATTTTAACAGTAAAATTGCCTAAAGGGAACTCGAACCGGGACCTCGGCCTTACTAAACCGTATGGACTGAATTTTATACCATGAGACTACTGCACTTTGTGGTTCTGAAGAATTTTAAGGTAAGCACTATGGCGCCAGAAAATACTAATAAGATTGTAATGTATAAGTTCGTGACGTACTATAATTGTGGGTTGTGATTTTACTTAATTTGCAAAAGACTTGTTGGATCTTCCCCTATCAAATTAAACTGAAAAAAACATCCAATAACGAGAATCTGATGCAATGATATTATTTCTAATTTAAAATTAAGAGATCTTAATTTTATTTCTACTAGTAACACCAATTGCATTACATTATTTCTATTTTCTCTGAACCTTTTCGGTGAGTGGAAAAAACTGACATTCTACGGTTGATGGTAATTATGCATTTTTTTCATATCACAATATATCTGAACTTTACCTGACTAATTTTCATGTCCCGTAAGCATGCAGCAAATGCATATGATCATAAGATAAATCCAGATGAGCTTACTGGCCATAAGAAAAATTGAACATGTGATGGTAATGGCATGTACGACTTATAACCTAATATTGCCATTAGATATATAATATTTTTTTTTGCTAATTAATTTAATTATTTTTGTGCGTTTCTCATAAAGAGATACTACAAAGCAAAAAAGCAATATATATATATATATGATTATTCTCAGATATTTTTTCTTTTGCCTTTTTCTTTCTTTTTTTGTTGTATCAGTGTCTTTTTCTTCCTATAATAATCTCTCGAATTGACTTCAAGTCCCCTAAAGTGAGGCAGATGATAAAGAGACAAGCTTAAAATCCGCAGTTCATGTTTTTTTTTGGAGAATAATAAATGAATTGTGACCTAGAAGGAATACGAAGTAAGGTAAATAAAAGGGTACGAGAACTAAACTAATCAGAATCGGATCAATAACTTATTAATTCTAGATTAAGGATGGTGACACAATATCAAACTCCATTTCCTATGAGAAAATCATAGATGACCATACCTCACAATAACGTGTTGAAGAAGAACCAATCAAATTTTGATTATTATTAATTATGGCAATCGCTTAGGTAATTAACATTAATTTACTAATCTATCGTATTTTAGTTAATATTTTCTCACTCCACGTGACGAGATAGAATCACCTAAGAATTTCTCGTTTATTATGCACTCCATAGCTTAATCCCTAGAGGAAGCTTGCAGGCAGAGACTCGTCTCACCCTCAACCCTCGACCAAATTAAGGTTAATTCCGTCCATAGTTCGAAGCACTTTCCTTCGAAGAAAAATCTCCATGTTCTCCAGAGTCTGTTTTCGAAAACATCCGTTCGAGCATCGGAAGATAATAGAATTTGAGAGTACAACGTCGGTAAAGGTTTCATCCATAGTTTAAAGCATGTCTCCCATCACCCGAAGAAGGCATGTATTTTCCGGGAAAACGAGTTTCACGAAGTCTTTTGCCATAGTGGTGGCATTTTTAAGCCCGGAACACGTGGATCGTGGCGGGCATTGGCACAAATTTAAGGTATATTGATTTGCTTCTGATCGACGAGCAGATGTAACACTAGGTGTTTTTCCCCCCCCCAATCAAGTGGGAATTACATGTCATGGAATAACTTCAGATGGACAGTCAAGACTGTCACCTAACAAGTCTATATCTGGCCTGATGAGATGCCATATAAAACTAAAAACCAAGATTAAAAGCCTTTCCAGAATAGGGAAGAGCTATTTTTTAAATATGGAAGAGGTTGTGTGTTCATGTTGAGTACAGTTGATGAGAATCGAAAATAATAGAATGATCGGATCCTAGTACTTTGTATTTTTTTTATGGTATCCGAGTCCTACCTCAGATAATACCGATTCCTAAATTTAAGATTTAGATCCTACCATGTTGAATCTTCAAACTAGACCTATTCGGAACCAGTAAGATACCACAAATTTTGTCAGAACCTTTCAATTTTTTATCTCTATATTATAGATTATTTCGATTTTTTCATATATTTAATAATTTTAAAGTAATTATGTTAAAAAAATCATCATTATTACTATTTTGTATAGTTATTTTACCATAATCAAATATATTATAATTTAAGTGTGTTTCTATTATATTTAATTATTATTTATTATTAATTTTTAAGTTATACTGATATTTTATACATTATAAACCTATCAAATCTATGTAATTATTATGTTAAATGAAAGTTCGTTGAGTTAGAAATACAATGAACTAAATAGTTTAAGCATTAGAGTTCAAGCGGGGAAATTATGAATTATTAAAATTAACCGCTCGAATCGCTACAAGTTTCAATTCCAGTTCCGGGTGCACCTGTGTGCAGGAGTTGGAGCCGAAACCGGAACCAACTAGCTTGTAATTTTTTACTCTAACAAACCAACTCGAATTTTATTGAGATCTATTTATAACATACTCTATACCCGTGCATACCCTTAGAAAATAGGACGTTTTAGTCACAAAACGAAACTCATATCATTGTGTCAAGCTATTATATCAATTTTTAAATTTTAAAAGAAAACATATTGTTGTTGATGTACATCAACATAGCCTAACATTTAGAAGTCTGGCAGATCGCGACTAATTCACATTCAATCTACATTGATTTACTAAGGAATAAACCCAATATCGATCATAATTTTTTTCAATTTATAAAATTGGGATTGAAATTCTTATTTAGGAAAAAGAGACATCAGAACCATATCAAATCATAACCCTTGCTAAACTGTAGAATATCTACTCAGCTTACAAGAATTTGAGCTCACGTCTGCCTAAAAGCTCAAGTTTACAGGTAGCAGCACCCATATCCACCTAGAAAAACCAAATCTTCTTATATACGATATTTCAATCCATTAATTATTCGATATAAAATTCATTCTTCAATATAAACCATTTTGGAGGAGAGTAATTCAACATTTTTCTTCCAAAAGGGAAGTTCACCAACCATAATGTACCAACCTACAGGTGCTTGAATTGAATGCTAGCAACATATATAAGAGGGAGGGGAGGATATGGACAGGAAATTGCCAAGAGAAGTGAAGTTCATTAGACATCGTCGTACATGTTAAAAGATTAAAAGTTCATAAAAAGAGATAGAAATTGTACACATTTAATGTTTCCACACATCACTATTGAACATGTTGAACATGCTTATCACTTATTCAGTTGTTTTGTGGTTATGGCAGTTTGGCAAGTGAATTGGGAGAGGTTGGACATGGAATTTGAGCTGGCTTAAGATGAGAAAAACATCGTGCTTAGTAGTCCCTTGGTTAGAACATATGCAGACTGATAATAGTGTTTTTTTTTTCTTTTCTAAAGTTAAATAATAATAGTGATTATTGTTATATAAAATAAAACGTTTGATTAAACTCACAAGTTTCACCAGTCGAATATTATAATTTAACTTATTAAATTATAATAAGTTACAAATAAAAATGATCTTATTATAAAATTTTATCTCAATATTTTACATTTATTTATACGTAACACGTGTCTGTGTCTAGTCTTTAGATATTGGCTGTGCTTGTCAATTGAAGAGAGGAGGAGGAGGAGGAGAAATTGAGGGGGGGGGGGGGGGGGGGGGAATGTCCTAGGCCCACGGTCTGTAGGTGGACCGAGGTGCTTCAGAAATGAGTTTATTAGAGATACTTTTCAGTAAAATTGTATCGATCAATTAGGTTAGTTATTATCTATAGGATTTGATGATGTCAGTTTATCTAATATTCTGAATTATTTATTTTGCAATTTATTTTATTTTCTAAGCCGATAAATATGCAGACCATCTCATATTATCTTTGAGTCAGCCAGTCATTATAATAACAATAGACTCCCGTGATTTGGAATTATAACCGACCATATTTATCTTTATCAACATCTCCACATCTCCACTCTCTTCTTTTATCATGGATTATATAAAATTTATCATAATCGACTAGCACCATGGCTAAAGTTGCCATCAAATGACAAATGGGAAGCGATACGATGGTGTCGACCGGGTCCAGATATCATGTATTTTTCGTGATCTCAAGATCTCATATCCTACATAAGATTGATTTCTAATTCTTTTTTAAATTCAATCTTTACCGTGTTAAATTGAAGAACAGGACATACCAGAAACTTGTAATATACCACAATTTTTTTAAACATGTCCATTAATTTTTTTTCCTGATCATATTGATAACTTCACGAATGTGTGCTTATTTAAACATATATATATAGGTATATATATATATATATATATAACCACTACTACTATATAATCGAGTTTATGGTTGATTTTCATCATTTTTTCAGTTGTTGTTAGTTTAGCATTACCATTTTATAAGAGCTTAGTAAATTTTAGTTTACGTAAATTTCTAGTATGCTTTTCATTATTAGTTATTGCATTTTTTTAGTTGTAGTTATTTTTGTTTCAGGATATTATTAAAAAATTTTAAAATAACTAAATTTTATTGATTTTTGACCGCTCACAGAAGCACCAGCTTGTCTAGGGCAAGACAGGACAATTGATTGGTCCCCCATTAAGATCGAGTTCACCCCAGGCTAGCTCCATGTTCAACCATGCCGCTCGATTTACAGAACGATTTTTTTAATTTTTTTTATAAAAGAGATTCGTGCATCTAAATAAGGGTAAAAAGAAGATAAATATAAAAATATACAAAGAATTTAATTGATTAAAATTAAGATTTACGATCTCTTTATCTTAAACTAAGGACCCATTTTACTGCATTAAATCCCTTCATCAAATTCGACTTATGCCACAATCCTACGATCTGGACTACTGGCAGTCGTCAGATTGTCTACCAAATGTGACTTCCAACTTCCGAGGATTCTCGAGACTAAAGTTCTATCCAACAATATATCAATTAATCAAGTATCTATGATATACAATTAGCCTGTCTGTGTAAATAATGAAATTATATATGTTAAAGTAATGGTTTCCATTGACATCATTTCATAAAGTGCAGGGACTTAATGTATAAATTCTAAAAAGTAACTTCTGATTCTACGTTTACCCGAATGCGAAATTAATAAAATCTCGAACAAGTTATGCAACTGAGGAGGTCACGGTACCTGTGTCACATGTGATAAATACGATTTGTCTGACATCCGTTAATCAAAATGCAAGATACACATCTCAAAAGGGGTAGTTTACGTAAATGATCCAAACCCGAATTTTGGTGTTGGATTCAGGAATGCTTCCGTCCATGTTCTCTGCTCTCTTGATAATTTCAACACGTTGGATCTTAATATTATTCGATAACAATTCTATCCCTATCTGTGTAAGAAATAGGGAAAGGTCATAATTCAAAAGCTGAATACGATTTTTTTCAATGAGACAGTCGACAATACACTGAATCACTGACCCGGCATAATTCTAGTCGTCATAAGATGGTTACAATTTACAGTATGTTTCAGACTCGATGTACGCCCACCCGAGTCACTGACCCGACAAATTCGGTCACTAATTATTGGCGGACAAGCGCGCTCAACAATCTCATCCACCGGAGCAAGACTTTCGGCGAATCTCGGGTCTGATTCGGGAAAACCAATGGGGCCGGGGCAAAATATTCTACGTGGGATTTGCATGGCAATCCCGGAAATCTTGCAACCCGTGAAGGCCTATTTAGATTTAGTTGTCATTTCCTTGTCTACATCTCTTTCCTGGTGAACTGTTGCTGAAAAGCCAGTGGACGCTGGAAGCCGAAAAGAGGGTCTAATCACCGTCCGCTAATCAGCAGTCCATGGAATCCGCCCCATAGTTCTCAACACGGCAATGGCTGTTTTCACTTTTCCAGTGTGCTTGAAGGATTCTGTCATATGCATATAAGAACTTCTGTGGCTGAATCGAACCGGTGGACCGTACGGTGATTAACTGCGTCTGAGATCTCTCGGGATAGTGAATTGCATTGAATTGCCTGTATTAGCTTAGATGGGATTCGGTTTTGTTACTTATTCTCAGACTTGGGATGTCACTAGACAGTTGGTGTTAGTTTGATCTGGTACGGTGATACTGTCATGATAAGACGAAGGCTCAAAAGTTATACTATCAGTCTAGAGAGATGAAACGTCAGTTCAAACAGTTGTAATCTCGATTCAAATAGTTGTAACCGATCGTCTACAACTTTCTGAGATGAGATTACAACATTTTGGACTGAGTTACTATTTTCGAACAGTCAAAATATCTTGCCGACAAGGTTTAATGATATTGTCCATGAGCACAAACCCTAAAAGAGTAGAGAGATCTAAGCTAGGTTTGGCGACAACATTTGAGGCTCCTGATCTTGAAAAACTTTTTATTTTAATCTATCAATGTGGTGGATACTGTGATAGGCGGTCGACATCGAGCTTCCTGTTTGAGTTTACACGTCCCTTTCTCAAAGAAATCCTAGCTTGTAGTCAGTATCCGGTCTCGAACTCGGTACGTGATATATAGAGGTTCATCATCGATAGGGCAATAGCCGTGGATTGATTTTTTATGAGAAGTTCTTGGTTCTTCCCATTGGGTCTTTTGGATCGAGCTTTGAGAGATCTGGGTGAAACTCCTAACAAGTCTTGTAAAAATGTCTAGTCCAGACACTCTAGCCTGCATCGACCCTCTAGTAATTAAGTCAGGGGCTAAATGAGAGCAAGAGGAGAACATGTGGACGAATCGTGAGTGGAGTCCGGGAAGTCCAAAATGATGGAAGTTTCGGGTCTTTTGGACCGCAGTTCTCTAGACTCCGAGCGATTTGGGGTGAAGCTTCTAAGTCTTGTGAAAAAAGGTCGAGCTGGGGCTTGATGGTTTGGATCGACCCTCTGATATTTAAGTTAGAGAGGGGATGGGAAGAACTCAAAGAACGTGAAGAGAGAATACAAGGAGAGAGTGTGAGTAGAGTAGAGACAGTAGGAGGATAGGTGGATGATCTTACCCCAGATGAGCAGTGGGCATTTCTAAATTTTACTTGGGACGAGGGCTGCAGTGACAATCATCTCGAAAACTGTTAGTGGGAGTAGGATTCGGTTGAGTCGGACAACAATAAAAGTAAGGAATTCGGTTAGATGGAATGCGAGTCGGGATACCGAAAGCCGAGTCAGGTGTCCGATGTCCGTGTCAACGTCGATTCCAACGTGGCCTTTTAATGATCAAACCGACCATGCTTACGAGGACAGACTCTAAAAGGGTGGAGCATGTAGCACTGGTACAGCCGTGGTCGGTTCGACTTATATAACAAAGATGATGCTTCGATCATCTTGCCTTGGGAAACATTACAAACTGCACCGGTTGGACCTGTGTTTATGATATGTTGGCAAACAAACTGGAACCGAACAGAAAGAATCAGTTCTCCTTGAATAGGTTCTATTTTACTTCGATTTTTATGATGACAATAAGTTTTGTTAATTTCTATGTACACCAATTCGGTTAACTAATTAGAACAAAATTGAAATAGTTTTATTGTTTTTTATTTTAAGAATAAAATAATTTGACAAGGTTATGTTAAACCAAACAGTTTAAAGCAGTCCCAGTTTCCCTCTAAAACAATTCTAGTTTGGACTTCGTATACCAAACCAGTTCTAGTTCGAACTTAATATACCGAACTTGGTTCTTTTGGTTTGGTTCGAAACTAATCCAGCCTCCAAGCCAATTTCTACATATATGTAATTAACACTAGCATTGTTAATTGGGTTGGAACCGGTCCTGGACTAGCCCAAATATTTTGGTTTGAAAGCCAGTTACGGTTTAGGTCCAAAAAATGGACCTGTTGACTCGGAACATGCTCGAAACTGGAATCCATCCCGGCCTGAACTAGAATTGGCCCAAAACTGTGACCCAAACCATCCCGATCTAGTATATACACGATTTAAAAAAATAATTAGTTTTAAAAAATAAAGCACAAATTCTTCAATGGTTAACTAAAAAATAACGAACCATAGCTTGTTTGGTTCGGAAAGGAACAATGATTGGTCTAGTTATCCCAGTACGGTTCGGTTCATGGCATCATGAACTGTAGCCTGCACCTAGCCCGAACCGTTAAGCTTAGTGGGTCAATTTGGGGCGGCTCCAACTGGTTAATGAACTGCCATGAATCAGCCTAATTAAAATCAATGGTTGACTAAGGAATGAGTTTTAGTGCAGTGTCACAAAACTATGCCTTACAATCTAGAGATTGGAGGTTCAATCCTCAAATAGTCTGTGAGAGTTATGTATCTCATTTATTTATCTATCTATATCCTTATATCAGGCCTCTAAGTCCCCCTTATCAAAAAGGAAAAAGACAAAGAAAATTAATAGTTGATAGGGCTGCTAAAAAAAATCACAAAACTCGAACCCAACAAACAATAATCAAATTGTTCAAACCAGTTCGCTAATGGTTCTGCTTTTTTACCAAGAAGATGTTCGGTTAATTACTTGGTATTATTAGTTCGATTAATTGCTATTAACCAAACCAAAACACTTTCTAATTAATAATTAAATAAAATTAAAATATACAATTTTAAACAAAAATACATATTTTACTTAAATTTTTTATGGTTCGGTTAGGTTAATTTCCTAACTGAACAACACCGATTGTATTTTTATATTGAATTTTATTTACTTACTTAAAAAATCCGTTAACTGGTTAACATAATCATTTAAACCGGTTTTAAGCAATTTAATTTTTTCTTTCTCAAATAGTTACGGTTCAACTCCTATACCGTCCAATCAAATTGAACCAAAAATATAACTCCGTTTGAAATAATTTTAAACCGAACCGAACCGAACCGAACCGAACCGAATCATGAACACTCTAATAATTGATACACCGCTTGTTACGCAGAAGAGGGAGTGGTAAATACAAGCAAGCATAGACAATACATAATTACGGTTTCATCCCTGCACCCGGGGGCCACCGACAAGACATTGCCTCTCCAATCATAGAAAGGCTGCATCCACTTGTCTTTAGGGAGAAATTTTAGGCAAAAGAAAAAGCCAAACATTAATAAATCTATTATTTTTATTAAAAAAATGATGTAAGGCCGATACGGCTCCTGAATTTTAAAAGAATTTATTCAGAATTTATTAAGATTTTAAATATTAAATAATGTACACGGAAAAATCATAAAATATTTTTACTAATATTGAATCATAGCCTGTATGTTCTGCTTACGAATGCACATAGTAAGATAAATTTAGAGGCGAATGCTAACCCGAAGGGATTTGAACGTTAAGGTATATCAATACTCTTCCTTACTGTCCTAAGAGAAATAGTAGTCTAGATTCACGTGAGAATTTCTCGTAAAACTGTATTAGCATTTACAAATTGAGAATTTCAAGTTAAAAGTCCAACACAAAGCCATAATTAGGGAACATGGAATCCTGTTTGGTAGGTGATTAGGCGTTGCAAGATGGAAAATTGGCTCGAGCGGGCCCCACCCCCTCCCCTCTTTTCTCCTTTCTGCCCATCCTTTTTCCATGGCGCTGTTATCCTTCTCTTTAATTGCTCACTAAAATTAACGATGACCTTTTTTTATGCAACACGATCCGAAATTAAGTAAGTTTAGATAAAATTTATTTAAATATAAATTCATTTAGATACGAATATGTATAAATATGATAAATAAATGTGTTTAACTAGGTTTGAACATGTATAATACAGCACGACACCTTTAAATACGTTTATTAAATGTATTCGCTATTATATATATAGACTCATTTGATATATGAAAATTTTATGATATATAAAATATTACATACATTACATGTATCATTATTATTAAAAATACTATTACATAATCAATAATTGATTAATATTACTTATTTATTATACTAATTATCAATAAATATTATTATTTTAGTAATCATATCATATATTACCATATTATAAGTATATATTATCGACATTTCACATTAAATAGTTCAACCAAGTTTAGATACGACCATTTAGATACGAACCCGTTTAGACATGAAAAATAAATATGTCATATCCAGATTATTGCGGTTTCTAACCCGGACACGTTTAGACAAGATACGTTTAACATGACACGACACACTTTACCAGGCCTAACGGAAATCCCACTTGGTAGAGAATTTCGGTTCGAACCACTCGTATTCAAAAATTTAAGAGACCCTGACTACTAGTTCAATTTGAGTTGGAAGATTCCATTGGAAGTAAATCTATTCTAAAATGAATTCTCTCCATTTATAATATTCGAATCCAAAATTTTATTTAAAGCAAAGAGGGAGTTGAGAAATCGATTGAGCAAGTGATATCCTTATATTTGTCGATTTTTTACCGCAAGACTCGTCTCATCACATTATCTCTCTCTTTCTCCTATTCTGTATGAAAAATTCCACGGTCCCTCAGGAGAGTTTTTTGTGTAAGCGGAGAAATTCGCGGTCATCTTATAACGCCATGTGAAATCTGTAAGTATTGATCAAATTATAACAAATGAGTAAATTAATGTTCACAACTAGCAGTTTTCGTAAAAATTATTAGTCGGCATAATTTAATTGATATTTTCTTACCGTATTAGTATGAGATAGGATTATTCAATATTTTTTCGTGTAACCGGTATATCTTATAACATGTTTTACAATGTTATTCGACATTTAACATGTCCATATAATAACTCTAATATGTTTAATATTTATTAATATGTTAAATAATTATTAATTTATGAGATATACAAAAGCATATTCTTATTTTGTTATTTTCGACCTCACCAAAAGGCAGGGAAAATATATTGTCTTATAGTATTATTATACATAGTACTTATGTGATAACATTAATTAATAAAATTTAACTACTTAGTATTTATTAATAAATTTAAAAATTAAAAAAATTAAAATGCTTAAATTTGATTAGTTTATGTTAATACACGAGTACGATTATATAATAATAAGAAAGTTTTCTATAGAATTGTTGTACCACATGATATATCTATCTAATTAAAATTCATCATTTATATCTATACTATAATATTATATATAAACGTTTGAAAAGTTTGATATCTTTTTTACTTTTTATATTTTTTCTCAATCTAATTTATATATTAAAGTTTATTATTTGCACCTAATTTTCAAATTAAGGGTAAATTAATATTTCAATCAGTTTCCTCCCTACTATATTTACTATCTTAATAGCAAAAATCTCCCATTAACTGCTGAGATTCTCTCATCTCACTCTATATTTGTAATTTTTAATAACAAAACTTTGTCAAATTTTTAAATGAATTATTTAAAGTTGTCAAATTGAAAAGATAAAACTGATATTGTATACTAATGAAACTGAGAATGTTCTATTTACTAATATAAGTTAATGAATTTTAAATGAATTAATTTGTAATAAGATATAAATAAGTGATCTAATTATACATACTTACAAGTAACAAATAGTCTAACCAGCTTATTACCTTAAAAAAAAATTATATGGAGCCCGTATCTAGTATTTATCAAATTACACTATTTATTATAAATTTTTAATAATTTTTACTATTGATATACTTTTTCTATTATGGTTCACAATTTATTATAATTTTTTATTTTTTAAAATTTAATAACAATATATATAATTATTAAACATATATTAAATTATAATTAAATAAATATAATATATTAGTATCACTTATATATTATAATTACTCCACATAAAATTTTCTTATATGAACAACAGCGTTCTATAGAATACTTTCTCAAAAAGCAGACCCAAGCACCTCCAACCTTACTTAGCTTCCGACAGTCAGCAAACAGAGCATTTGCAGAGAGAGTAACAGAGACAAGGGAGAGATTCGAATCAATGGGCAACTACAGGTTTAAACTGTCGGACATGATGCCCAATTCCTGGTTCTACAAGGTCAGGGACATGGGGAAATCATCGAGAAGCCATGGATCAAAGCCGAAGAAGACAGAGCTGCAGGAGTCGGAAAGAACCCAGAGACCTCACCAGCACCCTGTTCCAAGAAAGTCCTACCACTTCACCAGGGACCTCCATCTCGCCAGTTCGGTTTCACCCTCCGACACGAAACTCTCGGAAGCCCGGTACTTTCCTATCCCGAACCCGCCGAGAAGATCGACCAGACACCGGAGGACGAACCCCAGGAAGAAGAAGGAGAAGCCTCCTAGGCTGGTGAGCTCCTCTGTCTCTGCGGGTTGCAGCTGCAGAGCAACTCTGGACTCTGTTTGGGCAAAAACAGAGCCAGTCTCTCAGCCCGAAACGGAATACTCCGCCTCTCCTTCCTCTGACTCCGACTCCCCCTCCTCCTCCCCCTCCACGGCGGAGAAACCACCGCAGCTGCCTCAGTCCTTCGATCAGATGGTCTCCTGGTCAACTTCCTGCAGATGCGGGGTCAATTCAGGCTTGAACGACATTGTCATTGACGTAGGGAAGAGCTCATACGGACCCAAGATAGAACTGCCACCGATCGCAACGAAGCCCCTGAAGAATGAGAGACGGCCGGAGGAGGCTGAGGCTGAGCGGCCTCTGTCGGTCAAGGTCGTGAAAGAGCACGTCGCCGGCTTCAAATCGAGTCCTCTCAGGGGCTTCGTGCTGAACTCGCCTGGTATGAGGCTGAGGATAAGCTCGAGCTCCCCCAGGATCGGGCTGAGGCAGAGGGCGACTCAGTGCGGTCAGCGGAAGAGCAGCGCATCGGGGTCGTCGAGCTCGAGCTCCGGGTCGGGGAACCGGATGAGGAGGAGCGTGTCGGAGAGCTACGCGGTGGTGAAGACGTCGGCGGACCCGAGGAGAGAGTTCAGGGAGTCGATGGTGGAGATGATCGTGGAGAACAACATCAGGGCATCCGGGGACTTGGAGGAGCTTCTGGCTTGCTATCTCTCCCTCAACTCCGATGAGTATCATGACGTTATCATCAGCGTTTTCAAGCAAATCTGGTTTGACCTCAATGTCGTTAAGTTCAAGTGAATTTTGTAAGTTTTCTCGATCCTAAAGAAGTTCGGCAATAAGAGGTAAGGAAAATCTCACCGGTGAGAATTGGATTTGGTAACTGTTGATCTTTGATCAGGAGTGACACCGCTGTTCCAAACTCATTTTCTCCAGGTAAATTTCTCGGGTAATGTAGATTTGTAAGTATACTAAGCTTAATGATAAATACTTGAGCTAGTAAGCTCTACTGCCATCTCCATCATTTTCTGTTTTTGCTTCTTAGTACTAGTGCTTCGGGCAGTTCACTGGAATTACGCAACAAACACGAATTAGGTTCACCTAAGAATTTCTCAGCTTCAATCGGTACACGTTCGGAGCTCATTCTGTGATTAGAGGGCGATTGCTGCATGCTCGCATTTCGATTATGGACGGAACGGAAGTTTTGCTCTCTTGGTCGACCAAATATGTAGGACTAGCAATTTTTTACCCGACACAAGATAATGCGGAGCTGCGCGGGTTTGAGTCGAGTCTAAACGGGTTAACCCCTTAACGTAAACGGGTTAAACCGGATTGAACATACGTAATCTTGCACGATACGATTAAACCCGTTTAATGATGTATTTTTGTGTCAAAGTCATTAACTGATTTAAACATATCAAGTTAAAATTACAATTACACAATATACATTTAGTTGTACGGGTTAGACGCGTCGTATCTCGTTAATCCGGTTTTAAATGCTCGTACTCGTATTTGAAATTTCTGATCGATTTATTAAACAGGTCAAATACGAGTTGGAGTACTTTTGACACGACATAACACGTATTGCCAGGCTTATAAATATGAAATCACATCAACGCCCCGGCCGTGATCCAATGGTCTAGAACTAACTCGAATGTAATTTAGCATGTGCAAAATTTTACATTTGAATTCATTCTATGCATTCGTGTCAAACCATCCGTCGTTAGAAGCACGTTTTTGGAATCTTAACTTGAAGGATACTGATTTTCTTAGGCGGCAGGAGACTTTTGATGGGGGTAGCCGGGATGTGTGCCGTCCGTTCGCGGAATGGAGATGGACGATGAACTGGCATCATCTTTCGGTGCACTCCACTCTGGTCCCAAACTCGACGAAACTCGGAAGGAAAAGCGCTAATCCTGTCTAATTTGCATCGACATTCTTTGCCAGTAATGCCCGAGTCTTTATTATATATTTTAGGATTTTCTTATTAATTTTTTTGGACACGAGATCACAACTGCGAACACTTACCATCACTTGACAATGCCATATGAACTTATCGTCGAGTCTTGAACACCCACCCTCGATAGTTCAATACAAGCCCAGTATTCTTTTCTCGCACTCGAGCGACGGGAACAGTTTGATCGTGAGACGGACTTTCTCTGTAGCACTCAGGTTTCAATGACCATGAGTTTCACATTTTTAAATCCCGTCCGCGCTCCACAAGATAATCAGAAGCTAAAATTTTCAATCTATATCTAATTCAAAAGTTGAAAGGCATAGACGATAATGCTCCAATCTCTTCTTTTTTTTTTGGAAATTTTCTCAATAATTTTCCCACTGGGATTACAATAACCAAGATTCATAGGATAAAGATATACAGACGGATCAGAATTGATTTAAGTAGAAAGTTGATTTTACTACGATCGCACATATCTAACTTAAATTAATTTTAATTGAATCTCATTCATTTAAAGCGATAGAAAAATATGGGCACAGAATACGATCGCATACAGAGAATTGGACAGCCTCTCTCGGTTTTGTCGCTGAATGTGAAACGAGTTAACGTTGTTCGCACACAGTTGAATCCGCTGGCCACGGTTTGTGCCTCTTTTTACGAGGACCTGAATGGTTTTCTTTCTAAAGCCAGGCAATGGAGAAAGGGTTTCACATTCATCCGACCGACTTCTGAGCTATTTCAAGATACATTGGCGTGGACACGCAGGTGAATGCAATAGTTCGGTCCCAAAGGACAGCTAGTTGAGTGTCCATTTAATTCCCATCGGAAATCGAACATCGACCGTATCGATCGAGCTTGCCTATCACGAGCGGAATCATAAAGTTTGTCGATTCACTAATAGCTGACATCTTTGTGTTACGAGGATCCACCCCTTTCGAATTGTCTATCACAGTCAGAATCGGCTTCTTCTGATACACTGAAATGGTACGATTGCATTATCGAAAATCTTTGCGAGATGAGACGAATTGCCTGGATGATATGCCATAGCCGCATGTGTTAATAAATAAGGGTCGTCCCCGACATGCAAATCTGATTCCTTCATGTTTCATCAAAGATGTGACCTAACGGTGTGAAGAAAGTCAATAAATTGTTTCAATTGATTCTTATTTTCTGAATTTTTCTTCTAAATTCAGCCATTTATTTATTGGAGGTTAGCTAGTTCCATCATACAAGACAAATATTCGCCTCCGACGCGTGAACTCACCGGTAAGCTGACAATATGTAATAAGATAGCTTCAGGGTTCGATTATCCGGGAGTTAGTATTAAGGGATTAATGGCGGACCATAAACCGTACAATACATCGTCTGGTGGATTAGTTAGTTGTTACGGCACCGGTCACTATCAATATAAAAAAATACATGACAAATATTCAAAGGGTAGATTCTATTTAGATTATAAACTATTTTTTCCGACATGTATTGCCTGATCAGAAATTCGACCATCACGACTAAAGATTCAAGTTAAAGTTTACCCTCCAAAGAACTGGAATCGTAAGCCTCATTTAAATGAAGGAGAAACCGATCCACCTCAACCAGACATTAACTTCAAGTAAGTCTTGTATGTAATGAGTATATTATGTGACAATATTTACGTTGTATCACAAACTAATAAAATTCAGTTATTTTTAGGATTTTATAAAAATATCAAAATTACTGAATTTTATTAGTTTGTGATACCATATAAACACTACGCGTGGTACACTCGTTGCATTGCATGGAAAATTCTCTCGTTAACTTCGCATTTTGGAATATTAACATTAATCTAAGCAATGATGATTGAAATTTGAAATTTGTCTGTCCAAGTCATGAATTGAAGCTGGTGATAATCGGACAATGGAGTAAGTAAGGAGGCAGCTAATCCAAGGATCTCCATGTCTCCGTGCTGGTACTGCTGTAGTGTTTTTCTCTTTGATATTCTTCCTTTTTATTTATTTAATTTAATTAAAAGAAGAACAATAAAGCTAAGACAAGACATCATTTGGAAAATAACACAAACTCTTATATGTAACGAGTATATTATGTGACTATATTTACGTTATGTCATAAACAATTAAAATTCAGTTTTTTATAGAATTTTTATTTTTAGATTTTTATTAAAAAATCTCAAAAAAATTTGGCAGTAACATCACATACCTATTACACGAAACACTCAAAGTGACCAATTCTCATTTTCTCATTTATAAAATGCAAAAAGGGACAAATTTCACATATTTGTATTTTTTTTTAATTATTTCATATCAACCTTTCCTGTATACGAAGGAAAATTTCACCGTTTCATGTCGATGCAGTTCCGGTCCGCTCCTCACTATCGGATAGGGAAGTGATCACATCCTAAATAAGACCATTAAAATGTGCAAAATCGATGATTGACGGTAATGGATGTTCGATTGATTTCGAATGACATTGCACATAATTACAACCGGAGGTTACTCATTCATAATGCTAAAATAGTTCTCGAGCTCACCGAGAATAAATATTTCGGATGAACATTGCACGTGTTTTATAAATTAATGAATAAATAATCAACATGTTTGAATTTCGATCACTGTTGATTTGTTTTTCAAAGGCCGAAACCGCAAAGTTGACAGCTTTTACCAAGAAATCCCACATTTGAAATTGAAAAATTACATGTTTTTTTTTAATGTCTCTGGATTTGGTGCGTTTGTCAAGCATGGCATATTTTGTCCATTAAAGGGACGACACTCCATATCAGATTTCTCACTTTTCAGTATCGTGCCCATGTTTTTCTAAATAAAGGGAAGTTGATCTTTCTAGAATTCATAATATATAAAATATCAGTAAACTTGTGGACTAATTCAGATGAATTTAAGTGAAAACGTATGCATCAATAATCTGTTATGGCTTGAGCTCAGAAAGATTTCAATTCTACGATCTCGTAAAATACTCATAAAATATAATCGTGTGATATACATCAGTGCTAACCATTGCCTTCCCCAAAACATTTTTCCTTTTTATTCTTTTACGAATGGAAAAGAATGACAGAAGCGGTAATGACTCTGTCATCATCTGTTATATAGTGTTTAAACTTTCGTGTACAAGTCTGAAAACATCAAACGTACTGAACAGCCGGCGTTCAACACCTGATCCGCTAGTGCAGCATCACCAAATAGCTAGTATTAATCTAAGGAGTCAGCTTCTTCCAAGTTCACGCTTAAAGAATGAGCAAGTCTTTTGTGCACACAAAGTCTGGTATGTAACGAGTATATCATGTGGTAGAGTATGTATATAGTATCACGAGCCAATCAAATCAAGATATTTTTAGGATTTTTTTTTTAGGTTTTATTAAAAAAATTGCTAAAAATAACTTAATCATATTGAGTTTGACATCACATCAGTACTGTCACGTGTTATACCCGTTACGCATAAGACTCTTTCTGTATAACGGTATTACCGCATGACCGTGCTTACGTGATAACGCAAACCAACTAAATTTAGCTATTTTTAATATTTTATTTTTTTAAAAAAATAATGTTAAAAATAACTGATTTAATATTTGATATCACTGCATAAATACTGTCATGTGATAATACTGATACATACAAGGCTTTCTCCAAAAAAACATTTTTAGCATATATTTTGATACAAGCATGCTGAAGATATTCCAATTTAAAATTTTAAATTCATCAAACTCGTTAGTTTTATATATATATATATATATATTGACTTTAAGGTAGAAAGAGACGCTGCATTTTCTAATGTGGAACCTTTCTTTTTCGTTTCCTTGCGAAGAAAGCTGCAATTGTACATCTTCCAAATTATCTCGTACACCAGCAAAGTGGCCTGGGGATTTCACTTTCGCTTTTCAGAATTTCCAGTGCCCACCTTCCCACTCATGCGATGTTCGAATTCTGCGCTAACTGAATGAATTAGAGCTCTCGAACTTCTGTGACCGTGTGGGACGTCAGTGGAACGATCCATGGATCGAGAACATACGGTTTTATTTCTCGATCTTATTTCTTAATTTGATTCTGAGTTCCAGTTTATATATTGGAGCCTCCTTCCGTATTTTACTTAGACTATTGAATACAAATTCTCTTCTCTCATATTTTGTCATGATATTAAAGTTGGGATAAACCCTTTAACATACTGCACGTGAGATGAAAGTCTTTAATGGAGCTGTCATACTATGTAGGTGATGCTGACATGGTATATCCGTCCAATCGGAATCCACCATTTATATATTTGTTTAATTAGGGCTCACCATTTGTTAGGGTTTTTTTTTAATATATATTTTTAAGGAAATTTTAGAATTCAGTAATCATATATGTACAGTTATTGATTGCATGCCAAGTTTTGATCAGACGGATATATCACGTCCTTATTGACACGTGGTATAATCGTTCCCTTGCAGACTTTCTCGTACATGAGAGGGGTATTAAATCCTACATCAGTCAAATCAAGAAACAATATCTGTGTTTATAAAAAAATTATGTACCACCACTTGAAAATTAGACTTTTTGGTAGAAAAGAACTTAATTTCTTATCAAATCTAATAACGACGAAAATATAATATATGAGCATCTAACTACTGTAATTTTTTAACTAGATCTATATCTGACAGTCTCCCACTGACGTAAGTCCCGATTTCTCTCCGCCAGTTTCTTCTGAATCCAGTCACTAACTTCGTCAATGGATATATACACTTGCAAAAGTGGATTGATAAATGTAGCACGAAGGGCGATAGATGCACGTGCACATCAACATATGTGTAGAGGGGACAGGATCTTATGCAGAATCTCGGAGGAGATGGGGACTCGACCTGGGATGAGTTGGCCGTAGAGTTATGGGCGTCGGTAACTCACATGTGCGAATGTTCCTGCCGTTTGGCACTTCTGCTCATCTTTGTCGATCGAAGACGGAGAACAGGACAGATTTTCAGCAGTCGGGTCCCGTAAATATTTACTGAATATCGACCCGTACTATGTATCGAGTACCAATTTATGTTAATTTATCAATAGATTGAAAATAAGAATTATACACGATCAAATTAAGATCGACATTCAGTAAGTGTTAAGCTCTTATGGTTCCATCGTTTAATTCCCGAGTACAGTTTTATTTCTTGGTTAGCTATTAATAACAAACTTCATACCTCTACTAGGATTTCGTGTTGGAATACTGTATTGTCATAAAAGAATTTTTATGTGTCTTTTACAAAATCGATCAAGAAAGCATGGATCACTTTTATTTTGGATGCCCTTTGCACGGGAAGATTCTGGGATCGCATTCGTAGCTTCACGGTGTGCACAAAATCGTGTGTGCGATCTCATCAGGGGCTACGCGCTCTAGGGGTTATTTGAACCTCCAATTTCGTGAATTTCCACGCGAGTCGTACGATTGTCCTAATCACTTGAGCTGACCATTAGGTTAGCATTTTATGTTTTTCTCTTATACTTTTTTCTCATTTTCTAAATCCAATTTTAAGTAGAAATGTGTAAAAAAAAGTGTTTATTAATATGTTAAATCAGAAAATTTTATATCGGATGATTAAAATGAAAGTTATAAATTAAAACATGAAAATTACATTATTTGGGTAATGAAGGAGTTCGTCTATGGTAAAAAAAATCATAAATAAAATTTAAAAAGGGAATAATAAATTAATAGAAGAATGGAGAACTAAAAAAAGGGACTTCTCCAATTTACGTAAATTCGAAAATTGATGAAAGGGAAAGTTTTTAGTGGAGCGGTTATATCACGTAGGCGATACTACGTGGTATATCCATTCAATCGGGACTTGACATGTTATTAATAATTATACAGTTATAATTATTAAACCCAAAAAGAATCTTTAAAAATATAAAAAACTTTAAATAAATGGTGAATTCTAATTGGAAATAATATGTAAATTATAAAAAATATTTAAAAAATATAATACATGATGAACCCTAATTAAAAAAATATGTAAAGGATGAATTTCGATTGGATGTATATACTACGTCAATCGCTCCACTGAAAACTCTCTTGGGGAGAAGAGAATTTTCATAGAAAAGCGCCACTGCAAGTAAACATATATATTCTTCATAACTAAACCAGAATTACAAGGGGCTCCTCTCCTGCATCAACCTCATCGGTCACCGTTCCCCTTCCACGTGTGTTGCTGTGAGTTTTCCATTTTTCTTTTGGGTAAATTATGCATAAAAATGCATAGTTTACTCCTTTTTCTCAAAAGAAATTGAACATTATAAATTTTAAAAATAAAATCACATAATATTGTTTTATTCCTAAATTAATCCAGATCTTTAGGTTTTGAAAATAAATCACGTAATTTTATTTTATTTCCAAAATAAGTTAAAATTTTCAAACTTATAAAATGAAGTCATATTATTTTATTTGTTAAGTTAGAGTAATATATTAAAAAGAAGTAATATGTTTGGGTAATATATTCTACTTGATTTTTTCTTATCATATATTTAGAAGTCAACAAAATAAAAGTAATTTTATTTAAAATTAATTTAATAACTTTCTCGTAAATTAAGATTCATATTAGTTATGAGAAAATATGAAGACAACTTTATATAAAAGAATTTGATGTAAATTTGAAGAAAATTTTCTAATATATTTTTATTTTGTAATGAAGAAAAATGCTATGAAGGATTAATCATCTAATATTTAGATTCAAGTTAGACGAGTTAGCCTAATTCAATAGTAAAAAAAATAAGATGATTTTAGTTTTGAAATGTGACATTTTGACTTAAATTGATATTAAAAAGAAACCATATGATTTTATTTTCAAAATTTGAAAGGTTCGGTTTAGTTTAGGTATAAAATCAAACTAAATGATTTTGTCTTTCAAACTTAAAATATTTGACTTTTTTTTAGAAAAGAAACAACAACATACTTTTTTTAATGTAATTTAACCTTTTCTTTTTGACTTTTTTTATAAAATATTATCTTTTCAGTATTTTTTTCTATATCTTCTGTACTCTAAATAAGAATTACAGAACCAAATCCTCAGCCCACCACTTTGGTGGGCCCACTCCAGTTCTTTCTCCTCTTTTCTTCATTTTTTATTATACGATTATATCAGATCAAATCTTCCTTCTAGATATATGGGGCCGATATCTTCTATACTCTAAACTGAAAGCATGAAGAACTCCTGGGACTTTAGTTTGGAAGTAGGAAAGTAGGAGAAATTGTGTAGGATATGCTGCTATACAAGAAATCGTGGCCTAAATTCTGATATACTTAAGTCCATCTCTGAGGGGCAAAGTGACACCGAATAGATAGTTCAGTGACCAAAGTAGAATTTTACAGGAAAGATTGTTTGGGCTTGGGCCGACCGGCCCACTGCCGGCTTCTTACTGCTCCACTGGACCGGCCCATGACTGGCCCGTTCACATCGCCTTCTGCATCTGCTGGCAGCTCAACCCCTCTCCCACTTCGTTCGACAGATTTCAGTTCGCCATTGACACCGAGAAGAGCAGTCGACTCATCAGTGATTAAAAGTATGCCGAGAAGGGGAGGAATCACAGGCCATGGAATCTGTAGAATCCCTTTGGTGCTGCTGCCGGTGCTGCTGATGCTCCTTCCTTCGATCTGCAATGCTTATCGGCCAGGCGACATCGTTCCTATGAGCCGGAGGGGCCAATACCACTCGGTGAGTCCTCGGGACCGCTTTTCCGCTCCTCCTTTATCTTAGTGTCATCTTTCTGCTGTTGCGGCTCTGATATGGTTTTACGTTACAGTCGAGGACTGTGTGGCAAGACTTGATTGGCCGCCATTGCCCGATCTTTGCCGTCAATCGTGAGGTAGCGTGCCTTTTGAGTTCTTTGTCTGGGAGTTTTCTTGCTCTGTTTTTATTTTTGTTAATAATTAATAGCGTTCTCCGTAGGTGCTGATCCCTATACCAAAACCGACGGGCTACACCGGCGCTGATCCATACAAAATGTGAGAAATTTGGAAAACTATTATTGCTTTAGCTGGGCATTTCGACTGAAATTTGAAGTTAGTAGTATCATATGGATATTACTTGTGAGTTTTTCCCTTTTGCTTCTCATAATTTGTCAAATGAAGGAATGAAATATCAGATGAAGTCACAATATGGTATGTACACCATGCTAATTGCTGTTGCATCAATGCCAGGCAGTACTAACATTCATTGAGTTGTCACAGTAGTTAATTCAGTTTTCTTATAGAATGTCATGATTTCTTCTTCTATTGCCTTGCATTATGTTACAAAAGAACTTATGGCTGTTGGAAATGTGGTGTTCTCCAGATCATTTCAGGTTGGAAGAGAGAAGTTCTTGATTCCATGGCTTTTCGTGATAAATCGTAATAGTCGTGAAGTTCCAATGATTGATGTACATTTGGTAAGCCCTGTGTACTAGTCTTGTCTTGTCTTGAAAATATGTTGAATTATTTTTGCCTCTGTTAAATCCAGAGGTTGTAGGACATTCTTTGTCTGCATCCAGATAGCCAATAAATTTTTTTATTATTGTAGCCATATGAAATGATTGTATACTATCCTGACAGAGGTACTCTGGAAGTGATTTACATGGTGTTACAGCCAAGGTTCTGGACATGCCGCACCATTGTAAGTGATCTTAAAAATCAAACATTTTATCTAGCAACAGATAGTGAATTCCTAATAGTGACTACAATATAACATTCATAATGTAGACTTAAGGAAATTCATTTTCCAACTAACTTGTAATTCGTTGAATCTCATAGTGCATCATATAACCCTTTTGCGTCATTTCTTCTTCATATCTTTCTAATTTCAATTGATTTTCTTCCCGGATTCAATTTTTTGTCCTTGTTCTTCTTAATCCCTCTTAACTTTTCCATTTTCTTCTTCTTTGTGCTTGTCCACTTTGCTATCTTCTCAAATTGTTTGCTTTCAGTTGCTAACCTTCTTTTTGTCCCAGTGGAATTGTCATGATACTTTGTGGCCACCTGTATCAGTAGTGTAAATTTTGTAATCAAAATAAGAACAATTAAAATGTAAGAAGATTATTTTTTAAGGGACAAAAATGTGAAGTGTCTAGATACAGGTTTTTTTGGCCAGGGGCACTGGTTGAGAATTTATTAGTTGAAGCATAAGCATGATTTCATCATATAGAATTTGATCGACTGGTATTACTGGATTGAGGGTGAGGGAAGGCCCATGGCTTTTGTTAGTGAACAGGGGTCGCAGAGTGGGGTGATTGGAACTTCTTGGTGGAATTCTTATCGAGAGAGAGGAGAGCCCTATTGCCAAGTGCCCTCATGTATTAGTATAGCAGAAAACATATATTTACAACTACTCATTTTTAAAAAAATAAATATATATATATATATATATATATAACTGAAAGGTATTGACCAATGAACACCTTGTAAATTCATGATTAAGTCAAAATTCGGTAAATTTTGAGGGATAGAAGTAATTGTCACTTTGTGCTTTGGAAGAAATCTAGACAAAAGAGTATTGGTCTATTATGAATAGGATAATCTCCTGCCAAGTGCCTCGAATGGCAAAAATTTTGATTCTAGTTATAATCAATGGTGGTAACCACTCTTGTTGATTGGTATAGTACGAAAATCCCTCCAACTATTACGAGAGGTGATTCCAATGTTATGATAATATAGTATTGTTTTCGTATATGAAAGATTAGAATGAATAAATGATTCACCATCACCATGCAATTTGTCCATAAACTTCACAAACTGACTTATGAACTCATGAACTTGAGTCTTAGGTTGTGTTGGGTTCCATGTAAAGTTTGGAAAACTGCAATGTCTTTTACATTATTTGATTGCAACGGAAGTCAATTTGCATGTAGGCAGCGTTGTCTATCGTACCGTTGACTCTATCTATTCATTGAATTTGCAGAGTTCAACTGATTTTAGTTTTACTGGGTCACAAACATTATACCGTTAAGAATTTTCTTGTGAGGAGATTATAATGCTTTTGGGTGGTATTCTTGTATTACAAGAGGTTCGACATGGTGTACAACTCAAGATTGTCTTCAAGGTTTAACTCCTAATCTCCCATGGAGTACAATTGTCTTTTCCCACCCAAATTCATCCCAAATATCAGTGGCAATTGATGAGAAACCAACTGAAGATGGATATGGTGTTTTAACACCTAATTTCTTGCATTTAAGTATGGTATTGGATTAGGAACTTTTTGCATTATGTTTATTTGCCTTCGAACCCATGCCTTGGTTTGCATCATTCCCCTCTTCTTGGAAAAGACTTGTCCTTAAATCCTAATACATGAGAACTCGTGATGAAACTAAATTGTGATGAAACGCTATGCAATGAGGACTCTAAAAATGTGTTTATGTCAAGTTTAAATTGTGGAATCGCGACCCATTACCTATAAAGAGTTAAGGAGACACCACAATCAACAATAGATGGGTTGATTGGCAAGTTTGGATGTACACCACTGAAAATTCCAGTAAGTTCGAAGGTTCTCAAAGAACCAAAGAGAATAAACTCATTCTTATTGATACGTGAACTGATTGTTTGTCACTATTGATCAATATAGAGCTTATATAATACTCTTCACAATAACTAGTTAGTTCTTAGACCTAAAAAAGGTCAATATAACAACTTCCCAAGTATGGGAAAGATAAAGTCAAGATAACAACTTCCCAAGCATAAGACTTCAAGCATCAATTTCTAATCTTCCATGGATTACGATTGGTGTAATTCCAGCCAAATCCAAAATGTCGGTGGTCATTAATGAGACACCCACTCAAGTTGGATAGGTGTTTACCACCTTAATTCCTTGTATTTAAGCACGGTAATAGATAAGGAATTTATTGCATCATGTTACTCCGTACCCATGGCTTGGGTTGCATTACTGTATTTAATATCTTGAAGTAGTTTAGTCTCCCATGTGTGTTCTTCCTTCTGAATTATTAGAAGAGTTGGCTTGTTTGTAAACTTGGATAAGCTAGTATTGCTGTTGGATTCACTGCCTGTCTCTCTCTGTCCATTCTGATTTTAGTGGTTCCCAAGCAAATGGCTCATCATAACTTGCAGTTTTTGGTCCCTAAGATGACGCTAAACCATGGAAACTCTCACCCTAATAGTACACCTTTTTTTAAAAATATAATCATTTCTGAGACTACTTTTTGGAGTTTTGGTTAATGAACCTCATGATAATGCAATGCTAGGAGCATTGGGAGGTTAAGCGATTTCTTCCTCAAATGAGTTATACGAAATTTTTAAGGTTGTCGGTTATTTCTGTTGCTTTTTCCGCCTTTATGGTTTTGCTGATAATGACTTTCTGCATTACGCTAGATATTGATATTCATCCTGACATCAGTAAACAGTTCTGGGATCCTCAGACTTGGCCAAAATATGTGCTTGTCCGATACACGTGGTAAGTTGCTTACACACTTTGTGTGAGAAATTTCTTGTCCAATTATCTTGTGTCCTCGTTGATTCTATTATAATGGAAGCATGATACATTTCTTTCCTTCTCTTATATTTTTAAGTTTACTTAGTGTCTGGTCTTGTGTATTAGAATCACTATTTGTTTGTACTAGGAAGCAAAGCTTTTTCATGCGTTTGTTCAACATGGCCAGGAACATCATGTAAACTTTAACTCTAATTGAACTTTTGATATTGATTTCCAAATCGTAGAATCCTTCAATAACTCATAAAATTGCATGTCATTTACAAATTATTACGTAGAATTGTAGCTGCTGAGAAACTATGACAGATCATATTGTTCAAAATTGCAGGGAGGAGCAATCTGAGATAGATGTTACTTCTGGGTTTTACGTTTTATTTGGATCAGGTATCCACTTTTGAACAGCTCTTCATGTTTTTTTTAAATCTCCCTTAATAGGAAGTTGTTATTATCTGTGTAACTGGACTGGAAGATTTCTGAGTAAGCTGAGCATATTCTGTAGTTTACATTTGTCTTAAGCATGAGAATGGATACTGCTGCGAACAAAAGAGCATTGCTAAGTGCTCTCAAAGCTACTTCTAGCTATGGACGCTATCCACAATTATCATTGCTTTGAATTGTAATACAGTCAGGCAACTTTGGGGTTTCTTTACTAGCTTGATCTCAGCTTAATTTAACTCCTTAACAATGTAAGTTTAGTTAAGGTTTTGTTTGTCTTTATCACAACCAAGTAAAAAATTGATCAACATTCTTGTAGCAGCATGGTGCTGTTTGAATGGAGAGATCATTCTTAGGAGCAGGACCACGGTTCTTATTTTTGTGAAGACATTTTGGTGCATGTAGTTATCTCAAGAATCTCTTTCAGTTAAGTAATTTTGTCTTTAGATATGATCAAAATAAACTGCTAGCGTATTGCCACTCGAAGCTGGATTTAGATGCATCTAAGGTCTCTTTGATATAGATTTTACATGCCTAACTATCTTTTGGTTCATTTCTATTTTTTTAAGTTTTGATTTTCTTGATTTTGACTATTCCTGACCTATTTTGGATAAGCCAAATATTTCCAGATAACTTGTTCTAAATGTTTTCCCACTTGCTCAAACAGGTCTTGTGCTCTCTTTCATACTTTCTATCTACATCCTGCAGTCATCACGGGATAAACTAGCAAGGTACTTGGGTGTATATTTTGAAGTAGTTATATTTTCTAGCAGTTATTGATTTTGAAGAAAAGTCATGGATGTTAACATGTAGAGTTTTACTTGAAGAATTAGGCTAGAAATGATGATAACATGGTAGGAACTGATCAAAATTTAGCTCAAGGTGCAGGAAAAAGTACCATCCCGGTTTTCTTATAAGATGAAAGTTACGGCAACATTCCAAAGGAAAAGTCCATGAAACAATATATATTTTAAACAAAACGATAGTCAATGTTGTAGAAGTTGGGATAGTGTAGGGGGAAAATGTTCGAATCATTCTCACGGGCCAGGAATTCAAAAAAACTTGGGAAAAGGTAACTCTGTTATAAGTGAAGGGAAAGTAGCAATGAAACAATTTTGCTATGGCAATTCTATCTCTTTCCACTGCCAGTTCTTTGTATCGAATGCAGCTGCAGGTTTTACAGCCATGTCTTCATTTATATTAATTGTTTTGCACTCCTGAAGTGTCCATTGATGATCTCCTTGTGAATTCATCGAGCTTGTGCAAGTTCTCTCTGTCAGCCAAAGGATATATTGACCATACACAAACTCGGTTACTTTGCAGATTTGTTAGAGAAACTGTTGCAGAGAGTAGCATGCCCGTTGGAGGAGTTGCAAAGGTGGAGTGACACATACCTAATAGGGATTCCTGCCGTCACATTTTTGTACATCCCAGGTTTGTCTGTTCCACAGAAAAATCAGTATCATCAATATTAGCTGCAACAGTTTTGTCATATTCATACCGAACACGCTTGTGAATAACGGAGTCTAGTATCATGCCCGGTGTAGCTTTGGAAGTCTTTGATTGTGTAATTTTATGCAAGAGTCGGAAAAAAATCGATGATAAGTTCCATCACGCTATTGAGCAACTGAATGTCATAGTTTGGGTTACTGATCTTGACAAGAGGGATACAAATGTCGGGATTTAAAGCTTGTTCGACAATTGGACAGAGAGTAAAGCTGTGTAAAAGCAACCTGCTATTTGGAAAAAAAAATTTTAGATGATCATGCCTCACAGTATTAACATTAGTTTGCTCATTTGTCATAATTAGATTGGTATTTCCTCATCCCAGTAGATTATCTAAGAATTTCTCATTTGTTTGAGTTAGAGAGAAGAACTTTCCACTCCAAATCAAGGCTAGCTTCTCAGACCTTATAGTTTGATACTTGCTGCTTCGTACGATGCAAGGCATACAAGATTGTGAAGGTCCAGGGACTCTCCCAGACTGCTACCACGAATCTCACGGTGACCTCCGGTTCCTGCCCTAGCCCGAGCAAGAGGGACTCTGCATTCAGCCACGGGATCGTCCCGTGGCTATCTCTTCCTTCCCTGGACGCTCTAAGCAAATCGTCAAAATGTTCCCACCTTGACAGTATTAGGAGCGTGTCGATCACTGTCAGCCCTTGAAAAAAGGTCTAGTGCCACATGAATCGTCGCGTGAATAAATCCTGCAGTTTCGAGATCATTTACTTGAACTGTGAAGAGTAATGACCTCATTCGACCGAAACCAATTGACTGCAATACATGCTGCTACAAACACGAGTATCTACCATCATGAAATTGTTAAGACTGGTTAAGGATTATTTGTGCGACTGATGGCGCCGATGTGCAGCAGAATTTGAATTTTGTGATTTCACTTGAAAGAAAGCCAAAAGTGGACACAAATCACAACCCAGAGTCGACAGAGCTGCTTTAAGCTCCCAAATTCTACTTTCCATCAAAGCAAACCTGTCAGGATGTGACTTCTTAAGGAAATAGATTAAATAAGACATTTATATTCATGACCAGTCGTGAGATTCATCTTCGTCGAGTGCCCGGTTTGATTTTCTGAGATTGTAATCTCTTGAATTAAAATTAAAAATTAGTGAAGCACCTACTCTGTCCGTTGACGTTTCTCCTCGGTCCAGAATGTCTGATCATCTACCTTGGATGTCAATCGCAAAAATACGCGGCTCAAGAATACAACGGTAAAACAAAATCTGAATTCCTCGACCGGCGGGTTCCCGACCGGAAGATTCATTGTTTATATAATTTCCGAGAAGAGAAAGGGAAGGAATCTATATATATATATATATATTATAATCTAAAATAGAGTTATAGTCCTCATAAGTTGCCACGTGGCAGCCTCAATAACCTCCATGTAGCAGGTTTCTTGAGCTTTCTATTTTCTTTTTAATTTTAATTAGAAATAGTAAAATATAGGAGTTGCTATGTGTTTACCGCATCATTCGTATGTTAAATATTTCTCTTTTGCCCCTCTTTCCTTCTTCAATTTTCGGTCGATTGTTTAAGTTATGTAAATCAAAACAAATTTTTATTTAGTTAAGTCATTTCCTATTTAATTAAAATCTCTTAACTTATATTTGGCTTCATTATTTATTTTTAATTGTTTATTGATTTGATTTAATTTCATAAAAATTCATTCATTTAAAGAAAAACCAGTTTTTCCTATTAATCATATTATTTTCCTTATATCTATTATTATTATCTTTATTTGATTTTCATACTTTCCTTGACTGCTTAGTTATTTTTTATTTTTCACTTACTCTCCATTTCTCTTTGCCATGCTTACTATTCACCTTTTTCCATTTTTCTTCTATATTGACCGGTCATGATCAGATGAACGTTTGTTGATATCAACAATTGTCTATTTGTTATTATTTTCGCATACAACGTCCAACTATTATTTTTACTACAAGCAATTCTTATTTGAAACATAATTTTTCATAAAAGAATAATTTAAAAATAATTTAATTCAGAATTAGTTTATGTTAGTAAATATTCATAAACTCTGCAGCGAAGCGCGGGATGTTGGACTAGTTATAACTATGAAAGACAATTTCAGGTTGGAATGCCTCAAGAATCTAAGAGTCGAAGCATATAAAATTTAGGGTAGCGCGTAGCATTCATTATTCCTTTCGCACTCTGATCTTCAGAACTCGACAATGACATGGTTCAAATGGTCTTTTGCTTCGGCCAAAAGACAATCATGGTGGCTTTTGGTCGATTCCAACATAATTTATTGCAAATCTCAATTTTAAATTCTCGTCCCCTCTTCACATAAATTTCCACGTAAAACATGTTTGGGAGCTTAATGTGATCCAGTAATATATCATTAACTGAGTGTCTGTACTATTCTAACAGTATCAGTGATCTAATTAACTTTAATATGGGCCTTAATGATGTCTCGTAAAGTGTGGGGACTGATGTGCAGGTACCAAAAGGTAAGTTCTGATTTTATGATGGCCGGAATTAGAAATTGATAGAATATCGGGCACTAAAGTGTAACGGAAGGGGTTCTGATCCCGTGTCGCCCTGCTATGAATCCATCTCACCTAATATCCCATTAGTTAGTGCGCGAGAAGAGAGAATCCTACACCCTCTCAAGCAGAGTCGTGCAGATCCAAAAGATTCAAACCCGGAATCCGACTATACAAGTTTATATTTATGTACAATCTTTAAAGATTTCAGCACGTACGATATCGGAGGCTTATTCAGTATCGAAATACTTCAGTTAATACACATTATTCACGAACTGTTCACAAATCAGTCCGGCATTAATTAGATTAAGGACCTTTCCACCAAGAAGAACTCGACTACAGCAACCAAGGACCGAAGGTCGTCGCTTGCCTGCGTGCGTCGGTCGTCGGC
This sequence comes from Lagerstroemia speciosa, assembly GCA_037672795.1. Lineage (NCBI taxonomy): Eukaryota > Viridiplantae > Streptophyta > Magnoliopsida > Myrtales > Lythraceae > Lagerstroemia > Lagerstroemia speciosa. The sequence goes on along the minus strand of CM075297.1, from coordinate 4,301,513 downwards.
CAATCGACAGAAGGCAAAGTCGGCCACGAGGAAAGGGAAAATTTGTGTCCCTGTTTGAAGTTTGATGTTGGCGCAGCTTCAATCTGTCCCATGTAGGAAGCCTTAATCTTTCGATTTCAACTTTGTGCTGAAATTTTAGAATATGTTCCCAACAATGTGTTTGACTCCACTTGGTGTGGATATGAATTCGTGACCCGACAAGGGGAAAAAGAAGCCATTACTTTAATTCTTGGTGGTTGAAGCAACAGTGCTCGTGTTGTTGGGTTGCACGATTCCACTTCTCTCTTTGTTCTTCCGAGCAGTTCGATTTTTTAGTGCACGAGAGGAGACAATCTTGGGTGTGACAGTGACCCACGATCAGATCAGAAAGAATTTATACAGCAAAATATAAATTTAAATTCTTTTAAAAGCTAAAAATTCTAAAAAATATAAATAAAATCCTAACAAATGCTAAGTAACCTTTAAAACATTTAAAAAAATTAAAAAATCGTTAAATATCCTAAAAACTCACCTTGGAATTTTTTATGTATATCTTTCTTTTAGACTTTTTAGGAATTTTTTGGGTTAATAACGATCAGAGGAGAAGATGGACTTTTAATTTAGAGAAACGGTCCATCGTTTCTTACTTTTTAGTCTTGAAAGAAGGATTTCAATTCATATTTCGCAATATAAAATTTTCTTTCATGAAACTGCTGATGTGGCTAACTCGTATTGGTTTATGACAACGACACCACCCACAATGCCTATGAGTCGAAATCTTTTACCAGTGCACTAACATCACATCCTTATGTAACCTGATCTCTTTTAGGTTTCGTGTCTCCTGATCCAGACATGTAAGCCCTTCATGTATGACCATGCATGAAACAGACTATTGTAATGAAAGGAAAGGGGAAAAAAAACAACAATACGGTATCAATTTATAAAGTTTAAAACCAAATAGTTCAGGCTTATACATTTTGGAATCATTAAGAGATCATATATATTAAAGCGGAAGCGCACTGCTCGAATCCATTGCGGTAATCGTGAAGTCGGATTCCGAGCATGTCTCTTACGAATCTACACCGTACCGCTTGAGAGGATATTGGATTTTTCTATTCTCACACTCTGATTAATAGGATGTCACGGTGAGATCGACTTATGACTTTTGGCCCATGAACCACAACCCTTGAAAAATATATTAACACTTGAAATTATATTAATTTTTAATTGTGTCGGCACACAAAACTAGAAATTATCTTCTGACATTATTCGGCAAAAAAAGAAGAAGCTAATCATCGGATATTATAGGTACTCGATCATTGCATTTATTCGTATTTCAACTTCTCGATGCTAGTAACGATACCGGGGCGATTTCGTATCTCTAGTAGTTATAATTATATATGTCCTTGATGTAATTCGATGTTTGTCAGTTCCATGCGTTTGAATAGTGATGTAATTCGAGTACGTAGGCTGTCTCTCTCTTCCCCTCTTTTTTATTCAAAGAAAAATGTGCTATCAGCCAGTGTGTTGAAAATCTGTCAAAAAAGAAAGGAAAAATAAATAAATAAATAAAACGTGCTGAAAATACCTACCAATGGTAATGCGGGCCCCTCCCGTGGCTTCCGAGAAAAGAGACAAAAATAAAAATAAAAAGGAAGATCCGAGATCAACGTGCAAAACACAGTAAGCCAAATGTTTTGCAAAATGTTTTCACCGATGAGAAAGTTGATAACATATTTAACAGTGGTTGAAGGTTATACTTATCTAAATATTAATGAAAAATAATGAAAATGTAATACTCCATTTGGTAACCACGAATGGACCTTCCCATTCAGGGTCACTTCAAACCCATTCTGTGGGTTCAATTATCAGATACAATTTGAATATGGATTGCTATTATTCTTTGGGGTCGGGCTGATACATAAAATTATTCGTTACTGAAAGATGATGAATATGTATTTATGGGCGAGTTCTGATCCACTCCAAGTAAATTAAATGCTTATGATCCCGGAAGGGCTACCGTTGCCCGAGTGGCTGAGGAGAGATGGTCGCATCTCCTTCATTATCAGGCTTTCTTCGATTGGTCTTGTCATCAAGAAGTCGAATATGAGACCTCCATGCAGTCAAATCCAGTATAAATCCTGCGAGGGGTTCGGAGCGAAGAGATGGCGGCGAGATTGACCGGCCCAGAAAGCTAAACGATGATGCATTGAAAGGGAGAAAAGGAGGAGGATGGAAAAACAGTAAATGCTGGCGCGACATGCTCGATGGACGGGAATGCAACTCTCCTTTAGATCCATAGTACAGTTAGATCCATGCCTTGAGAGAAGGGCGAATGCGGCTGTGCATGGCAGCTTGAACCATGCCGCTAGAGGGTAAGCCTATTGCCAGCTTGAGAGGATTGCCACGCGCTAATGACACAGTATGATACTAGTCATGACTCAAAAAATCAATGGCCCGAATGTGAGAAGCCGTGCACTACAAGAAAACTGTTGAATACCGATAGAACACAATCCGTCGTTAATTCTCACGGATAATCCATCACAAATTATGTGCAGAGTTTCTTGACAGATATTCCAGCGGATACCCTTTGTAAAAATACTGATGGGCTTACCGATGATTATTTCATCGGTATGCCATGGCAGGAAGCACGGAGAATGTTACCGACGGATTATCCATTGGTATGTCATGGCGGGGAGCATGCAGGAGTGTTACCGATGGATATTCTTTTGGTATTTGAATTTCTTTAGCGAAACTTTTCCCACTCTTTGTCGAGAGATATTCTGTCGATAATCCATTGGAAATGTGTCCATATATATATATATATATATATATCATGAACTCGGACCTTTCCTTTCCCATTTTCCCCGGCAATTTCTCTATTGTTTGAGCCCCAGATGAGCCATCTTGAGACTTGCATGTCCACGCCATGCCCAAGCCCCGACGCTTGAGCCTTGAGCCTTGAGCCTCGAGCCCCGACCCCCGACCCAGACGCCTGAGCCTAGCCACCGACCTCCAAGCAAGCGTAGCAACAGCCACCGAGCCCTTATCTCCAACAGTGACCCACACCGAGCCACCAAAAGCCCCACTAAGCCCCACCACTGATCCACAGAGCGAGCGCGCCATGAGCTACTAGAGCCTCAGCACCGAGCACCACCGGGCCCCAGCAAGCTCCACCAATGACTCCACGAGCCACGACCAGCCCTACCGAGCCCCACCCCTGACCCACAGAGCGACTGACCGCCACCCCAAGCCCCGACCAAATCCATCAGGCGCCAACCTGATTATTAATTTAATCGATTAATAAATTTAACATATAAATAATTATGAAATATATCAATATTTGTAAAAATTTAGCATCGACGGATAGTCATCAGAAAACACTTTGGGGATTACTAACGGAAAAGTTGTTAGCAATCTGTCGGATGTTAGGCCATCATTGAGCCGTTGGTAATCCGCCGACGGAAATGCCATTTATAGTTTGTTATTTCCTACAGATTACCAATGGAATATCCGTCGGAATTAAATTCCCAACAAGGAAAAATGCGACGGCATGTACCCATCAGGAAATCCGTGGGGAAAGTGATTTCCTGACATATTTCTAACAGATCTATCCGTTGAAAAATGATAATTTTCTTGTAGTGATGAGTGTCGATAGTGTCTGGACATGAGCTTGTGTGTTAGAGGGACGCATGATTCTCAGGGGCGAATCTACCTAGCTGGCAAAGAACTATCAAGGGACAGCTGTTGGATGGCAAGTCGTTATGCGATAGTTGTGGCCTTACCATGGCTGAGAGTGGAAATTGTGGTCTGATATAAGTTATTGATGAAGGGTATGTGACAAGTATGGCCATGTTAGTAGGTGGATGTTGAGAGCTATAATCCCACATCATAATCTTAATAAGAAAATCTTTGAATATAAGAGAGTTTGATATCACCGCCTGCTAACTTAATTTTGAGATTATTTGAACCCGATGGCTTATAAATACCATGAAAACTTTACAAATTTTATATTGAATTTTATCCTTGTTGATGAGTTTAGCTATTGAGACGTGACCCGAATTTCAGATCAGGATTTCTATCAGTTTGTCTGGGTGCACCAAATGGTATGCTACAAGGAATGATGGACATGGAGTCACGACCCCCACAGGATATGGATAGGTTAAGTGCATGAATAACGACAATTATAAATAGAGAAAAGTGGGCCTATATAAATGGAAAATGCAGGTCTAGTGAATTATCTTTACTGAAAAGAAATTGACTCTAATGGTTGCTAAAGATAAGGATAAATAAGAGGCTGATCCTCAATAGAACCACATCATAAGGGCATCGTCTATGGAAAACGACAAAGCAAATGGAACATGAACAACCAGAGAGACACAGAGCAACAGAATGTTCCCAGTTCTAAATAGGACTTCTAGAGAGAACCCTTAGATTCTAGGCTGAAGGAGGCAAGTGAAAGCCCTAGGGGTGTTGAGAGTCTCTGCTCCGTAGCCTTCAAGAAAGGATAAGGAGTATGACGAAACAAATAGTTGCAAAAAAAAAAGAAGAAGAAGAAGAAGGAATGAATCTACTGATGGAATGGGCTTTGAAGGATATTCAAAGTGAAAACGCGAGGAGAAGAAGAAGTGACATCTTGTTTTAGGGTGGAACCTCGAAATTAAAAGACACCCACCCCAACGTTCGACACCAGAGGACTCAAAACAAAAAGATGTATCAAATGCTCGTTGAGCCTGGGCTTCTACATCCTTTTTTATTAAAGATTTCCCATGAATGGTCACTGAGCAAAAAGAGCCACCCAGGACGGAGCAGTTGTGGCAGCAGAGGTGAAGGGCCAGGGAGGCGAGGGCAGTGACAGCGAGGGGCTGTGGCGGTGATGGGCGGCGGATGAGGAAGAAGATGGGAGGAGGAAAAAGGAGATGATGAAATTACATACTTGTCCCAGTTGATTTCAAATTGATGAAGAGTTTTGATGAATAAAATTAACTTTTCTCTAATCCCGGTCCAACCTTTTTCAGTGTGCCAGTTGCCCCATCTTTAAATTTAATGTCCCATCAATCAATTCTATTAGTTTTGACCGGAATTATAATACATTATTAAATTAAACGAACGTCTCATAATTTATATATTTTTACATCACATGGAAAAGCCTATACTGAAAGGAAATATTCCAATAGCGTAAGACAGTTCAGTCTGATTTAAACCAAAATAAATTATCTTATTGTACAAAAAGAAAAATAAAACCAGTTTAAATCAATTTGAACCGATTAATCTAATTGTTCACTCTTAAAAATTAATTGAATTGCTAATCATTATAAAATTGAGCGAAAATAGAACCGGTCACAGAACTGGTTCGATTTTCTGTGAACCGGGTTTTTTGCACCCCTATCATGTCACCCACGACAATCACGTGTCGACATAATAGTCCAAGAGAACCATGCTGACTCAACCACAACACAACACAACAACACAGAGTGGAGCCCAGATGAGCCGAGCCGATGGGACGCGCACGCAGCACGTGCGTTTCCTTACGAGGCCAGGCGTAGCCACCACCACCACAAAAATCAGGTTCACTTCCTGAACGCCACGTGTCCGTCATCATTTGGCAAGTACCTTTTGTCCTCTCTCACCTCTCCTCCTTTGCCTTCTCTTTTAGCTTTCCTTTTGGGTACTACCAAAATACAAACAGCCGATTTCAATTTGGCCCTCAAACTCCCTTCAATCTCAGTTCGGCCACTGTACTTTTACTAATTGAGACACCCTGCAAGAATTTGAGAATTGTTCTCGATAAAGATCCTGCAATCGAGTCTTATAAATATATAAAATTCATAATCATGAGAACTTTGTCTCTTAGTAGACAACCTGATTGAAACCCAAAATAGTTAAGATTAATTATGTTTCTAGATATTTGGTACTGTGCATCATAAAAAGAATTATGAAGGACATTTTTATATCTATATAACTGCATAAAATTGAAAAATTTAGGTCTAGAAGGAGATAAAATGGAAGAGTTCTAAATTCCCTTGAAAATTCAAGCTTGTAGGGATGGATTTAAAAGACCCAGTCCAAAGGGGGGCAAACTTAAAGAAGGAATAAACAACAAATTTAATGGGTGAAACAAAATTATCTGATAAAATATAGTTGAAATTAGTAATTTTTATACAAGATATTATAATCTTTCCTAAAAATATGAGGCAATCACCCTTGCGCACCCTTTAAATCGATCCCACTTAGAAGTATGAATTCAATTAGTTTTTCCAATATCAATTTCGATTTCAATTCCTGTAGAATACTTGCATTTGTGAAGCACTTCTTCATTGTAAGCCTTATCCAAATATCAAATAACACTAGAGCTCAAAATTTTCATATTACATAACTTGAGTAAAAATGAAGGAAAAATCGAAGAAACTGTTTAGAAATAAACTCAGACTCATTTAAAAAGAAGCAGGTAATTGTTTCACTTGATTAATCTCTCAGGTTTACTCTACATTATTCGCTTGTGAATGTATGTACGAGATTGTGAGAATTAATTAGTCAGATAAAATTCAGATAATAACACGAGGAAGACGAGAGAAATAGCTATTTCACAGACTGGCTGTTTCAGATGAAAGCGTGACATTACGTGGCGGGCAACTCAGGCCGCCCTGACAAGGATTCCACCACCAGGAGGGGCAAAATGGGACAAGAACAGATGTTTAGGAGGTAAATTAATGAAAAAAATCCTACATGGAATCAAATTGAAATTAATTCAAATAAGAGATGACGCGGATTAACATACTTTTTTTTTAGTGACATGAGAAAATTACCCAAATTTTTTTAATATCACGAGCATTTAATTTTATCTGACTAATTTTCACGTTCTGTATTAACGACTACAAGCATGTAAATTGGGTAAGCTCATTTGTGTGCACTGATCCCGAGAGATTTGAATACTAATACTTCTTATCACAACGGCGAAATATTCAAAACAACTTGGCCTCTGGACATAGAGTGAATACTTCGTACGATATGTAACGAGTTTATTATATAAATTTATCTCAGATCTTTACGCTTGTTAAGTTTTCCTAATTTTTGGAAATTAATTTTATGTATTTTATGATTTAATTTATACAACGAATTTATTACGTATCACGAATTAATATTTGCTAAGATGGCAGATGTCGCACACGGGAAAGAGAGAGAGAGATCAGCTCAGCTCGCTGAAGCAGAGATATAGATAGCATTTCCTGGGGAATATCTTCGTCGGAACGACACCATATCCCATTGGATGCAGGGAAAGTTGCAGAGCATAGGACTGCAGAAGTAGGTCTTAGGGTTTTCAATTTTCAATAATTTCCCTCGCAGTGCAGAAATTTTGAGCTCGAAGTGGATGGTGATGTCAATCTCTCGTTTTCTTTAGCTTTTTTTCTTTTCCTTCTTTCTTTTTTCGGGTTTGATTTTATAATTCCTCTGAGAGCTTCCTCGGGAAAATATGAACCTGGAGCTTCCGTCTAGGTGTATTGCGTTCGCAGCTACTAGGGTTTCTTTTGATGAATGCGAGGAAGACGAGGCTTCGCGGTCAAGCAAAACCCTCCTACCTTCAAAACCCCAGTTAGTTTGACCGGGGAACAAAAAAGGGAAGGAAGGCTTTTTATTTATTTATTTATTTATCGGGAAATCGAAGGAAAGGTGACCCAGATGCTAAAGCTCTGTTCCTCGTGCTCTGAATGGTAAATTTGGGTACAGGGGCACTCCAAAGAGTACGAATTGGAGTGCTGTTCCATCGGAGGTGAGTGCTTGCTTAATGTGGAGATTGGAATAGGTCTTAATCGGCTGAGTTCAGGAGAGGTTGGATTTTTAAATGAGGAACCCGGGTATCCTCTGATTTGGTGAGGGGTTCTGGTTGCAACATGAGTTGCAGCCACAGTACTAGCAGAGAAGGAAGAGGGGCCGAGTTTGAGCAGTCGGTTCTGAGGTCTGTGGACTCCGAGCCGAAGCCAGTGTCTGAGAACGGGTCAATTTCCTCTCCCCGTTTGTCAATCGATGATAATCTGCTGGTTGACCCAAAGCTTCTGTTTATTGGGTCGAAGATCGGTGAGGGGGCTCATGGTAGAGTTTATGAAGGGAGGTGAGTGGAATCTCTTTGTTCATGTAAAATAAAATTGCCTGATGTTTTAATTATTAAGTTTGTCGATAAGATCTGTTTAGATTAATTGAGCAAAGGGAAAAACTGTTCCTTCAGATTATTCTGTTTTGTATTAAAAATTAGTACTTCAGTTGTTTGCCATCTTCCGCAATGTACCGAGCTTCTATTGGTTAAATATGCCTGGTACATGATGACCAGGATTTGATTGTTTAAGGTTTTTGAAGTAATTGATGATCTTTCTGCTGTTTTGCTGCCTTCAGTTTGCTCTGGCACTCGTGTGACAAATGAGCATCTCACCTACTGCAGTATAATGTAAATTTCAACTTGTGATAGCAAGCATGTTGTTATGTCCAACGAACAATCTTGTGTGAGCTCTGCCATGCATTGAAGTGTAGAGAACATTCTTTCATGTAATGTCTGATTGATGGTTTAGTAAATTTGTAGACCGGTTAAAATGTTCACAGGTTCTTTGTAATCGTGCTTCTGCTTTAACAGCTGTTGGGAGAAGCTATCTCAACTGTTTTATTTCACGGATGAAGTGCTAGTTGAATAGGTGTAGGTTAATGGCTTTCCAGGTATGGAGATCAAATTGTCGCAATAAAGGTTCTTAATCCTGGGAGCACACCAGAAGAAAAGGCTGCACTTGAAAGCCGGTTTGCTCGGGAAGTCAATATGATGTCACGAGTAAAACATGAGAATCTTGTCAAGGTGAGTGTTTCTAACAAATAGTCTCACGAAGTGAATGTTCTTGAAAAACAAATGGATGAGGCCTTACAACTGTGATTAAATATGCATTTAAACAATCCCACAAATTAGTCAACTACCTCAGATTTGCTTTTACAATCATAATATTTCTGATAGACCTCTGTGCATCTCGTGCTTGATTTTGTAGTTCATTGGGGCTTGCAAAGATCCTTTGATGGTAATTGTGACGGAATTGCTACCGGGGATGTCTCTCCGCAAATATCTGGTTGGAATACGTCCTAAACAGTTGGATCTTCATATAGTGATAAAATTCGCTCTTGACATAGCTCGTGCCATGGAGTGTCTGCATGCCCATGGGATCATACATAGAGATCTTAAACCAGGTAAGCTATGTTTGTTTGTTTGTTTGTTCTTTGGTTCCATGCTAATAAGGATTACCCTTTTGGCATATTAAAATTCTCTCTAGATGTTGTCCACCCACACAATTAAATCTTCCTATTCGAGCTTATCCAGTAACAATTATGTTTCTCGTGGACTGCTAGGTTTGAAGTTGCGTTTATCATAGTTTTAATGTTATTCGATTAGAGTGTCTTAATTCTTTCTTTGATAAGTTAGACCGTAGGAAATCGTCTATGAAATAGTTGTTATAAGGTGCTGTATTTACATGAAGATTGCATTTCTTTTAAATCTGAGTTTCTGTTTATAGAGAGCATTCCTCGCTGCTGTTCAGAGACAGGGACTTTGAAAATAGGCTTCACTGTATCTCCATCTCTCTTCACTAGCTCTCTCCCAGTGATTGTAGTTCTGTTCTTGCTGTCCAAGATGAATATTTATGAAAGGAGAAGAGCGATGGAGGAAGGATGAATATATCGGTTAATCGTGTGATTTGAAAGATGCTACAACCTGTCTATTTGATATATGGCCAAGGGCATACTGCTAATTTGTTTTCATTCTCATTTCTTTGTGCTGTATTATTCATTTTATGTCAATATCTATACTTAAAAGTTATGATTATACATCAATGCAGATAATCTGCTGCTTACATCGAATCAGAGGTCTGTGAAGCTTGCCGATTTTGGTCTTGCAAGGGAAGAATCTGTCACTGAAATGATGACTGCAGAAACTGGGACATACCGCTGGATGGCTCCTGAGGTCTGTATTTCTTGGTAAAATATTCATTCTTTCTCCAATGTCTTATCTTTTACCCTAGATCTTGGTAAGGTCAACCAAACATGTGTCTTGCAAATGCACATGGACTTATTTGGACCCACGGGGCTCATGGGGTATTTATGGGTCTGAGAAGAATAAACTCATCGTTATCTAAAGATGTCTAATTTTAACCCATATGGAAAGTAACGGAAACATGATCAGTTGGCAGCCTGTGGTCTCTTAGTAATAGAAACTTCGGACATTATTCAGTTTGGAGTGTCAAATTGAAGTCAACATAACTAGTCGAATTGATCAAAACCTATTTACAGCAATATCCAAGCCCATGCATCTTGTACTTTCTGTCCCGGAGGGATATTGTTGAAATTCAAATACCTCTTTCCCCAGTGAAATAATGGAAAGAGGCCTGACATTTTTTTGCAGACAACATTATACTGATGTTTAGACAGGGAATCTTCCAAATTCGCTCAGGCATCTTACTGTAGATAGTTCATTTGAGTTAGGATTTGGTCCGTGTTTCAACTGACTGGCTTTTTTAACATAAACCTTTGCTGCTTCTGCAGCTGTACAGCACAGTGACATTAAGGCAAGGAGAGAAGAAGCACTACAACAACAAGGTTGATGTATATAGCTTTGGAATCGTGTTGTGGGAATTATTAACCAACCGCATGCCATTTGAGGGCATGTCTAATCTGCAGGCCGCATATGCCGCAGCTTTTAAGGTGAGGGAGTTTCTTTCATGTATCTGGCAGTATTAGAACTGAGAACTGCAAACTGCTGTTAATTTGCTCACTGGCCACTCGATTTGGTTTAGGTTTGACTTTCACTGACCTGAGAATCACCGACTTTTGATGTTTTCCTCTGTAAAATTACAGCAAGAGAGGCCGAGTCTTCCAGAAGGTGTATCTCCCGATCTTGCGTTCATCATACAGTCTTGTTGGGTTGAGGACCCGAACATGAGGCCGAGCTTCAGCCAGGTCATCCGCATGCTCAACACATTTCTCTTTACGCTCTCCCCGCCTTCCCACTCATTATCTGAACCAACAGACTCAAACAACTCGGCCGCCACCACGAGTAACCACACCCTGACCCTGTCCTCTGCTCCTGCAAAAGGGAAGTTCTCTTTTCTTCGCCAGCTTTTTGCTGCTAGAAGGGCTAGGAATTCTCATTGATCGGAAAAAAGGCAGGAATCTTTTGGTAGAACAGCCAGGGTTGTGGAATCTGGTGGCGCATGTAATTAATGTAGGGGAGGCGATTGCCTGAACATCAACTGGCAGGTGGTGGGAAGCCAATAGATCGATGAAAAACACTTTTGATATACGCTCAGTAGGAAAAGGAAACACATGTTTTCCATAATCTTGTAAAGATGGGAGATTAAATCAGAGTTGTCTGCCTATAGCTGCCTTGGACATTGTTGATATTGCCCTTTTACTGTCTACAGCAATCCTTGACCATACACATTCATTTTCACTTCTCTACTTGCATACGAAAATTTAATGGACCAGAATGAACACGGGTTTTGGTGGGTCTCTTTAGCTGCGAGAAGTTTTCTCGACTTCCATTCTCCTTGCTTCTAAGAACAGATGCGATCTGGTTCGTCCAATGGGTTACTCTCGTGAAAGTTGGATGGTGATATATTGACAAATAATGAAGTCGGGATGGCATGTCCAAGAAGACGTAGACATGTTGAATTTGTTCCAACCTTTCAGGAAACCTCCAAGCTCATGGGCAGCCTTGTCCTCGCACAATCAGTCTTCGAGCATACACCGGGCAGAGAACCCCTTTGCTGTACTATGGTGGGGCAGCGCCTTTCCCCCAATGGCTATCGCCAGTTACAACAGAATCCCGAGCTCGGGCGGAGTGCAGTTCGTTCGCCTGCAATTTTGTGCTCAAGTTCTATGGGAGAATGATCTGGTTTCTGCAGGGGTACATGAAAACGAGTTCGACAAAAACCGAACCAAAAAGAACCAGTTCTGACTAAACATGTTTTAATTCTTATTCAGTTTTTAGGATGAAGAAAAGTTCAGTCAGTTTCTATATATAATCGACACTATTAATCGGTAGAACCGAAACGAATTGTCATTTTGAAAATAACTAAAAAAAACCCAAATGCATACACTCAGACAATATGATTCAAGTGATTCAACGCATTTTCTTTTAAATAAGATCTCAATTTTGAGTTTCGCAAATAATTTTCCTTTTTAAAAAACCACAATTTGGGAGACCTTACTTCGAAAGTACCAACCTCCTCAAATCTAGATTAGTTGGAGCACGCTAAACATATCACGTTTTGTACTCACCAAAAAACACATCGTGTACATTCTACTGAACAAGTTACTGCAGTCAATCATTTGTACAACCAGATGCCCAAGGCAGAAAGACAAAAGGTATCCTGGAAAACGGAAATTGCAGAGACTAGGTAATTGCTCTCTACTAGATGTCCCAGGTACACAGTCATTGGGAAATACAGATGTACAAAGAAAATAAAGCTTTTACAAATGCTTGTCAAAGACATTTATTCCTAAATCCTGACATATAAATAATTAGTACCCACTAGCAAACTAGTAACAGTAGCTCCCCGTGCATGTTCAGGAAAGCTCAAAGTGAATTCACGGGAGGCAATCTATATCATGGCACGGAAAAGGTCGCCCTAACTTTTGAAAAATTGATTCTTTCACAGGACAGGAAAACTTAATTCAGCAGCATGGTATGGGAAGACGGGGAGAAATGACTTTCTTGCCAACTCTGTTGGAAGACTCATGTTCCTTCTCCCCCATCTAAGCTGTCACTGGACAAAAGTTTCTCGAGTCGATTTACGAGTGTGTTAGATGATAAGCCTATGGCCCTGTTTTCTCTTCTCAAGTCATCCACTTGTTTCTTCAGTTCGGCATTCTCCTCTTTCAATATTTGACCAGAGAGTTGCTGCTCCTTCAGCTCGAGCCTCAGGCCATCTATCTGCTTCTCAAGTTCTGATATGCGCTCTTCAAACTTCACATTTTTTAACATCAAGTTGCCCTCCTGAGTAGATAACCAGCCAACATAAAAAGCATAACTTGCTAAAGCAACAAGAGACCAAGATAATAGCTGAACTTACATTGCCTGCAGGAAGTTCCAAGGTAGAGTCATGTGACATTGATGGAAGCTCCACGTGGACACCTCGTGGAGAAGATGACACAGTAGGGCACTCAAGATCAACTGATGGACCTGGTCGGTCCTGCAGTTCATATGGGCATCGATGTAACAGCTCTTTTTCTTCCTCTGCCTCTGTGCCATCCGGTGTATCGTCATCTAATACACATACAATCTCTGGCTTAACAACCTGTTGAGCCATGAGTTGACATCATAATTGCAGCAACAGCTATCCTTTCATTGAGATCAATTGCAAAGAATAGAACAGTTAAAGCAAATCGTAATAGAAAAGCCAACTACCTCGGGCTTCTAGGAATGGAAAAGGAATTGAACATTCAGGTAATTAAATGAAATATAAACAGATAATAAAAGAACCATACGTCAGTAGACTGCTGGTAAGGGACTCCTTTCAATGCAGGAGTCATGCTTTCACCAAACAAGAGAATAGGTGATAACACTTGGTCTCCAGGAAGTTTATTCCCATCATTCTGGACCTCCATAAGCTCTCTGACCACATCAAGTTCCAACTCATAAGAAGTGGGCTCCAGCGTCCAGATTATCTAAGAAATACAGGAGATTGACATGTAAGCAGCAATATCCTGATTCACAACTCATGAGTGGATGTTACAATCTAAAAGTTGAAAAATTCAAATGACATTGCATGTCTCTGAAGTTAACAAGCAGAATGTTTCAAGTTTTAAATCACCTGATCGTTCGTCAGTTCAGGAAACATTTTGGGGATTGAGATCGACTGTCTGGGATGGTGCTTACGATTTTCCCACCGGCATGCGCGAGGGATTGCTACATTATCTAGTAGACCTGGCCGAGCCAAGTCAATGTGCTCATAGGACCAGATCTAGATATTGACAAACAATAGAAATTAGATGATTGACACCACGAAACGGCATGTCTATAAGCTGCTCTTATATTCTTAAAACAAATGAAGATGAGCGTTACAACCTTCGACAGTTTTTGAAGCCCAAATATAAAATATCTGCACCCCAGTACTCTGCCGAGCACTCACCAAATGTTTTTTTTTCCATTTCACTTTTCAGCCTCAGTCTAGAATGCTACCTTAAAATAGAAGTTGAATCACATAAGGGTAAAGAGAGTTTACCTGGAGAAATGTAAGGCAGCCTCCGATGGATTGCATATTCGAATCCTTCCTTCTGCTCAACCACATTAATATTTCATCGAGCACAGCAGATCCCCATGCATATTTACAAACATCATCAGGACTTCTAAGAAATGAGAGATAACGAGAATCAACATTCCCACTAGAATCAGGGACGAGAAAAACCCCGAATGTAAAAAGTAGAAAAGTCCTAAGAAAATTATCGTTAGCTATCCCACCAAGGGACTCAAGCCTGCTCTCAATAGAATTAACTGAAATCTTTCTCTTTTCTGGTGTAGCACCAAATTCCCTCTCCAAATCTGAGAAGGGTTCGTCATCCGTAAGGAGTACAGGATCCCCGATCACGCGAAGGCCCAAAATTAGTGCCACATCCAGCAACGTGACTGTAAGTTCCCCTTGAGGAAGCATGAACGCCCGCCTCTTGGAGCTCCATTTGTCCATCAATTCAAGTAACAATTTCCTGTTCATGGTTTGATTCGGAATCAACAACAGGTTCCCGAACCCTGTTTTCTTGATCGCGGTTTGCTGTTCATCTGTAAGAGCCTCCACTCTCTTTACAAACTTCGGGGATGAAAATTTGGTGCTGTAATCCTCAATCTGCTCGTGAATTATGCAGAGATAGAGCCTTTTAGAGAATGAGCTCGAATTCACCGACAAATGTATTAAAAAAAAAATTAGGGGCAACACACGGGACATAAAATTGTGAGGCAAACGAAGCGAAGCCGTCGGTTACTACACAAGAGACGTGAAAAAAAAGGCACATATAGCACCTCAATCACTTCAGAAGTAAACTAAATCCTAAATTCGAGACAGGGAAACAAAAAGTGCCGCCCTTTGCAGCAGATCAAAAAGGAACTCTCATGAAGTCACTTTTTGAAGTACGACACACGAAACCACATTGCTCAGCACTTCCACTGAAACTCAAAATTCCGGAAAATCAGCAGTAGCGAAGAAGGAGAGGAAGGAGATGCGCAAGTACCGAGCTCCGGACGTCAGGGAGACCAATCGAGGATTTTCGACCCGCCTTCTTCATTGTGAGAAAGGGAGCTTTGCAAGTGTGTCAACTGATTTGCATCAGAATTTGAAGCGAGAGCTCCAGCATTGGCCCAATTTTGGAACCCTAACGAGATAAGCAAGTACAGAAGAGGTTAGTGACGAGGGACTTCCCTGTTGGGACGAAGGCTTCCTTGAGAAGCCTCGCAAAAGGGCGCGAAAAACTCTTATTGGGCGTTGTCTTTTTTCGCAAAAAAAAAAAAAGAAAGAGAGAGAGAGGCAGTGCCGTGTCTGTTTTTCTTTTTCTTTTTTTCTTTTTCTTTTTTTTTAAAAAACAACGGAGATGTTCTCAATTATTATGAAATATTTTTGGACAAAAAATATTTTTACTTATTAACCTTCCGCACTTGTATTATTTTAGTTCTAAATCTTTATTTTTTATCATTCACATATTTAACCTTTTGAATTTTTATTAATTTGGCCCTACTGTTACTTTTTCAATTAAAAAAAGCATATTCTATCAAAAATTATTTTATCCAAAAATTATTTTTTAACAAACTATATTTTTCAAAAAAAATAAAAATTATCCATAGAATTTTTCAGGTGAACACATTCCCTTCAAAATTGAGATATATTATTCATGATTGAAAATTGATTGAAGGCTATTATCATTACAAAATCGTAATTTATTAGGAGAAAAATGAGTTCTAATTTTAGAAGGAATACCTGTTAGCAATCAAAATTTTCTTAATTAGGGACTGAATGTGTTTTTTTAAAAATTTTAGTTGAAAAATAATTTTGGATGAAATGTTCATTTTTTTGGATGGAAAAAGTAACAATATGATCAAAGTGGTAAAAACTCAAAAAGTTGATGACGTAAATGATAAAAGAATAAAAATTTAAGACTAAAATGATAAAAGTGCGAAATATTAAAAAGTAAAAGTGTCTTTTTCCCATTATTTTTTAGTAAAAAAATTTTCATCATAAATCTTTTTTTTAATTAATTTTGCTTATACAATCATAACGGCTAATGGTGCTTTTTATGTTCTCCAAGGAGATATTGTGGCCAGGTAATCGTTTTAATGGTGTTGAACGAAAAATTTAATCTCTCAGTAAAAGTTTTGAAGGGAGGAGAGTATGGTGAGTTGGATGTAGGGTGATTGGGTCCCAGTAATCTTTATTTTTCTTAATATCTAGACCATATATTACATGGAACCGGTTCTCAAATTTTAAATCCGAATTCTACCATATGAAATTAGAAATCCAATCATATCTAAAACTTATATTATACTACTTATAGGTTTCCAAGTACCATATTTAAACTTTTTTCTTAATATTTTAATTTTACAAATATATTTTATAATTCACATGTTTTATAACTAAACAACAGAGTTTATGATAGATTTTTATAATTTTAATTTAATTTTATTAATTTAATATAATGGTTTAAGATTTAGTAAATCTATACTGTTATGTGCAAACATTTAAAAAATTTAATGTCTTTTTTATTTTCTATATTTATCATTAATCAAATTTACATACTAAAATCTAATAATTTATAAAATCCTCCAAATTACAAGTGAATTAATAAACTTAATTATTTTCCTCTCGCTCCATATTTATGATCTTAATAGCAAAAAATCTTTCATTAACTATTTAAATTCTCCCTTCTCACTCGGTATTTATAATTTTAACTGCAAAAAATCAATTATGTTTTTCGAACGAATGATTTGAAATTTTATCTAATACTATAAGTTAACAAATTTCAAATGAATTAAATTACATTGTATTATAAATAAGAGATATAATTTCATGAGTTCATTATGGTATTCCACATTTATTTATTTTCGTTTTCTTTTCGTGCGTAACATGAGTCCGTGTCCAGTATCTTTATATGCATAAAATTTAGTAAATATTGATCAATTTTATATAATTTTTCATATTTTCATTAATATTTTGAATATAATAAGTTTATTGAACATGCATAGTTGTTGTATCATGAAAATTCATCAAGTTAGGAATCTAATAGTATAAATAACAAGAGAACCAGAGTCCAAACAAAGAAAATAAAATCAACTGCAGTAAATCATTTCCTCTGTATAACGAATTCCCACCTAAGTCGGTTATGACGTGTTCCTCGATTCATTATCCAAATCCTTCTCGGATTTCATTAGTACCTACTCGAAACCTATTCAATAAGGTAGGTTTTACCCGGTTTCAGTTCTACCAGGTGTCAGTGCATGATATCCCTATCACTGATTCTGGCAACCGTAGCTGAAAATGGGCAAAACCTGGGAAAAATACAAATGGAGTAACGTGAAATGTTACACAGAATTAAGGAGACCAGTTGTTTGACACCTCTTCCTCTCGAAGTTCTATCGTTTCCATTTCCTCGAGCTCTCGCAGGACAAACATTTTCCACTGTTGTTGGTTCTGATATCTTAATACAATCCAAATTCATTATTGCAGGTGGTCTGTGCTCTAGTCAGGCAGCAAACTGGTGTTAAGACTGATAATTTTTAACATGACACAAGAATTCGACACGACATGATAAGGAGTTGGGCAAGTTTGGGTCAAACTTATTTCAACACAAATATGTTCAGACACAACAAATAAACGTATTTAAGTGAGTTGAACTTGTGTAACCCGATAAAAAACATTTGTTAAAATTATTTCACTATTTTTATATAAATGTTGAACATATTTAATACATTTATATATATTATATATAAAATATTGCATATATTTCATGTTTTATTATCATCAAATATGATATTACATGGTCAATAATTAATTAATCTTACTTATTTATTATACTAATTACCTATAAATATTATTTTTTTAGTAGTCGTAGCATATATTATTGGAGTGTGATTCTATAGTGTAGACATTCAATATCAAATGGGTCAGTCTGATTTATATACGGTTTGGACATGACCATTTAAACATGAACCCCTTTAGACGTGAAAAATAAATGTCTCATATCCAGATCATTGAGATTTTTAAACCAAACATGTTTAGACACAATACGTTTAAATACGATGTTATACAATTTGTTAGGCCTACCTGGCATCATTAAAAAATTAAAATTTAAACAATATTTAATTAAAAAATAAAAGGAAGAAAAGGACACAAAGCACATGCCTTCAGTTCCATATTTATCTCAACGTTCCTTTTATAGGAAGTTTGCTGAAGTGTCTCCTTCGACACCTTGGATTCTTTTCATATCTATCTCACCGGAAATTCTTAGATGATCCTATCCCATCACACGACGTGAGAAAATATTAATCAGAGACAAATGAGTAAATTAGTGCTAATCACCTAAGTAATTATCTTAATTATTATCAATCAAAATAATTTAATTAATTCTTCCTAACCACGTTACTGTGAGGTAGGACAACTTAAAATTTTTTCCTATCTCACCGTTGGATTCATGACACCTCTTTGATGTTCTTTCTTTATGACTAAAATGAATATGCTTAATCATCCCCTTTCATTTTCATCAGCTTCCCAACTCTTATCACCCTGATGAATTTCGAAGAGTGCGTGGAGCGATCATCCCTCTGACTCGAGAAAATCTATTGAATATTATATAAATTTCATTTGATCACGTTGATTCAGATAAATTATCTTATTTTCGTCCTCTTGAATTCATCCCCTTCTGTCGAATTTCATTTCATCCTTCTCGACTTCATCATCCATTTCTTTACTGTTTCACCCTCCTCTCAATCAATAATCATGTTGCTCATACTTTCAACTAAGTCCTCAACACCATCGCTCAGATCAATGTCACTATCTTCAAATGTAGTGTCATCACCAGTACGAATGAAATATTTAAGGATTTGGTTGAATAAAAACCAAAACTGTAGGGTGAAAATGAAACGGCGTAAGAAGATTGAGGACCGAATCAACTACAACTATGTACTTTTTTCCTTCTCGTGAAGCCCATCCATGAAGATTGAAGAAAGAAGTATCCTTCTTCTTACAATGTTGAATCCCCCTTAAATCTCATTTTACAAATATCATGGGTTGAGGTTATTTTAGAGGATAAAATCATTTGATCTCATTTGAAATTAAGGTGTAGGATCTAACACTCATGGTCTTGGAAATTCGGCTTCAGTACTTCTTTTCCACCCAAATCAAGCTTGAATCTTACCATTAACGGAGACGGATCATTGATGCCAATGAATTCGATTAATTATGAATTATACTGCATAAAAGAGACAGCTAATCTCTAGAGAAGCGGAAGAGCGGGATCTTGACCTGTAATCTTTAGCTAGTTTCAGAAGAGTTAAAGGCAGACAAGTTTCACTTGTCAAGTTTATTCTGTATAGAAATAAAGAAATATCATGATATTTTAGAATAGATCGAGGCCTTCACACATTTTGTTTTCCTCTACTTTGTGTATGTGATTCTTGAGCTAATTAGATCAATCCTAGCCCAGTGCTGAGGCTAGCTAAGATCCCAACTTTAGAACAGTCTCTAGGGTAGGTTTGGTTGTAATTTACAAACAGTCAATGTACATTTTGTGTAGACCTTGTTGAAGTTCATTAAATAGAAGCCAATTTTCGAAAAATAAAGATAGAGCTTTATTTGTAATGAGTACCGAATTCAATGGAAGATTGACACTTCTCCTGTAGTGCATGCAAATGCAAAATTGATATTATTGAAAACCACTGGATTCGTGTGATTCAAAATCATTAGAAAAAGGAGTAGGCAAATAGGATTTGATATAGTTATGTTACATATTATTTATAAGCCTATTGGCTTCTTTTATATACATATATATATATATAAAGAGTATTCTCATTATTGTCTATTTGTTAACGGTCTTATGCGATGATCTCAACCGTATTGACAAACTTTTGACAGGGGTTTCGAAAACTCTGAGGGGTGATTCACAGTGAACTGAAGTTAAAGGATTTAAAACAAATTGAGGATGAAAACTAGGGGGCAAATTGAAATTAACATCTTCTCCGTCCTTTTCCTCCTTCCCCCGGCGGAACGTGCAACCACCAGAAGAGCAACAGAGAGCAGGCAGCTTCACTGGGGTTTGATTCTTTGCCACTGCCTCTCTTCCTCAGCATCGCTTCGTCTCCACTCTAACCCCCTCATCCCCCTCTCTTATAGCCGTCCTCTCCTCTCTTCTTTCCCTTCTCCATCCTCCGTCGTTACCTTGGTCACTGGAGCTTCGTCTGCTTCCTTCTTCCCTCTCTTTGGAGATTAAAGCCGGTAGCAGCGGACATGAGCCTGGCGGTGGGGACCTCCCTGGTGAAATCCCCTAAACCCTGTAGCCCGGCTTTGGCATCCTTGTCGTTTTCTCTTCCTCTTCCTCACTCCCTGCGGCTCGAACCTCTCCTCCGCACTCGCCTCAGCGACCTCTCCCTCTCGCGCCCGACTGGGTTTGCCTCTGGGTTTCTCCATCTTCTTCCTAGGCATCCATCCGTCGTCGCATTTGCAGCTTCTCATGAGGAATCTGTGGGTACCCCAATTCTAATCCCCACTAAGCTTTCATTTTGCCGTATTTTCTTAGCTGATGAGCATCTTGGCAATATGATATCATGTAAAACTATGATTTATCTGGATATTGGAACAATCAATTTTGAAAAAATTTTTCCTTCATGCTTCATCTTTCATTTGGTAATGCTTGCCAGTTCTCTATTCCCAGTCCACTTTATTAGTATTCTTTGTCAGTCTCTTGTTTGTTGTAGCCATAAACGTAATACAATTTCATCCAGTGTCATAGATAGGCTTTGAGGTCTTTATATTTGCTGTAGAAACTATAGCCTTTTTTCGTGCACAGAATGTTTCAAGACCTCTTAGATTTTAACTGTTACACTTAGAGGAAACTTAGAAACTTGTCGAGAAGACCTGAGACGGACATTTGGATTCTATGTGCTTAGAAACATTCGGACTTCGAGGTGGAGAAAGAACAGGATGGCCTCAAGAGTGAAGCTGAAGAGTCAGAAGAAGCTTGGAGGCAGACTTTAGCCGCTTTTAAAGAGCAAGCTTTAAAAATGCAGGGCATATCCCAAGACGCCTATGAAATATACATGACGAAAGCAATGATTGTCTTAAAGGAAACCTCAGAGCAATTGAAGATCCAAGCGGAGAAGGCAAGATATGATTTAAGTGTTGTGGCGAAAGAGATAAGCAAGGAGGGCAAGGAGTATCTAACTGCAGCTGCAAAGAATTCACCTGGACCAGTGAAGGAGATAGTAGAAACATTTTCCTCTCCAGCTGATGATCTAAATGATGTTACTCAAGTTCGTGACTTTTACCTTGGAGTGCCTTACGGTATGGTTTGTTTTCTCCAACTTTGGACTGAATTTGATATCTTTGAGTATGCATTTACTGTAAGAGATATTTAAATTATCTCCAAGATGCATATGTCTAATTCGCTTGTATACTGTTCATTGGAATGTTTGAGATTCTGAACATTTTATGTTCTGAATTGCCATGATGGAGTATTCCCTTGGCCCAGTGACATACATTATGCTGTTTTTATTAAATCCATTCGCATTTTATTCTCATGTCTCGGCCCTGCATCAAAATCTTTCTCGGACATCGCAGGGCTGCTTCTTTCTCTTGGTGGCTTTCTATCTTTCATGGTAACAGGAAGCATTCCTGCCATTAGGTTTGGTATCATCCTTGGTGGCACTTTGTTGGCTCTGAGCATATCAAGTTTGAGATCATACAAAAGAACAGGAAAAACATCTCCATTAGCTCTGAAAGGGCAGGCAGGTTAGTCTATGGTTAATTCCTATGATGAAATGTTGCAGGAGCTGCATGACTGTTATATGTAAAATTGTGCTGATAAAAGAAAAACCTGTCCTCCATTTGAAGATCTTATGATTTTCTAGGAGAGAACTATAAGTCTGTGATTGGTATTACACTTCATTTTTCTAGTGATCTTTTATCTTGGAAGTCTGAGTTGATGGATCACAGCTGAGGATTGCTGCTTTGGCCATTATATGACTGGCATTCTCCAATTTGCCATGTCAAATTGTTCTCCTCTGTTTAAAATGTTGATCATATTGATACTTTCTGCATGTGAATCTTGATTTTCTTATTGGAACCTTGCGTGTCCAAGAAGCTGGGCTACAAGTTCTTGATTGCAAGTCTCATAACCTGGCAGTAAGCCATAGTCTATTGCATCTCATCCTTATTTTGACAGCCTATTGCTTCTTGAAAAGAGAGAAATTGGGTGCACAAAATTCATTATCTGCTGGTTCCTTGACAGTTGTAATTTGAGGGTGCAAATGTCAAGGACCTTTGCCCTTTAGATGAACATTGTTGTCACAGCTTGAATTATTAGTATGAATCAACTGCGCCCATGCTAAAAAATGTTCGTCTGTGCTATCGGCATGTTGAATAACTTATAAATTTCTATAATAAGTTTTAATGAGGTTTATCTCATGTCTCTAACCTAGCATGTCAAACTGCAGGAGTAGCCGGTGTGATATTTCTCAGGGAGGTCCGGTTCTTGTTTCAGGTAGAAAGCTCTTTGGTTAGAATCCCATGTTGCCTGGGTTTTCATGTATTGATTTTCTGATATCTTTTATTAGTTCTAATCTTTGCAGAGGCCTTCGTTGTGGAGCTTTGTAACAGCAGTCACCAGGTTCTTAAAGAACTAATGACTTTTTTGCTTTGTTTCTGTAATATGGGGTTGAAATGTGTGAGCATAACTCATCTCTCCCATCTGTCTCGATTTCTCACTAGCGTGCTTTCCCTGTGCTCACTCAGTCAGGATGTTCAACCTTTCTTCATCGGAGAAACCTACCTACACTGAATAGAAAATGTCTGAATAAGTTGCACTAGTAGTGTTTAGTCAATCTGGAAGGATGGAGATGTGGGAGAATCGGTACTTCCACAATAGCTTTAAGCGTGTTTCTAGATAATCTGAGATGAGACTACTCCAGAGCGCAATTATTGTCCAGTCAACTTTTAAGTTAGATTAACCCGATTTCATTCGGGTTACTTGGATCATCTGACATATTTTGCTGCTTCTGTTGTGCAGTGGTGCTATGGTAGGATTTTATCTGTATCGTATTAAACAGAACGGTCAGCAGAGAAAGTCAACCTACGAATCAGGGAATGGAGTTGTAGCTGATTAGACACGGTCAGTATGGCGATCTCTGTTGAATCACTGGCACTTTGTCTGGTCTGACTGTAAGGAGATCTTGATTCTGATGTTCTTCAGGTAGGACTTCATCAGATTTGCGAGAGCCGAGGCTAAACAGCGGGTGCAACTAGCAGGCGCAGGTAGATAGCTGCCACACTGGTCTGCTGGAAATGCGGTTTTCGAGTTTTATCACGTTTTAGTTTTTGCATCAGTTGTCGATGACTCGATGGAAAGATGATCATACTTGGGTCTCTGTCGTGTAGCTGGCGGCTAGAAATAATGATGTGAATTGGCCTGCATTATGTTGTAAGTTGAATTGTTTTCTTTACCCCATGCATCTATGCTTAAATCTTTGCACGATAGCAAAAATAAATGCATTGAGTTCCTCTTTTTCGGGCTATTTCTTAATCTACCATTTCAGTGAATGTTCCAATAAATAGTACAACTGCCTATTCTACCAAAAAAACAAAATTAGTACAACTGCCTCAGGCATACTGTTCTTCTTTATGTTAAGGAACCAGAACTCGGCACGAGGTCTCCAGCTCTGGATGTCCGTTTTGAATCACAATCTCCAAGTACACAACCCATTTTGCGGTGTCTGGATTTTGGCTTTGACTGCATGCTAGTGCCGGTCAACCTTGTGAACTCACGAGATGTTTCCTTCTATGACAACAGAAGGTGGGCATAATAAGATGCTGCGCCCTGCTTGCCGAGAAGTTTAAATAATTAAGTGATGGTATCCGCTTCTTTTACAAATTCGTCATTATTCTCTTATGTGATCGACATATAAATCTGATAGGCGAGGCGTCATCAATGGATGTAAACTACGGAGAGTTAGCTCAGTGGTTAGAGGGGTCCGTTGAGATCTCGCGAAAGCCAGTCGTTGAGGTTGAGGTCGACGATTCGACTCCCACCCAGAGCGGAGCTTTCGAAGGCCATCCATACATGCTCCTAAGAAGTGTGGGAACAAACTGTCTCGGGTACATTGGGTTGCTTGTTGGACTCGAAGAGATTAAACTCCCCGTCATCAAAAAGAAATGAAGATTGGCATAAGATCTAACAGTAAATTTTTTTGATATATAAATGAGGAACATACACCTAAAAGATAAAAGCAATATCAACAGGATGTCCGAGGCTCATCAGTTATCTTCTCTTACGTCTGTCAAAGCATGGACGTTTTCATGACTTTTCGTGTTCAGACTTTTCCAGAAAAAGTATGGTCCACCATAAAAGAGGTAAATTCTCGTATTCCAAGTGAATATATGCCTGAAATAATTATAAAAAAGAAGGGATGAAGATGAGAAAACTAAGAATTGTTGTAACGCTACCATGTCGATTTAAGAAAGTCAAGAGATATTATTTATAAATATGTATTAAAAGATTCTAAATTTAATTCTCGCTTGAGATTAAGAGGTCCTTAATACAATATTTGTATTGAAAGTCAGTGCACTCCTCGTCTCTCACATATTTCTTTTCCGATCCATGAGTTGTTTTTATAGTCAAAGGAAACGGGGAGGAAACGGAAGGGGAAGACCCACAAGAGAGCCGGTCGACTTCTCCATATTAAATGGGACAACTTTTGTCTGTGTCTTGTCCCATCGTTTGATCTGGGAAGCTACTATGTTATTAAGATTCATTTGAATTAGTGTTATTTGTCCAGAAAAGTATGAGTTATTCGAGAATTTTTTAATCTACTTTGTACTATTTTTTTGTTCAGAAAATCACAAACCATCGAAGAATTTCTCAATTTACCAAGAACTATTTTTTAAAAAATTACGAATTATACTATATTTTCTCTAATATACTACATCGTTAATTTTGCCGTTAATTGTTGATTTGTACCATTAATTTTACTGATTGTGTAAATAAGGTTTGACTTGGTTCACACATGGCATCTCTATGGTCATAAAAATGGGGAACATCTATTTGTACGTTTATCCTCATAATAAAATAGAGAATTCGATAATAGTTTATAATTTTTTATGACAAGATGAGTGTCACATAGGATGCCACGTCATTTTTTGTTTGCACAATCAGTAAAATTAAAGGTACACATCAGTAATTAACTGACAAATTAATAGCGTGATAGATTAGGGAGTTCTTGAATAGTTCCTGAATTTCTAGGTAAACAAAAATAGTTCATAGTATATGATGGAATTTTTGAATAATTCATGATTTTTTGGACCAAGAAATAGTTTATTGTAGATTGTGAAATTATTAGATAGTTCTTACTTTTCTGGGCAAATGACCATTTAAATTACATGACCGAATTAATTTATGATAGCAAAGAAAGTGATTTAATTCATTATTTTCTTAAGCATTTTTCATGTACTCATTTTTTGTGTATGTACCACTGGTATACAAATTTTTTTAAATTACTGACTAATTCAATTCGAGCCGGATCAGTCTGTTAAGGGATAAATCCCTCCCAGCATGAGTTTTTCCGTTCACAAATACTTGAATACGAGACTTAAAAGGAACAAATATCTTACCACTTATTTTTAAGTAATAATAAAAATCTCCATTGCTAACAAAAAAATTTTATGATAATTATGGACTTTTCCCACAAGTTATTGAATCCAAATAATTTAACGCCTTATCCTTAGTGAAATAAGCTAATCATGTATTTTATACGTAAACTTACATAAATTTATAAGTTTGCAAAGTGTTCATGAAAGGAGAGAATAAATTATTCGTTATAAAAAAAATTTATACATATATATTTTTTTAAAATTGACGAATTTCACCATCTCTCCTCGTAATCACGATTTTTAAGTGTTAATGTATGTTAAATCGTTGAGTATTAGTAGGGATTTAAATGAAATAACACGGTTCGTGAATTGTTCGGGCTCGACTCAGCAAAAACTTGAATTTGGCTTATTCTTAACAAACTCAAGCTCGATTTAGCTCAAACTCGTTGCTTTAAACGATTCGTATCAAGCCTTATGATATTCGGCTCTTAAGTAAATGAGCTTTTCATAATAATAATAATAATTAAATTTAGAAAATCTAAAAACAATTGAGATACCGTCTTAAGTTCTTACTTAAAATAATTATTCATTTTTTCTCATTAATTTGCGAAACATTAATCACAATCAGTTCTCCTCCTCAGCTTTCTCTGCCCTATGCAATTGACACACTGATCCAGTACCTGCCTTACATCCTCTTTATCGGCACTACTCAGCTCGTATAAGTTCGTTAAGTCGTCGTTTATTAGAACAAACTGAGTCGTAGCTTAAAATATTGTATTGATCGAGCTCAAAAATCGATGAATAAATCGAGTTTACGTCTTATAGATCCAAACTTGGCTCGACTCATTAACGTCCTCAAGTAATATAGGGATCGTATTTTAAAATAAAAATGATAAACTTATAATCTGCTACATTTTTTCCTACAAGAGCAGGACGAAGACGCAGCGCTGATGACGCCATCCTGTGACATCACCATAGAGTTTCACCGATCTGTACTGTATCCCAACCGCACCTTATGCGCGTGTCGGGCAAAGCGCGCTTTACAGGCAAAGTGCAAATCATCTTGTTCTTCTGTATTCTAAAGCACTTTCATAATTATTTTATTAAAAAAATCTAATAATCTAAAATTTACTCTTACACTTTTCTAATAACATTAAGGTTGATATTACATATTCAAACCTCTCTCTCAGTAATATTATTAAAAACAACTTTTGAACTTATGTATTGGCGGATACTAATTTCTTAGATTATACTAAGTGTTTGGTGTTACTATGTGGACAAGGATTATGTTAGTACCGGTTTTTCAGTTTATCCAATACATTTACAGTTGAATGCAAAAACTCGAATGTTATGTAGTAGAGAGTGACGTAATCATAATTATTACTACCATCTTTTTATTGATAAAAAAATTCGTAATTATTTGTTTTCAAGAATTTATGATTCAATATTAAAAAATCTAATAGATCGGTTATTGATTGTATTTTAAGTTAAATTCATTTCATCAAGGTATATAACTTTTTTTCAATTATTTATCTTTTCTATTTATAATATTATAACTGGATATCTTACCAAAAAGGGAGCCGTACTAAACCCCCTAAACAAGCTCGTGACAAATAGAACTTAATATAGTTAGTATAACTCTCATCCTGTGACTTGAAGATTTTGAGTTCGATCTCATTCGTAAGATTTTTCGTGCTCTTTTTATCCATTCTTCTTTCTACCTCTTCCTAAGTTTATATGTCTCCTTCTGCTTCTTGGCATTGATTGACGTTCTGAAGAAAATTATGAAGCATCTCCCGAATTATATGAATGACTTAATTGCGATTAGATTATAATGACAGGCGAAATCGTATATATTTATCATTGTTTTATACTTGAAACTTAGATATTTGGAACCGACTAATTCGGTCCTATAAGATCGGTTCTGTTACACTTTCAGTTTGAATTATCACTGTTTTACTTAAAATTACAAACATATAGAATTTTCAGTATGCTTTTTCTCATTTACAATTATATCAGTAATTTTTCATAGTGAAACTGACTACAAGATCTCTGCTACATATTTAAAAAAATTGTACTGATTTCAATTTAAATATTCAATCTCTCATGAGTTACACTGTAATATTTGTAACAAGCTCTGTTAGGGTTAATTACATTGAACAAATTTACATTCGACAATAATGAAAGTTAATGGATGTCAGGTCATCAATGAGGTAATTTTTGGTGCGCGTGAGGATGCTTTAGACATGGAAAGACAAGAAATCCGGGCACGGGGGTGGAATTCTCCGACCAGCTTCCATGTAATTGCCTTGTTCCAAATTCCAGTCCAATCCTTGCATTCTGTGGGCCCTGCCCGCAAATGAGAAAGTCTATCTCTCAAACAGCGTTGTCACGTGAGAATACTTATATAATGATATTAATTAATAAGATCCGGTTATTATTGCGGTCATTTTTCCGGTTCTTTTTAGGTTTTACAGAAAAATCCTAAAAATATATTATCGTCAAGTAAGTACTGTCACGTGATACTCTCGTCACAATGTATACCTTCTCCTTTCAAACCTTCCTTATAAAATGGTTCCCTCGACCACACAGACACATGAAACCCTCACAGTTTAAAGGAGATGTCTGGGGTGGAAGCTACCGGCTCCGCCCTGGGCGACGGCCAGAGGCAGCTCGTGGTGGACGAGCTCGTCCGCGGCCAAGGCTTCATGGAGAGGCTGACGGCCCTCTTGAGCACCGAAACCGATCACAACCACCACCACCGCCACCAGTCCGAGCCGTCGGTGGGGGATCTTGTCGCGAAAGTCTTGGACTCTCTGAATGAGACCATCTCGATGCTGAGCTGCGACGGGAACTCCCACATGGAATCATCGGTGGCGGCAATGAAGTCCGACGATTCCGTGGAGAGCTGCAAGGGTAGTAGCGTAGCGCCCAAGGAGGGGAGAGGGCGTTACAAGAGAAGGTACGTACATGAGTAATATTAAGAAG
The DNA here is from genome assembly GCA_037672795.1 of Lagerstroemia speciosa. Taxonomy (NCBI): domain Eukaryota; kingdom Viridiplantae; phylum Streptophyta; class Magnoliopsida; order Myrtales; family Lythraceae; genus Lagerstroemia; species Lagerstroemia speciosa. The sequence goes on along the minus strand of CM075297.1, from coordinate 4,272,696 downwards.
GATTAAATATTTAATATAGTAACAAACATAGTTTGGTTGATATGGTTCGATATCTCTTTCTAAAGTCCGGTATTCGAGTCTTACGAATGAATTCAGGACCTCTCCCATCTAGCGATGGAAAGAGAAACGCGATCCCACTTACCTTTTTTCGGTGGACGAAGGATATAAATATATCTAGAAGGGGATCTAAGGGTAATGAAATAAAGGGGTACAATGAGTTCCACTTATGAGAATCGAGCCCGGGACCTCTTGATCTCGAGAGAGTATTGTGCGTAACGAACATACCACGTGACAGTGCTGACATAGTGTCACAATCCAATAAAATTCGATCATTTATGATTTTTTTAATAAAATCCTAAAAGCAAAGAAATCATAAAATAACTGAATCATATTAGTTTGTGGCACAACGTCAGCACTGTCACGTGGTATATATATCCGCTAAATGTAAGACTTTCACCTTAATTTCAGGTAGAGGACAATACCACTTAATTAAACCTCGTTTCTCCGGTTGTTTTTCATTGATTGGAAGGAATCCTGAATAGTGAATAGTTCTGGTCACGAAACTATAGAATTTTCCACAGGATAGGATGATTAATTTAATTTTCTGTACATAATTGATTAGGATGGACTTGTCAAAAAAAAATTGTACATAATTCGGATGGAGGGATGCCGATCTTTCAATTCTTTCAATTTAATTGGGATTTTTTTTGCCTATTTTCATACAAATTCTTTAAATATATTTACTTTAAGCAATAACCCATTTATCAATTTTTTTAATTAATTTTCTATTGTATTGGGCAGGAGGAACGGAGAAACTTGGTCGGAAATTACCAGTGCTCTAGTGGACGACGGACATGCTTGGAGAAAATACGGCCAAAAATCCATTCTCAACTCTGACTTCCCCAGGCACGTACCTATACATGTAGACTTACACTTGACTTGAGATACGTTGACCAACAAGTAGATCTCGACTTGAAATTAAAAAATTTAACTTAAATTGAATTAATCAGGGTTTACTAGACTTCTGAATACCGTATTCTATACAACCAAAAAAAAATCCCAACTTCCTTGATTTATTGGACCTTTTTTGTTTACATCATGTAGTATGTTCGGACCAGCTGAAGCGCTGCCCGTGTATTGATCCGTTTATATCTGCACTCATCTTCTAGAGTCAAATCCGCATTCTGACGGAAAAAAGAGTAATCGTAAAGGGTGGTAATCTAGTTCAAAATCCCGCTCCAAGCGATTTGGTGATTTCGAGGCCATACGAGTCCCTCTTTCACGTTTATTCCAAGACACGTGTTAAAAGAGTGCTCTTTGTTTTAAGTTCGGAGGATGTTGACTTCTTAAAATATACTAGGTTTTTGGTGGTGCTATACTGACCGGAAATACTAAGTGCTGGTTGTTTTATACACGTGATATGTTCGTATTGAACCAGGAGAATATGAACATTATGTAATAGGACCCGTTGATTCTGCCCTATTTTTTATTTAAAAATAAAACGAGAATCCATATATGTTTATGATATTTGAGTTAAATATTAAGCTTATAATCTATATATACTAAACACGAACCCGTTCTATATACAAAAAGAAAAAAATAAAAATAAATAAATGTGAAATATTTGGATAAAACTGTATAATTAGATTATTTATTTATAATTTATTATAGTTTAATTTATTTAAAATTTATTAATTTATTGTAATAAGCCCAACACATGCCAATTTTTTATTTTTAATTTTATATTATGAGATAAATTTTTATTGTTAAATTTGTAAATAATGAGTGATATGCAGTGAGATGAGGAAATCTGAACAGTTAATGAAAGTTTTTTGTTGTTGAAATCGTAGATATGGAGCTAGGAGATGACTAAAATTATTATTTAATCATTAATATGAAAATCAGATGTATATAATAAATTTTAATGTGTAAATTATATTGAGGACAAATATTAAAAATGAAAAATATGAAAATCGGATGTATATAATAAATTTTAATATGTAAATTATATTGATGATAAATATTAAAAATGAAAAAGATGCCAAACTTCTCAAATGTCTACGTATTGTGCAGGAGCTACTTCAGGTGCACCTACAAGCACGACCAGGGATGCCAAGCAACAAAGCAAGTCCAGCAGATATCGAGCCATCCTCCCATGTACAAGACCGTGTATCAGGCTCATCACACTTGCCGGAGACACTTCCACCACCCTCCGATCATCTTCGACTCTCTCTCCGGCTCGCCGGGAAACTCCACCACCATCCTCAACTTCGACCACTCTGGTGAGAACGATTACCCACGTCCCATTCCCGGATCAGATGAAGCCCGGAACCGCGACGGTGCTGCTAAGAAGCAACAGCTGACACCCGATCTTGTCGTCTCTGCCAACCCAGCAGTCGTCTCGTCGACTCTCGATCCTGAGCATGGGGAAGACCTGACGTCGAGCTCACTCTTAAACATCGATTTCAATGATGTGATGCTATTTGATATATAGGAGCATCTAAGAGATCATTCCCTGCATAACTTTTATGCATTTAGGTGTCATAGTTTCAAACTGAATTAGCCGAGAGTTACCAAGTCTTTCGATACGATGTGATCTAATAAATCAATATGAATCCTCCATTTTCTGTGTAAAATTATTGCCGGAACTATAAGAAACTGGAGCATATCTAAAGACTTAAATTTACGGGTGACGATAAATCAATTCTTTTATATTTCAGGTCAACTGCCTTTAAACACTCATTCTCAATAACTAAACTCGAGCCCGACATTGCTCTTCCATAGCTGCGTGAGGAGGTTATTTTAACATGGGATGGGCTTATTTTTTTGTCCTTGAGTTATATAACTGAGTTTGAGCCCAATATTTTACTTTCCTAATCGGACGAAGGGGTCATCTAATAACATGGCAGATTTTCTCTTTCATCCTGAAATTATGTAACTAACGTTGAGCCTATCATTTTTCTTCTGTAATTGGGTAATGGAAACACAATTTCTCTTCCATCCTCAAGTTATATATAACTAATGACGAGCCATACATATTTTCTTCAAGTATCAGATCATTATCGACCGTAGGTTTTTTACTCGGACCTAGCGAGGTGTGAGTTCAAATGGTAACTTATTCTGATACCATATAAAACTAGCATCGGACCTGTAATTGGGGACTGGTCTATACCCACTTAAAATCTGAACTTATAGGTAGTGGTGGTCTCTCTTACATCCTATTCAATCCATTAATTGGCGGATATGTAATTTATTTATCAATGTTTTGCATGTGACAATTGACTTGAACCACTCAAGTTGATGGAAAAAGTCTTTGGTCGAACAGTGTCATCACGTGGCAACACTCACGGGATGATACCAACTAATAAAATCCATTCATTTTATTGATTATTTTTCTTTTTAAATTTTATAAAGAATTCCAAAAAAATAGCTTAACTTTATTAGTTAATAGGTACTGTCACATAGTAACCACGTTATAGGGACTCTCTCCTATTGACGATAGTAATCATTCTAATCGAGACGAATGAAATGCACATACAGCTATAAACTGCAAGACCCAGAACAGGGACAGGTACCAGAACCACCTCGACCAACTCCCGCTATATTGCAGTGATTCGGTCAACAGGTCTACGGAGAAAATGTTTCCATCATCCCGTGGCCATTGAATGTCGAAATGTAAAGCCATCCTCTCATGTCCTCATCTTATCACAAACGTTATCTCATGTCGAAGATGATTCTGAAACACGAAGCAAACATTTGACTAATGGGAAACCGGTGGTCCTACAGGTTTGCCAATATTTGACACCGTGTCTTATACGTTTAATTTTGGTTTATTCGGTCCTGCAATGTTTTATTCCGGTACTTATACCAATCCAAAGCATAACTGACTGTCAACTGGGTATTGACAATGGACAAAATGCCGTTAAAAATATTACTTTTTATCCGAAAGAATTACAGCGAAGGTTCTATAAACTTGCCATTTTTTTACATCGAGTCCTATAAATTTAACGTTGTTTCATTCAGTCTAATTATATGGGTCCAAAGTGTTATGTGGCATTCACGGGATGCTAATATGAATATAATGTTGTCAGCTTCTTTTTCCAAAAACTGTACAGATACCTTTTTTTATCTGGTACTATTAGTCGAAATTTCAAACGTACGCATTTATCTGAAATCGATTTCGGTTTAAGATTTTTGATTTTATAAGTTCTTCATCGATTGGGTGTGCACTGAGACCACTGAGACCGACAGTAAGTTTTGCTACTCAGCGACGGTCAGCCCCGACTCTCGATCAATGGAAAACCCCCCAAAATCGAAATCTCCACATCAAAATCTTTTTAAGGTGACTACCATGATCTAAGAATTTGATCAATGGTTAAGGGAAAAAGGAGTGACAGAAAAATAAACAAATAAATAAGGATCCTTTTTGGGGCAGTCCTTCCGATCCTCTTCCTGACCCAGAAACAGGCTGATTTGCTGCCAAGATCTTTTGGTCAAATTGAGCCTCCTCCAAAGTCATCCGGAGTCTTCACGAGAGTTCTCGGTGAAGTGGTTATACTGTTTGTTAATAGTGATATGATATAGTCATTCAATTAAAATTAGACATGTAATCAATAGTTATACAAATATATTTTACTAGATGCTAAAATTTCTCAAAAAATATTTAAAAAATCATGATAGAGGGTACACCCTAATTGGACAAATATATAGATCATGAATTCTGATTGGATGAATATATCATGTTATCATGGACATGCAGATGACTGCTTCATTAAAGATTTCCTCCCATGTCAGATCTGTCAGAGATATTTTATGATTATTTAAAAAATAGAATATTTGATAATTAAATTATATTGATCAATAGGTTACTTAATATACCTAGGATTTCACCATATCAGAGTCGATATTATTTTTAATATTCTGAATCATTGATTTCTCAGTTTATTTTATTTTCAAAATTTATAAATAGGCAGATCGTCTTATGAATATTGAGTCGGTTAGTTATTCTAATAAAGTTATATTTCCATGGTTTTGACTTGTGACCGGGCCTGTCACGTTTATTTCCATCTTTGTCGGGATCGTCCAACTTGCAGAGAAATATTAATGTATGATGCAGATCAAGAATGCAAGAGGAAACTCAAAGCTATTTCTCATTTCGACCGGAGCCCGACATTACAATGAGACATTATAGTGTTCTGCAGAGTAAAAGATGCAAAAGACAGAGAGAGAGAAAAAGAGTTTTTCATCTCTTTAATACTGATTCTGACGATATCGAAGAGGGACTCTCTGCTGCACCTGGTGTCTCGCCCACAGACTCCTCCATATCTTCGGGTTTCAGTTCCTGGAAAACACGAAAACGATCGGGGATGTGAAGTTTAGCTCGTGCTTTCTGGACGGGTTTCGTTTTCCAATTCGTTTCGTACTCCAACACGAAAATTAATATCTGCAGAAAACTGCTTAATCAAGAATGCAGCTTTATGCCAAGCTCGAAACTCAGAAAGGAAAGGACTCTACCTCCGAGAATGAAACCGAGATCGGTTCGAGTTCGGTGGTGGTTCTCTTTTCCTGCTGCTTCTCCCTCAGTGACCGGATCGGAGACACTCTCTGATTCACAAGAACAGCAAAAGCAATTGTTAATTTTTTTGTTGTCGGTGAAGACCAATGATTCGCGAAAATTCATGAAACGAAACATGGGATCAGCTGTCTGATGTCGTAGCTCGACTGATACGTACCATACACGAGATGTGCAGCTGCTTCAGCCTGTACAACTTATCGACCTCGATCTCGAGAGTCTTCTGGACTTCCCCTCTCCTCTCGATCTCCTTCATCTGTGACTCCAGCAACAGATCCCGCTCCCTCAACATATTCTCTGTCTTCTCCTGGTCCAACCTCAGCCTCTCGAGCTTCTTCCTCACCGCACTGAGCTCCTCGGCGAGCGAGGAGTCGAGGATCGGCTCGACCTTCGATGGAGTGGAGACGACGGGGCTGGCAAGGATGAGGTTCTCCTTGTTCGATTCGACCGCCGAGTAGATCTCGACTAGGGCCCCCTTTGGCTTGGATCCAAGGAGACCGGTGATAGGAGTAGCTGGCAAGTTCCTTGGCTGGAGAGGTTTCCTGCCGGAGGTTGGCCGGAGCTTCTCAGCTCCGGCGTTTCTGCACTGAGGCTGAGGCATGTGCGTAGTTTGAAATGGAACAGGGTTGAGGAAGGTGCAGGGGAAAGTATAAAAATACTGGAGCTCTGAGAGATTTGAATTTAAATGGAGACAGGCGCTAACGGCTACTTTAAATAAACCATTGAATTTGTTTTTTCTTTTGCTTTTTCCCTGTTTCGTCGTGACATTGGTAGGGTCCAATCAAACCAGCTCCCAGCAGATGTCATTCACAGTAATTTGTACAACGAACTCGTTATATATTAGACATTAAATATTCACTCCTTCCTAAGGGGAGCTCCCAAAAAAGCGCATTATATGTGACAGCCATTGTGTATTACACATATTTTACTGAAATTTTATATAATTTTTTTCACTAAACTATATTATTTCATATCTGAAATCATGTCCTGTAGAGCTTTACCCTTCTAAACTAAGATTCTAAATTCAACACTGCGACTAATATATGTCATAAGTCAATGAGTGTTTAATATAAAAATACTTATAAATACCTAATAAATTACAAATTCTATACCGATATGTTAAATATTCATTAACCATCAGACAGCTGGTCTGCAGCTCTTCACTACATAATCAACAGCAGTTCTAGAGACAACTGCTCTGCAGCTCTTCAGTATAATCAACAACAGTTCTAGAGATGACCTACTCATTCAGCGTTAGAGAGTCGGTGCTTGCTTCAGATCATGACCCATTTGAAATGTCGATGTGGTCTGGCCTAGTCGGAGTATAAAGTTTAAGGATGAGAAGAAATGACTAATGACAATACAAACCAGAACCATTTACAAATACAAGTACTCCATAAACAATCTATACAAGGAGTGCATCAGTGTGATCGAGGAAAGGGCGTCGAGCAAATTTCATTGAGGCAAAAGGATCATAAGAAGTCCATTGGGAGATCCCAGTCTTCCCCGGTTTCTCCAACCGAAGGATGGAACTTCCGAGTTTGGAAGCCTCTTCGTCTGGGCATGTCCTTTGATGATCTTACCGGCTTTTCAAACTCAGAATATTCTTCCAATTCGTCCACAGGCTTTACTGCCTTCTGATTATCCCACAATCCCTGAAAATGCAGGCACGGTGCAATAGCAAAAGATGAGTCTTCTCATGCAAGGAAGAAAACTAAATCAACCAAACCAAGGACAGAAAAGGAAATGATAAATGGTTGGCTTGAGCCGGTGGCCTACCTTTGTAAGCCTTTGTATCCGTGAAGCTGCGGCCTCGTGCACGACTACTTGGTCGGAAGCAACTTTGAGTACATCCTCAAGAAATAAAGCATATGTACTTACCTGAAGTATGAACAGAACGCAATGTGTAATAAGCATTTCGTGAGTCTCATTTGACAGGGAAGGTTAAAATGATGGAAAGGATTGAACATCATTTTTTCGATTGGAAATTTCGATCGACCTACCAGACTCGATGGAATAATTGAAATTCCAAATGAGTCAAGTTCAAGCGACTCGATGGCTCCTGAGTTAATGTTGAATGTGTATCCTCTAACCTGGAAATATTTAAATAAGATATTGATTGAAACATGATGGTAAATAATGGACACGAGGCATTCTGCGGATGGCTTTGAGCTCACCTTGCCAATTTTTCGCCTACCTGGAGTTATAACTTCATAACCCACCTAACAGAAGTAGTTCAGTTCGTGAATGACTATCAAGTTCATAAAGAGCTACTTTGATAGTCCAGATAAAACCGAATTTGCTAGTTATTTCCAAGGGTATGAATTATTTCACACAGGTTCAAAACGAGAAAAGATACACTCGTGCTGCAGAATTTAAGTAAGATAGATATCCATTTCTACTGAAGCAAGTGCAGTATTGGGTGCTCTATAGGAACCATACCACCGACTTTCTACCACATAAGCCGGCATATGCAATTGAGACTCAATCCATGTAACACCCACAACTAGCAAAACTGAAGTGAATAATATGTCTAGGATACGCACAAATTATGACAGGGATAACTGGAAACAGCATTCTCCATTTGACAAAAGCTATTCATGCATTTCCAAAGAGCAGAGCAGTGGACATACCAGTGTCTCCAGTCCAAGCATTTTCAGTCCATCTTTCAATACATTCTCATTCTCGACAAGCACTACATCACCAACCTGCAAGGAACTATACTTTTGGTCAAGATACCAAACAGCTGTTAGTGGATAAGCCTATGAGTTACATCGTAGAGGCAACAGACAGGTAAAGTTCAACAAGCTCAAAATTTTAGCGAGTGGCAGCAGAAGATGAGATGTAAATGATCCATTCAAGCATTTGAAGGTATAATACACAGGAAAGAAAGAAATTAAACAAACCTGGCAGATTTCCTCTAGAGGGAATCTCTCTGATTCACCAGAAAGCAAATTCGGCCTCACTTCAACCACCACCACGACCCACTGAAGGAAGGACAGAATCACATCAGTGACATCTATATCCAGTTCTTTGATGTTAGTAACACTATATAGAATAATGGATAGCATAATGTGCAGATTCATGACATATTCGTGCCAGGTAAACTAACAATAATCTACAGCAAAAGAACCAATCACCATTCATGAATCGCGACAGCTTAGGCAACAAGCGACAGACACAATGACATTATATTCCTGTGACTACATTGAGCTCATTAAAAGAATAAACTTTGATCATCGAAAGCTATTTGGACGAACATGCCCGCAATGATTTACAGCCAACCTTTCTCTACTCAACAGATCATAGTTCTACAGCATTTGCAGATTGATAGAACCATCAAACCAAATGCCAAAACCAGCACTAAGTTCATGAAAAGAGGCGAAATTTCTCGAGGTACTGAGTCTTCAGCAGCTTCAAAGGTAAGACAATTTCACTCACTGTGGCAGTATCCACCCAAAGCTGAGACACGAAACCCAAGCTGAGGGCGGAGCTCATGCTAATCACTTGCTTCGCCATCAAGTTCGATCTCCTCATCACCTGCCTCCCTCCTCTCATCTTCAGCTCCCCATTTCCCTTCCCCTCAACTTGGACCAAATCCCCCTCCCCCGCGTTTCTCAGCGGTAATGTCCCGCTGTCCTTCCCCTCGTCATTTGCAGCCTCTCCGCCCCGCTCTTGCTGACCAAAATTGAGACTCGTCCCGGAGCGGACACTCTCGTCTCCGCAGTCGTCCTCCTTGAACCCTAGCTCTCTGTAAGATCCATCCTTGGAGCTTCTCTTCAGAGCGCCGGTCGTGAAAGACAGAAAAGAACAACTGTGACTTAAATGTCGCCAAGGGTGGCTAATTACGTTCCGGGGACATCTGATCGCTGAGATGAAAGAGCGACCGGGGGTGAAGAGAAACCCTAGCTGCCGAGTGACGGATAGTGACAGAGGGGATGAGGAAACGCAGTCCGACATAGTACGGCCTCCAAGCTCAAAGCTTCAATTGGGGTGAACGAGAAGACGAAGAAGAAGAGAATCAGGGAGGAACAAAACCATGCCTTTCCTCTGGGGATCCTCCATGACTGGTGAGCCAAGAGACTTGGCGGGGTTCCATTCTCGAAGACGAAGATAATATGACGTGGCAGTTATCTAGCCTGTTTGACTGTGTATTTGACTTTCTATTGGTTATTTATTAAAAAAATTACGAACTATTTAAGAATTTTTTAATTTATTACGGACTATTTTTACTTAAAAAATCATAAATTAAGCTATATTTTTTCTAATTTACCACGACTTTAATTTTGACCATTAATTGTTAACGTGTACAGTTAATTGCCAACGAAGTCTGATGTGACATAACATATAGTATCTATCTGATCATAAAAATAAAGAATATTAGTTTGCACATCTATTTAGACGTCCATCATTATGATAAAATAGAGAATTCTATAATAGTTCATATTTTTTTATGACCAGATAGATACTACGTGTGATGTCAAGTCAGACTCCGTTTGCACAATCAGTAAAATTAATAGTGCTTATTAGTAATTAAAAAAATAACGGCGTGGTAGATTAGAAAATTCTTGAATAATTTATGATTTTCTAGACAAAAAAATAGTTTATAGTAGATTAAGAAATTTTTGAATAGTTTAAAATTTTCTAAATAAAAATTAGTTTACAGTATATTATAAAATTCTTAAATAGGTCATGACTTTTTAAACAAATAACTCCTTACTAATTGCAGTTTGTGCTAGATTTTAATTGTAACCCATATTAGCTCCCAAACTAGTTCCTTTCTTTCATGGGCAGCCCTTAACTTCCATTTCATTGTGGGTCTGCTCATCATATGCTCCTTTCCCCGTTTTTTTTTTTTCCGGTATACAAAGGAAGTGCTTATACTTAAAGCGAGTTAGAAGGAAAAAAAGAGTACAAAAAGTCATTAATGAGATATGAAGGCAGAACTCTCTGATTTTAAGTCGATGACAATACCACTACACTAAAATTCTTCCTCATATATGCTTCCTTTCTTAGATTCCAATCTTAGAAGATGTAGAAGAAACGAGAATAAAAGAGGCCTAAGAAATTAGGTCTGTGCAAGGGTATTGGATAGACTCGAAATCAATTAGAAACCACCATATCATTAGATTCTGGATAAGTTCTAGTGAAAATTGGGTAGATTTTAAGTAGAAAAATAACGAACCAGCAGTTAAATTAGGTTCCGGTTCCGCTAATTATGATACCAGAAATTGGAATTGGAACTAATATATGGAATTGACAAAAAATATATATACTTATATTTTTAGTAAATACAAAACTCTAAAATAAAATAGTTTATCCTATATTATGTTCTATTATTTCTTCCCATCCTTAAGCCCTCGGTCTCTCTTAACTCTCATCATTTCCTCAGATCTTAGCATCCAATAGTTTCCTGTCTATTGCAACAAGAGTTTAACCGACCACACAACCTCCCTCTTGTTACATTCATTTGGTTATATTCGACATTTTTTGGATATCTGAAGGAAGAAATTTGTTTGATAATTGTTGGATTAGTAACTTTTATTTATCAAAAGAAGGTTCCGGTAAGAATTTATGACCATACAAATTTTGGGTAGGGTTCTGTTCCAAATTCTAAGAGCCGGTCTTATACAATTATTCGGATTTGATCATCCCTATAAGAAATTCTACAGATGAGAATTGAATCTAAGCATCACAGGTCGGGAAGAAGAGGACTACAGGATGAGGAGGGACAGATAACGGCATCGACATCGATAAGAGTTTCCGAATAGGAGATCACACTGAAGAAGATGGCCGGGCATCAGTTCTCGCTAATTCTTACAGTTGAAGGTGGCGATCGTCGACCAGGCAGCTGCAATCCTCCCAAGACAGAGACGAACAAAAAAGGAAGCTGCTGGCGATCCCGGGTAAATAGCTCCCTCGTTTGGGCATTGCTTGAACATTCATTGTTACAGTTTGAATTTGTGGGCTTCTCGTGAGAATGAATCGGAGAACGTGACTCATGATGTACTGGATTGTCGTCACGATCGATGATTACTGCGATGTGCGTCTAAGAGCTCGTTGATAGAGATGTTGTGGGCCGGCAGCATTTGCTCAATTAGCTGCGCAATTTCCTATCATCTGAGGAACCTGCTGAACTCTATGTTCCCCGGCCGGAGGAGAGGAAGTCTTCAATAGAGCGGTCATACCACGTAGACAATATTGACATAGTATATTCATCAAATTAGAATTCACCGTTTATATATTTATTTAATTAGAGATCGCTATTTATTAGATTTTTTTAATATCTTATTACTGTTTATACATTTTTTCCATTTATGGTTCACCATTTATGTATAATTTTTTATATTTTTTAAAAAATTTTTATAATCTAATAATTATAACTGTATATTTATTAATTATATACCAAGTTATGATTGGACTGATATACTCGTTCCGCGGGAGATTTCTCCCCAGAAGCAGCTAAGTTGGTTTCGAAAATTCTTCCAAACAATGGCGGCGCTGTAATTTGTGCCAAATTCATGGGCAGTTTTTCGAATCAATTGTCTGCATGGAGGCAGATGATTAACTCGAATTCACGTAATTTAGTCTTCTAGGAAATTTCCTGCTCAGGGATATTCTATAACAAAGAATTATAAGTTTAGAAAGAGAGGGATAAAGGAGAAAACGGGGAGTGACATCGATTACACCAAATTCTATTACATTCTCTTAACAACGACGAGTTTATTCTCTCTAAACACATGAACATCATAAAAGCTCGTGGATTTGTCCGCTTAGACTAAATTTTAGGGTTAGTGCTATTGCATCTTGCATGTAAAATACTTAAATCGTTGCATTGAAGTGGTGAATGCATTATTATTAGGGTAAATTACTTAAAAACATGGGAAAATTCGAAATTTAATACATTACCATAACCTTCAATGATCGTAAAAATCGTAGTGTGTTATATTTTTGAACACGAAATATCATGAGAATTATGTCCATTGAATTTTTTGTCAATTGTTGACAGTAAGCTTTGAAGTAAAATTTTTATTATACAGAGTAAGAGAAATTTTAAATAATTAAAATCTATACTGAAAAGATGATAAAAATATTAATATAAGATATTTGAGTATAACTACCTATCACTTTAGTTTTTAACGTGGATATTAGTCGAATCTAATATACGTCTACTAATAAATATTATATGATATGGGGACATATTACTACAGTAATAAATCTGACATATTTTGCATAAATGACCCAGCGTACATTATTGAAAGTAGGATAACCTAGTAGACATTTTAGGTGTTGGTGACGAGTGAAAAGAGGAATCTGAATGAGCTGTGAATGTGCAAAACTGGCAACAACCTAATTCAGAAATCAATAATTTTGAGCTCAACCAGTGGGCCCCTCGGCATCAGAAAGTCTTCAGTGGAACGGTCATACCACGTAAGCGATGCCGACATATATATCCGTTCAATTAGAACTTGATAAGTAATCCATAATTATACGGTTATGGTTATTAAATCCTAAAGAAACTTTAAAAATATAAAAAAATTCCTAATAATTGGTGAACTCTAAAAGGAAAAATATATAAATAGTGAATTTTTGATTGGACGGATATATCATATCAGTACCACATACATAGTATGACTGTTCCATTGAAGATTTTCTCCCTCAGCATATGTAAAATCAGTAATAAGACTATGCAAAGTGGGAGTGAGCATGCAGCCAGTAACCTTAATTACTGTGAGCTGTGGTGGAATGGAATCCATGTAGGAGACAAATTGACCAAATGGTTATGAGGTTATGATCAGCAGGCATTTCCTGTTACGATTTAGAGTTACCTCGTAAGACTTGAGTCGGCATCAGAACGTGGAACTCAGTCCATAAGTTTGTAAGTTTGGTCTGTTTCCCCAAGTTCATAGGGCATGGCTTCGACCGCACTTAGGCCCCCAGCTCGATCGATCTTAAGTTTCGTGAGCTCATTCGAACTCAAACCTCGTTCGTCTGTAAGTATCAGTCAGCTCCTGCTAGATTTAGTTATTTGCATCACTTGGTTTGATGATGTCTAATTTGAAATTTGATCATCCAATCGAGTTTGAGAATGATGATGGAATGATTTCTTAGCTTGATAATAACATAATAGTTAACTTGCTCATCACAACTGAAGAGAGGTTGAAGGAATCAGCTCCCAAACCATTTGTTTTGTGGTTTCTAAGAGTTGGGTAGATGTTCCTTTTGTCGTCTTCATCATCACGTGACATCCTTCAATTACAGTGGTAGGCTTATTCATGTTTGGCAACAGATTAGTTGGATGCATCTGGCCTCAAATAAACCAGTTCCGTGCGTTTCATGGATAGTTCACGAGATCGTCGATAGGGATGAATCTAGACAATCTATTCAAATGGATGAAATTCTAGAGAAGATAAAAGGAAGAGAAAAATGATAAGTTCTAAGATAATAAAATAAGGTAATTTAATAAACGTATTGATAAAATTAAATTTTTTTTATTTATACCACTTGATACTTAGAAATTCTATTGATCTTGATTACAGACATTAATTGAGTCGGCCCCACTAAGGGGATTAAGTTCTCCCGGTACAAATCTTCATTTAGAAGAGTACTTGAACCCGAAATTTTACTTAAAAGCGGACATTACTTAAAAGAAAAAGATATCTCATCATTTCAACTAATTAATGATAAAATATATTTTACACTTTATAAGTTTTTTATTTAATTTAAGAGGCCCTTTCACCTCACACCCTAAACATTCTCTCTCTCTTTTTTTTCAGTAAAAATGTGGATAACAATAATGGTAACTTCGTAATTTCTACCACATACTGTTCGCGATCTCTTCTAGTTAATTACATTTTGCGAGCCATCCATTGGCAAAGTTGATGACTAAGTCTTGAAGGGACGAACAGATACGTATTTAGGCTTAAGTCAATGAGCTAATACATTATGTTATTACTCATGTGTCTTACAAGAGATTGATCTGTTTTCGTTCAAAAGCCTAAAATATTAAGTGATAATATTTATTCTCTTATAAATTTATTATTATTTTTTAATTTAATAGATGCGGCGGGACCTAACACCCTCTTCAACTCTGCAGGTATAAATGGGTTTTTGGATTATTTCATGAGGCAGAGGAATAAAATCCGTCAAGCTGGCCCGGAATATTTAAGAAAAAACAGGAAAGCCGGATCCCAGCTCAGATGAGCCTAAATGACAGGCTTGCAGGTCGGCGGAAAGCCAAAATTGGTTGCTCCGGGTGGATGAAGCTGGTACGGTTATGGAAGGCGGGATCCACCTTTTCTGATAGAGCCAAGGCGCATGCGCCCGGCTTACGAAGACCTTCCTTCGCTTTCGTCGGAAGCGCGTCGCCGAATTTCTCCTCCTTCCTCCCCACCCAGCCACAGAGCATGCCGTCTTCAGCCAACATGAGTCCAGGCTGTCCATGGCGTCCTAACATTTTATGTGACGTTTAGTTGGCCCGGAAAAAAAATTGAGAGAATTATAACTTATATGTTTATTTTTTAATAATTAAATTCTATAAATTAGAAAATAATTAATTTAGTTATATAAAATTAGTTTTGTTATACTTTCGGTTAAAGTTATCACTGTCTTACTAACATTAACTTAAAACATTTAATAGCTCTATTAACGGAATTGATTTTATAAAATTAAATTAATTATTTTTTAACTAATAAAATTCAATTATTAAAAATAAAAATATAGAGGACTAAATTTAAATTACTTTTTTTTTTATCAAAAGACTAAATTCAAATTGGACCACTAAAATTTTGGACACCAAAAGCGCGTCGTTTGCACAAGTTCTATGCAGTCACTCGAGAGTATTGCGAACTGTCATCCAATCATGAAGATCTGCCAAGTGGCGTGCGCGTTATTACATCCAGTCATGCGAGGGCATTCTCGTCATTTGATCCTGCCACCAGCCACCGCTCCCGAGCTCGCCGTTGGATTAAATTCAAAGCCCCTTCTCGCATAACCAACACTTCCTTTACTGCCGTCTCCTTTTCCGGCAATCTCGCTGTTCTCGCCCCTCGGAAACTGCGCCATTTCCGCCGACGCAGTGAGCTCCGCGGCGGCCTTTCTCCTCATTCTCAGTTCAGCTCCTCACCCTCACTCCGCGGCAGGCATTTTCCGGTGAGTTCTCGGAGAAAGCTGTCGAACTCGCCACCTTGTTTGCGTTCTTCCGGTTCCTCGTCGTAATCACTCCGTCTCCACCTCCGCACTACTCTTCTATGCCTCTGCTTCAATCGGAAAGTTCCTTCCAATTTTAGTCTCCGTGTTGATGCGTGCTCCGTGAAGCTCTGAGCTCAACATATGAGCAGCTGTTAATCGGCTCAGATCTTTCGTTTCCTAGCTGGTTTGAGTCGGCGAAGGTGCTTTCATTTTCCATCCCGCTGGTTTTCAGCTCGTGGTTGAAGCTGAGTCGATGAAGACCTCTGTCGAGAGTAGCTCCTTTCTGGTTCTGATATCTCTATGCTTGTCGACATCGATTCATGTCGTCCTGTGCTCTGATTTTGTCCCGACCGAGAAAATCCTGTTAAACTGCGGGGCCGATTCCAGCACCACCGACACCGATGGCCGGGAATGGACATCCGACGTCAACTCCAAGTTTGCTGTGGAAGCTCCAGACTCAAAATCAGCCACTGCCGCCTGGCAGGACCCCTCCGTTCCCTCCGTCCCGTTCATGACAGCTCGGGTCTTCCGATCGGAGTTTACCTACAGTTTTCCGGTGATTCCAGGCCGGAAATTCATCCGGCTCTACTTCTACCCCTCTTCCTACAACAGCCCCAATGCATCGGATGCTATTTTCGCTGTCACAGCCAGCGACTACACCCTTCTGAAGAACTTCAGCGTTGCTCAGACGACCGAGGCTCTGAACTTCGCCTACATTGTTAAGGAGTACTCAATCAATGTCGTAGGGAAAGCTCTCAACATCACTTTCAGCACATCGAAGAGCTATTCTAATGCCTTCGCGTTCGTGAATGGGATTGAGATAGTATCGATGCCAGATATCTATAGCTCTACCGATGGAACTACCATGATTGTTGGCGGGACCACTCCATTTGACATTACCAACACCACCACGCTCGAGAATGTTCACAGGCTAAATGTGGGCGGGAACGACATCTCGCCGTCCCACGATACGGGCCTCTTCAGGTCGTGGGGCGATGACACTCCCTACATCTACGGTGCTGCACTTGGGGTACCCGAGTCGCTTGATCCCAATGTTAACATTACTTACCCTCCGGGCATGCGCCTACTTATGTCGCACCTGTGGATGTGTACTCCACGGCTCGGTCGATGGGTCCCAACCCGAGCATCAACTTGAACTACAACCTGACATGGATTTTCTCGATTGATTCCGGGTTCTCCTACCTGGTCCGGCTGCATTTCTGTGAGGTAGCAGAGAACATAACGAAGATAAATCAGAGGATGTTCAGCATCTTCATCAACAATCAAACTGCTGAGCGTGAAGCTGATGTGGCGGGATGGGCTGGGGGCCATGGAATCCCTGTGTATAAGGATTATGTTGTTTTTGTGCCAAGCGGAAGTCCCCAGCAGGATCTGTGGCTTCAACTTCATCCATTCACAGGGACGAAGTCTCAGTATTACGATGCAATCTTGAATGGCGTGGAGATCTTCAAGATAAACGATACAGATGGCAATCTTGCTGGCCCGAATCCGGTTCCAGCTCCTAAACAGGCTCTAGATGATGAATCTGCAGCAAGGTTATCTACGGGTACAGGGAAGTCCAAGAGTCAGAAGGCCATTGTTGCAGGATGTGTTAGTGGTGGAGTCATTGTAGCGCTGATCATTGGCTTCATCTTGGTTGCTGCTTCGCGTCGGCGTACACATTCCAAGATGTCGAGCTCGAGCGATGGCCATTCTGGGTGGCTTCCGATCTCTCTTTACGGGAACTCGCACTCTGCAGGCTCTTCAAAGACGAATGCTACCGGGAGCCAGGCATCCTCCATTCCTTCAAACCTCTGCCGCCACTTCTCCTTTGCCGAGATCAAAGCTGCCACCAAGAACTTCGATGAATCCTTGCTCCTCGGTGTTGGAGGCTTCGGGAAAGTCTACAAGGGAGAGATTGATGGCGGAACGACCAAGGTGGCGATCAAGCGGGGGAACCCGCTATCTGAGCAAGGTGTGCACGAGTTCCAGACCGAGATCGAGATGCTCTCCAAGCTCCGCCATCGCCACCTGGTCTCCCTGATCGGATACTGTGAGGAGAACACTGAGATGATCCTTGTCTACGACTACATGGCCCATGGAACTCTCCGCGAGCACCTGTACAAAACCCAGAAGCCCCCTCTTCCATGGAAGCAGAGACTCGAGATCTGCATCGGAGCTGCCCGTGGCTTGCACTATCTCCACACCGGTGCCAAGTACACTATCATCCATCGGGATGTGAAGACAACCAACATCCTCTTGGATGAGAAGTGGGTAGCAAAGGTTTCTGATTTCGGTTTGTCGAAAACTGGTCCCTCATTGGATCATACTCATGTGAGCACTGTTGTGAAGGGGAGCTTTGGATACTTGGATCCAGAGTACTTCAGGCGCCAGCAACTCACTGATAAATCCGATGTCTACTCGTTTGGGGTTGTTCTGTTCGAGATCATCTGTGCTCGGCCAGCACTGAACCCGACACTGCCCAAGGAGCAAGTCAGCCTAGCAGAGTGGGCCGTGCATTGCCACAAGAAGGGCATGCTTGATCAGATCATCGACCCGTATCTGAAGGGGAAGATTGCACCCGAGTGCATCAACAAGTTCGCCGAAACCGCGATGAAGTGTGTCTCTGACCAAGGCATTGACAGGCCCTCGATGGGCGATGTGCTGTGGAACCTCGAGCTCGCCCTGCAGCTGCAGGAGAGCGCAGAAGGGAGTGGGAAAGGTATCGGAGGGACAGGAATCGTGGACGAATCCTTCGACGTGGCCTGTAAAGGAAAGAAGGGTCCTGAGTCGTCTCCCTGTTTCGATGGCAATATCACCGACTCGACCATAAGCATGAGCATAGGTGGTCGGAGCATTGCAAGTGAAGACTCCGACGGGCTAACCCCTAGCGCCGTTTTCTCACAAATCATGGACCCGAAAGGACGATAGTTATTGTTGCATTTACCGCTGTCTGATCAATCCTTTCGGTTTTCGGTTTTCAAATACGCGTTATTTGATTCAACTCAGCTGTAATCTGTATTTTAAGTTACATGATGAAGGGGAGTGTAAAATGATAATTCTTTTCCCCATTTTCTTGGCCAACTTGATGATGAGAAGAATATTTGTATAAGTCTTCTTCACACGTTTCAACCGTTATCCCACATGATAAATATTCAGTATGTAATATATAATAAGTTCATCTATATGCAAGAACCCCTTTTTCATGTCTCCTCTCTCCCCACGCTACTCCCAGCACAGAGGCAATTCCAGCCGGCGCGTCGGCTCGCTCCCCTCGAGTTTAGGCATGCGGATTCCACCTCCTGCTCGACTATGACCGTATATACCTCCACCGCCACTGTTGATGGCTTTTGCTCGGCCGGCTCATTGGTCCTCTTTCCATTCTCCGACGGTAAGTCATCTCCTCTCCCCTCTTTCTGCATAATCCCATCGTCAGTGCGTCGATCCTCACCTCCATGTTCCAGATCTGTCTTGGCCGGTTCTAGATCTGCCCCAATCCACTTGCCACCGCCCTCATCCGCCTCCACCATTGCCAGATTTGAGCTCCGCCCCTCAGATCTGAGTCGCTCCGCCTCAGCCCGTCCACTGGTCGTCCTCCACCACCTCAGCCTGTCCACTGGCTATCCTCCACCACCTCAGCCTGTCCACTGGCTGCCCTCCTTCGCGCCTCGAGCCTCAGATCTAAGCCGACTTCGCTCGCCTCCGCCTCCGCTACCCCCATTCGCCACCGTCCACCTCTGCCCGCCTCCCTTCAGATCTAAACCGACACCCAAGGACTCTGTTACATGAAAGAGCCGAACACCCGAGTACAACTCAAGTCACCCACCTGTTTTGCTCTTGTATGAAAATTGCTAAATATCTAAATAAGAAGATTGAGATCTACGTGGATTTATAGCTCGAGGACCTTCCCATCTCGATTTTTATCGAGGTTCATGTAGATCGGTAAGAGGTTGTGATCAGGACTTTAGTGACAGGCTGACTAACTATAATTATACTGTACACTATCTGATGTGATTTACACATATTTTCCTTTATAGTTAGTCTTGGAGAATCTCTCTGATGAACCTGATCGTGTAATTTTCTTTTCCTTGAGCATTTTACACATATACTCGTTTTTAAGTAATGATAAAATTTTTATTACTGTTGAGCAAAAAAAAGTTCACCTTCACACGTGTTAATATTTGAAAAAAATTTATAGGACGAACTCGTTGTGTACTATATATTAAATATATAAGTCAATGACACTGTAGCATCGGACGTGTCTCCCCATCATCTTATTAGGGATTTCCCGCTTCATTACTAAAAGTAGTACGAACCGTTGTGCAGAAGTGCTGCCTTGGTATTAGATTTTCTAAATATGGCCAAAAAAAAATCACGGGTGAATTGCCCAAAATATTAAATTGAATACTTTTTGATGCAGTCGAGGTGGCACGATGGACTGGGGCAAAATTGTACATTTTCCCACCCACTTAATTGCAATTGATCCTCTGAAATTACACTACTGTGGTGTCATATCAGGAGGATTTGTCAAAGGAATTGAAACAAGTGGTCGGAAGGCAATGAGATGATCAGCTGGCAACATGGCATGTGGAAGGAGTTGGTAGGGAGGGCAGCTGTCTCTTGCTGTCTGTGAATCCTTTTTCTTGGTAGACGCGGCTTTGCTAGGCGTTGAGATTGGTGCTGGACGGTGAGAGAATCATCGCCGCCCCTCTATTTTACACTCCCTGTCTCTTTCTCTCTCTTCCTTCGGCATGGCACGGAACCTCCGGTTCAGGTTCTATTGTGTAGTGGAACTAGGGTGTGCACGAGTCCATAATCTATCTAATGTAGTATATTCTTACCGATTCTAGATAGATTTAAATAAAAATAAGATAGGTTCCGAGTAGCGTATAAATGAACCGGTCTGTTCTTGTTTCGGTTCTAATACACGGTACCTAGAACTGGACCAGAATCAGAACCTGTTAACTCATTCGTGCGGTTAATTTTAATCATTCGTAACTTTCTCGTTTGAACTTCAATTCACAAACTATTTAAACTTTTGTATTCCTAACTTGATGAGCTTTTATTTGACATAATAATTATACATATTTGATAAATTGTTATGCATAAAGTATCATTATAACTTAAAATCAGTAATAAATAGTTCTTAAATATAATACAAATGTACTTAAAATTATATATATTTTATTATGACAAAAAATTGTATGAAATAATAATAATCATGAAAAAATATTGAAGTAATCCATGTTTTAGATGAAAAATAAATAATAAACGGGTTTCAGTCAGAACATGTGAGATCTTACGTGTTTCGGATAGGATTCGATCCTAAGATTCAACAAGGTAGAGTATGGGTCTAAAAATTAGGAATCAATCTTATATAGGACAGGATCTGAGTATCATAAAAAAAATATAAGATACTTGAATTCGAACACCCCTAAGTGGAACCAGGCGGTTCCTAACCAAAACCATTATTCCAACCGATTTGGAATTGTCGGTTCAAAACTGTTGAACTCCGATTTAGAACCAGATTGTTCAATAAATAAAAATGTTTTTAAAAACTGTGTGATAAAATTGTTAAAGGGTTTCCTTTTATAAACTCTTGGAAGAAGAAGAGTTTCTTCCCTTCTATTGTCGATGTGGGACAAATAAAACTTGCAATTGCAAACTTCCCATTTGTCCCACATTGACAAGAGAAGGTGAAGGAGCTCTTCAAAGAGCTTGTAAAAGGAATCCCTTTGACATTATTTGATTGCACGATCATGTCTGAACATGGAATAAATGAAATATTTTAAGTATTAATTCTCAAAATTTAAATGAAAAATAGACTTATTTGAGTTTAATAAGTTTTTTACTAGTTCATCTTAACTTTTAAATCTTACTATTTTAATTTACAGTTTGGAATTGTTGGTTTCGATTCGGAATCGGCAGTTTTGGTTCCTTTGAATGGTGGAAATGACCTAGAATTGGTCTCCTCACAGTTCCGGGCCGATTCAAGGTTGGTTCCTGGCTTCAATTGGCCCGTGGCTAGCCCTACCAATACGATTCCCTTTTTTTTTTTTAAAGGAATATACACCACTTGATATTATAACAGTTCCCACTAATTTACATTTAAATTTGATACGTCGTTTTATAAAAAAGGAGGATAATAGCAGTGACAATCTAGCCGTTCATGCTATATAGTATGTGAACTTTTACGTTCAACCATGAACACGTTAGACAAACTGAACAGCTAAGACTAATGTTCGCCCCATCAACGTAAAACAACTAATGACCTGCTGTGGTCTGTGAAGCCAATGCTCGGCAAGATACCAAACTATAGGAGAGTGAGCTTTAAACCATCATATTACCATCAATGGTGGCTTCAAATCTGATCAGTTTTATCAAAGGCAATACTCTTCTAATTATAAATTTTCTAACGAGACCTTATTTAAGGAGAAAGCAACATCACATCACAGTATATTTGCACACACCTACTCATCCTAGGAAGGAAAAAGGAAAAACAACTGCATGCATCTGTTAAGATTCCCTGAGTAGTCATTCACTTATGAAGGCACGCGGAGAATAACTTAGGATGTGTTTCCATATCTTAGTCACAGTCCTGCCCACTGAACCGGTCCGCTAATCTAGAACTTCTGCCGAGACAGCTCGTGAATGTCGTCGGGGTTGATACTGAGACAAGCGCACTGGTTCGGTTTCCAGTCTTCAGTATAATTAGAGCATAGGACAATCGGGATCAAAGCCCAGGAGATGCTCAATAAATTCGATTCACCACACAGAGCGGTAGAATGTGACGGTCACTAGTCGAGCTCGTCATGTCTCAGCAACTGTACTTGTGAATAATTGCACCGATTCAACCTCAAAGCTCCGACTCATCTGCATCGACCGGCCCGTCGGTCTGCTACTATCTTCTAGGGAAGAAGAAGAGTCGGAGTCGCCTTGACATTCCGGAATGTGCTGAACTCCTGCATTAGCATAAACATAAACTTGCATTTGCGGCAACTCAACTTAACCTACACATGTATAAACATGGATGGGTTTAGGGAGATTAGGTAGCAACCCGAGAAAATTCATGAATTGCTACGTAAATCTTACTAAGTTCTTTATATTTTTATTAGATTGTCTTTTATTCCACCTTTTCTTAAATTACCATCCTAATTTTTCATTGAATTTTATCCCATTAGATAGATAAGGTTTCTGTACAGGAATTTACACGGAAAAGACGTCTTGTTATTTACAGTAAGTCGATCAACATTGACCATCAGAAACATTATAGAAGGTTGTGTCACGGCCTATTATGCTAGGGGTGTGCAAAAACCGGTTCGAAGACCAAACTAGTTTCAAACGGAACCGAACTAAAAGAATTAGTTCGGTTCGGTTCGGTTCCGTAAAGTAGGCAAAGAACCAAACTAGCTTGTGTGGAAAAAACCTGATTGTTTTAAACTAATTCCGTTAACCGGTTCGAATGTTTTCAACCGGTTCAGTTCAAACAGAGCCAAAATTGATTTTGAATTGTAATTTTGTGTTATTATATTATTTTTATATTAAAACCAACTCGGTTTAGTTTGAACCAGTTAACCGCACCGATTATATTTAAAAATTAACTAAATCGCTAATTCTAGGACTTAAAAGAAAACATGATGAAATTTGTTGAAGATATTATACTTTTCATTTAGGAAAAAAGAATAGTGATTTTAAGATTCGTATCGATAATTAGGTTAGTTAATATCTATAGGATTTTACGATATCGGATTTGATAAAATTATGATATTCTGAATTATTTGGTTCTCGGTATATTTTATTTTCTAAGCCTATAAATCTTATGTAATTGTTGAGTCAGTAAGTTCTTTTAATAAAATTAGACTCCCGTGATTTTAGTTTATAACCGATCACATTTATCTCCTTCAAATATATGAAAAATTTTATATAATTCATGAGAGATGAGAAAAGTAGAAATATTGAAAGAGATAAGCATAGTTAGCCATAAGTTAAAACCATAGGAGTTTAACTTTATTAAATGACAAATTGACTCAAGAATTACATGAGACGACTCGTCTATTTATGAACTCAGAAAATTAAATAAATTAGGAAATAAGTAATTAATAATAACAGAATTATATCAAATCCGATATCATAAAATCCTATAGATACTTACTAACCTAATTGTCAATACGATCTTATTATTGAATATTCTTTTTCCTAAATGATAAGATAGTATCTTCAATGCTCCCCTCAAGATGAGCATGTAGTGCAATGAAATGCGTATCTTGCAAATAATTAAATTTGATGACGACTACTTGACATTTGAAATCAACTTGAGCTCTTCGCTTCAGAGGTCGAGAAACAACATGACTTGAGACTTATTGTCTTCAAAGGTCTGAAAAATCGACTTGAGTCTTCTTTTCTTTGACTTCAGAGGCCAAATGATGACTTGAGCATTTTTGGTTTCAAATATCTTGTCTTCGTCGTCGCATCAACATCTTGATCATCTTGCACAACAGACTTGTCAGGATCAACCCGCTCTGATACCATATAGAGATTATAATGACTTAGACCGAGAAAATTCTCATACAACAAATAGTGTCGAGAGAACTCCTATTTATAGTGGCTTATGATCGACTATATTTATCTTTTTCAATATCTCTACTTTCCCCTCTATCACGAATTATATAAAATTTGTGAAAACTAAATCACTTCAACAACAAACTTAAGATCATCTCCATCAGATCCTGTGGTATATTTGCAGTAAAATCAAACACTAGCAATATTTTTCTAGCTTGTCCCGATTCAAACAGCTTTAAGTTCGCCTCCAAGCTCCTGACGTGATAACGAGGCGTACATTTCCCATGGTAAGTTGAAAGTTCGGGTCAGAAGCATTCAGCTTGTCGATATACGGAAGTCGGGAAAGCAAATAAGTTTTAAATATTTAAACAAGAGACTCCTACTTCCTAGTACATTTCTTCCCGTTCAGCAACCACAAGTTAGCATGCTCTACATGTTTGGGTCTCGTCCCAGCACCACGACTTGAACTTCAGTTGGTGTTTCACCTGATTGGCAACCAACTGCTATTTAACCTAATTGAACCGATCGCTGTTTTAAAACCGAACTTCCCTCAACCAACAGAGCTCAAAATGGCCGACGAGCTTCCTGGCCACGAGCATTGGAGAGGTGAAGTATAGAACAAAGTCCCTCATCCATCCTTTTCACATCGACATAGTCATTTATAGTAACAAAAACATCCAAATTACTTTTCATAAACAGACATGATTACACACTTGGGAACTATCACAGGGAAACCTACAAGGTGCTGCAAACAGAAGCCACAACACAGGAGGCACATCCGTGTCCGTACAATTTTTAAAAAATCAATCCCTGGGTTCAGCACAACAATCTCAAGATCTAGAATAATTAATTAAAAAAAGGTTTGACAGAACTAAATTCCCCAGCTGGGAACAATCAACAAGCACAGGCTTTCTTTCTTTGTCCACCCAATTGCTTGGGTGACTCCAGGTGCAGGAATTATCCCATGGCGTATTTCTGTGTCCAGCTGCGAGCGGTAGCCTCATACTTTGCCCTGTCAGTCTTGTACATATGGGCGATCTCCGGAACTAGAGGATCGTCAGGGTTCGGGTCAGTAAGCAGTGAGCAGATTGACAGCAGTACCTGATAACAGGAAAAACTTGGTAAGCGAACTCTAGATTTGATTTCAGTACAACAATTAAAGCATGGGTGCCCAGAAATCTAACCTTTATACGTAGAAATAAAAGAAGTCAAGACATGATCCAATTCATCTCCTTATTCTTTGAAGTCTAATGTTTTTATGGATAATTCCTTAGGTTCATGAAATTTCAAAAACAAAGAAAGCTGTCTTTATGTCACACTATAAGAATCAAGAGTAGCTGAGATAGCAGAGTGTCTAGTCCAGGCTTTGAAAATTAAAAGTAGGTTGGTTGAAAATGTAACCTTCTGAAGGAAAATGAAATGAGAGGGAAAACAATAACACTAGATGAAATTGAAAACTCTTTATCATCCACTGAAAAATTCAAGAACTCTGCATATCTGCTGGAGTCCATCATCTCAGTGCCACTAAGTATTCAGGAACATTAACATGCACAGAACCTTGGAGATGGTGAGAGCTGGACTCCACTGTTCCTTTAGGATGTCAAGACAAATGCTTCCATTGCTGTTTATGTTTGGGTGGAACACCTTGGTCCTAAATGCGACCTGTTAATATAGATGTCAAAGCATAAGTGTTTTTCTGATTCCGTACGACTAAACCTCAGATCCCAAAATAGCAGAAACATGCAAGTAAGCGGGTGAGAAAGCATCTACAATATATATATATATATATATATATTTCCCTTCTAATTTACATGTAAAGATTATGCCAGAACCTAGAGGCCACAAGACGATAAGACGGGAAAACCCTACCTTAGGGGGCTTGAAGGGATAATCAGGAGGAAAATGAATGGTGACTAGGAACACTCCTCCAGCATATGGGCTATCAGTAGGTCCCATAATGGTTGCTTGCCAGTGAAACATGTCTTCAGCCACTGGACCTGTTATAGAAAAGATCATTAGCTGGTAACACGTTCAGACGTTAAAGAGATGTAAAACTATGAGCTAAATACAATTTGTAATAGTATGCATATACTGAGAGAGTTTATCACCAGCGTGAAGTCAAAACCAATGATTTACTTACCAAAAAAAACCAATACACTGGCAATCATTATGAACTTTAATTTGAGCACTCAAAATTTTGGCGACCATACAGTCAAATAATGTCATAAATGCTCTACAGACAACTGTCGTCAATCTCATAAATAACTAGAACACCAAGTATGTAGAAGAGCTACGAAGAACCCATCGTAAAGGGCGAGTTCCATTCTCATTGGTCAAGTACCATTCTTCCAAAAGTAGCCAACGTCATAGCTTACCAGCACTGCAAGAAGTAGGAGGATCCTTCTGCAAATCCTTGAGTTCCTTAAGGATACGTTTCGACGCCATTGCTATTCTTCAACAGATATATTTACCAGCCTCAAACCTGCAAACTATCATCAAATCACAATTAACTATGGAAACCCAAAATATACAAAACAAAAAAGAAAATGAAAACGAACAAGAAAGTGGAAGGAGGGCAAGTCCTTTGACTTATTCTCATAGCAAGAGCCCAATTCAGATCCTAAAATGGAACCCCATGAGAGAAAAAAAATGAAAATTTTGTCAGCCCTATATCATAGATAAATCGAACACTGCAGCTAATCTGGCTGCAGGTAAAGATCAAGATAAAGACATTTCTACGTGAGATTAAGCTTGTTGAATGGAAATCTAAATATAAAAGAAAGTAGAACCATCCAATCACAAATCAATGAAAAGAAATGGGAAAAAGGCCCATATCAAGTTCGACAGATTAACAAAAGCCCAGCCAAAAACAAGATACCCAGATTACTTCTCCGAACGTAAATGAAAGATGTTAGACCTCTGAGAAGATAGAGGCAGAAGCGAAGCATTTCACTTACCCCTTGAAACAGAGGAGTTGTTGTGATCGGACAGAAAAAGCGGTGGAGCAGGGGAAGAAGAAATGGAGTCCGCGAGTCAAAGTCAAAAATTAGGCACCCAACAACGATAAAAGTATGAGAAGAGAATCCCCAAACTCAAAATCGAGTGCTTGAGATCGCGAGACGGGGAGGAAGACGCTCCTCACAGCTCTCGTCGGGCAAACCTAATTTTGCGATCGAGAAGGACGGCTGAGGAGACAATTGCATCTTTGTTGATTCCGGAATCTTACTCCACACCCCTGAAGTTTTACTTATAATCATTTTACCCCCTAACGTTTTACTTATAATCAATTTACTCCCTGAAGTTCTAATTTTTCAATCGTATCTTCTCACCAATCTTAGAAGAACTAATGGAAGTCTGTAATGATTCCAAATTAGAAAATAATAATTATTGTTGTTATTGCTAAGAAAGACTGATTTCACATGGAAAATGATAAAGGGTAATTCAGGAAATAAGTCTTATAAGAAAATACCTTCAACAGTTTTTCATAAGCCCACTGTCATGTTCAACACAGTATAAAGTCGAGTAAATCTCTGAACTTTGCGGCCAATCCACTGTGTTATTGTGTATCGCATTTAATGCTCACGCTGTGTATTTCTTCGTACGCAATAAGTTTATTTATTTTTTATCTTGTTGTCATTGCATATTATCTAGCACAACGTAAAAGGGATATCAAGAGAAGTTAATCCCACGTCAGAAAATTATATGGAAAATCATGAAAAAATAAGATTCCAATACTATCACCTATCGGTTCAGGTTATATGATCTACATACTTAGAAGTTTTTATTTTGGTGTGTACCAATAGTATCTAAAAACTTTTGAACTACTGACAAATCCAATTTGAGATGGGACAACCCACTGAGAGGTAAAACTCTCCCAGCATGTATTTTCTCTGTTTATAAATACTAGAACCCGATAACTTTACTTAAAGGGAATAAAGTATCTTATTACTTGAATCAATTCATGTTAGTTATTTATAAGATTTTTAGTTTGTGAAAGAATGGGAGTTTATTCCCTTTTCTGATGTTTGTTTTCACAAAGATGATTCCTTTTCCGAGTTTAAGGGAAATGAATTTTCCTAATGAGGGGAATCTCATACCCCACCATATCAGAAGCGAGCCAACTCCAAGGGATGACAACATTGAGCACAGACCAGCTCTATTGATAGATGAGATTATTTCTTCTTTGAAAAAAATTTTGAAGTCCAAAAAGATAAAATAGAGAATTTTTATTGATTTTATTATGTAAATGGGTCAGAATGTGTGGCTTGGTGGGGATATCATGTCATGTTGTCTCAATCCAAATAATACCCGATCAACTTGAATTGTTATATATAAGAATCGTAAAAGAAATTTTTATACTCTTCAATCATGTTGAGTTGTGTGATTTTGAACCTTACATACTCGAAATCTATTGACCACACCAATCTAGTCTAAAAATCTTACATGCTTGTACCGACCCAACAAGATAACTTTGAACTCTTGCTATAAATTAAGTGACCATTTTTTTTAATGATAAAGAGGTCTAAATAAAAAACGAAAGTTCTATTCTGATTTCAATTCCATATAAAACTAAATAAAAATAAAAATATTTCATTTCGTTTCACATTCTACTTTTAGGTTTTATTGCAGCAAATGGTCAATGCTGTGCCCAGGCTCGAGTGTGATTACTTAAGTCTATATGTGTGGAATTGCCAACCAGATTACACTACGGCTGTTGCAGCAAACCTTATAATCTCTAATATGGAAGTTTGATTGTGATCAAATGAAGCCTGTTATTTAGGCGAGAGTGTCTTGAATATCGTGTATATCACATATTAGTGCTTATATAATATTACAAATTAATAATATTCAGTCATTTTATAAAAAATTTTAAACAACCCTAAAAGTAAAAAAAATAACACTACAAATAATTATATTTTATTAATTTATGATATTACACAAATCATATCACGTGGTAGTTCCCCTCTTTAGCCAGAAAGAAGGGGAAAAAAACCTGGATTAAGTAGTACCATGAGTGTTCATGCATGATCGGGTGGGACCAAGAGCCGATGGGCTTTCCTTCTTTTCCTCCTCTCATCTTTCAAACTTCCATGTGAGGCGGAGAGTGCGAGATAATTCCTTTTTTTTTTTTTTCGATATACCGATAGAGCACATAGGTATAGAAAGTATAGAAGAAAGATAAATAAAATGAGTACAAAGTCATGTAAGATCAAACTCACGATCTTTAAAATATAGAGTAAGAGTGACAGCTATACTAAATCCTCTTTTTTATATAATCCTTAGTTAGGTAGGTAGACTGACAGCAAGCAATTTAGACACTATATATGCGAGAGAGACGAAGGAGATAATAGCTGTCACTTTTTTAAGGGAATTCCTTAAACCCTTATTTTGGGGACCGGTTCATATCACATCAAAGTCATCATGTGCTATCAACAATTAATAAGGGCTGGTTATACCAACGGTTTCATGACTTCAAATCATATATTTAAATCATTCTTTCTTTGTAAATTAAAAAATTCTGATATCCTAAAAAATCATATCTGATAATACTCAGCACTTATCTCATCTTCTTGTAACCATTGTTGAAATTTCTTTATTTTTTTAGTTTAAATTTTTTTTTCTAAAATTCAACATATTCTCTGTAACCTAAATTTCCTATCATGAAACTGCCAATATAATTGACTATTATTGACTTATAACATTAAGTGGCAATGCTAATATGATATTACTCTCGTACCCAAGACCATTATTTAGATGAAAAGGAGAAGAATTTTTCGAAAGGTAGAAAGGGTTTGAAGATCGACTTACGTTTAAAAGTGTGTGGCTGTTCAGAATGAACTTTTATTCATGCGATGCTCAAGTTTTTCCATTCTTGGAAAATGTAGTTTGCTTCTTGAGCAAAATCTTACCATTTTCAAAGGAATTGGAGTTATGGCATGGGATCCCATGTCTCCCGACATACCATTGTTTGTCTAGAATACCCTTCGACCAAGAGAAATTCTCAAATGATTCTACCTCACCATATGACATAAGAAAATAAGAATCAAAATGTGATAAACGAGTAAATTAGTGTCAGTCATCCATACAGTTATCATAGTTAATACTAATTATAATAATTTAATTAATTCTTTTCATAATGTTATCGTATAATAAGATTATCTAAGATTTTTTTCATCTACCACTAGTATCGATAACGAAGTTAGTAACTGGAATGGCTTTTCGGACTTATCATCGGTGGTTGTAGTAAGTATGTCACATCTTACTTTCGCGGATGACTTTATTTTGTTTGGAGAGCTCGTGTGATGCAATATCTTGAATCTTAAGAGTCCTCGTGTTTCTAGTCTGGCAAAAATAAATAAATAAACTTCCATAAGTCAAAAACATTTTTTCCTCCATTTTGAAAATGTGAGTTTGAGACCGATAAATTGAGCGAGGAACTCGTGCAGGTTCGTACGGAGCCAGGTTCGATAGACTATGAAAGAGAAAAATTCGACGCATATCAGTTGTAGCATGATGACGGAAAAAATATCTAACGCAACTTTAGTTGTTAAGTGCGGCTACTTGGGGCATTTGCAGATTGTGTAAACGTCAACATATGAACATGAGTGTTGAGAAATAGATATTATATCGGACAAGTAAATATGAGTCCAGCCCGTTATAAACTCGACAGTAATTTTTTATTACTGCCATTAACAGACAACCAGTATGCTTGTGATTCGATTATTAACAATGAAATTCCTATGCCGTTTTAGTGTTCATTCACTACTAGCTATACCGTACACTTCCTCATAATTTGTTAAAGAAAATGATACACTGATCCAAATCTAACTATGGGAGAATGGAAAATTATTATCCTTAAATCAGTGCCGTGCATGACAGAAGCATACAAATGGAGAGAGTGTTGGAGAAATGGTATTGAGTGAATGAGAAATTATTCACATGAATTGAATGGAATTTGATTGGAGTTAAGTCTGTAAACTTAATTTGTGTAGTATGGGTTGGGTTTGAAAAAACCCATGAAAAGCCCATAAGAGTCCATGATTGAATGGTGGGAACTCAATCCTACATTAATAAAGGATGGTAATTTTAAGGGGTTTATAAGTAAGGAGTATTTCTATAGTGAGTAACATCCTTAACTATGTTATACGACTTACCCTCGCCTGTGCAGGGGGTGCAAATCGAAGGCCAATTTAGTTGAACTTAGTTGAACTCGTGTGTCCGGCCACAGGGCATCGCGCAAGGTCGGGATTTGCCATTTTCGGTAATTTTTTTTTCCAAGTGGACGGTTTAAGGACATTAATTGGCTGAATTAAGGGTGCATTAATAAGGGCCTTTAATATCCCGGTTCTCTACCATTAAGTCACAACTCTCTACCTCACTATAAATAGAAAATTTGTCCATGGGTTCCAACACAGCTTTAAACACTCTCTTCTCCCTTCTCTACATTCCAGCATCATTTTCGGTGGTTTCCGACACTTCGGTTCGGTTGGCTCTTCGGTTTCGGGTTTTGTGCAGTCTTGAACTGAACAGTCATTGTATCCTAGGAAACTGAAATTCATGCTTCCTCAACGCGATCAAGAAGGGACGAATAAATCTTAAGGAAACTGTGATCGCCACAAGTCTCAGCGATTAGTAACAATTTTCTTCAGTCCATTATTTTTGTATTCTTTATTTCATTCTTCTTGAATTTTATGATAAGGTTTTTTTAGTATGAGTTTGTACCTAAAGAAAGAATAGAAAAATTATATTTTAATATATTCATAATCTAATTTGGGTCATCGAAATTATTTTATTATATTCTTATTACAGAGAGTGTACACATCGATGTCACCCCATTGACACATTCTATGTTCAGATCAGAATTATCGATTCGCTCACAACTTCTTCACTAGTAGATCAACACCAAACTTGGGCTGGACGACCAACTGAAAGGTCGGGCAATGGATGTACTTGGGGGAGAGGCTGAAGGAGAAGTTGCAGACTATCTGAGACAGAAGGATCTTGAGCTCGGTCATGGCCAGGTGCTGCCCTAGGCACACACGGGGCACCACTCCGAAGGGCATGTACAGGTAGGGGAGCCTGCACGCACCGGTGATGCCGTTGGCAAACCTCTCGGGGTTGAACTGGTATAAGTCTGGGCCCCATATCTCCGGATCGGTGTGCAAGGTAAGCACCAGGCTCCACAGCATCATGCCTTCCGGCACCTTAAAGTCCCTCAACTTGATGTCCTTCAGGGCCTCCCTAGAGATTATGGGCACCAGGGAGTACAGCCGGAGCGACTCATGAATTACCATACTGAGCTGCAAGCACCATTATTTATTTTTTTTTAAAAAAAAACTTAGGTCTTGCTTGAAATATTGTAGATATTATTAGGGTTTTTTTTGTCTACATATATACACACATGTTAGATGCCGACCTGTATTATGCACAAATTTTGTTATTTAATAAAATTCGTGAAGAAAGTGTACACATATCAATAAAAAACCTTAAAAAAATCTCAATTACAGTAAATATCTCAAACATGTGATTCTTCAGTAAATGAAATCTGAAAATTAAGCGATATATTTTAGAAAAAATAGAAAAGATAGTAGAGAAAGGGGAAGTAAGTATTAATTAATTTATCATCACACGGTTAATTTTTTAACATAATAGTTATTATAAATTGAATTTTTTTTTTGGTCAGTAAATCATTCTTCATTCAACAGAAAACACCATACAATGTTCTAGTCTTAGAGGATAGCCTTCAAAGCAAAATAAATCAGAACTTCGAGAGCTTCTTCCCCATTTACACAAATCGTGGGCTAGAGAATTATCCTTCCTACTTATCCATCCACATTCCCAATCAAAATGGCATGAGATTTCCATAAAATCAGCAACAACATTCAGAGAGTCCCAAGAAGATTGTGTTTGCTTCTTCACCGCCTGAACTAGCTGTAAGGAATCAGTGAGAAAGTAGAACTGGTGCTAGTTTCTGGCTTTCGCTATTTGCGCGGCCAACAACAGTGACTTGGCTTTAGCCTGTATTGCCGAGTATGCAAGGCAGTTGAGGAACCATGAGTGGATGATGCTTCCTTGAATCGAGGCCACCTCCGCGATGCATGCTCTCCCGTCTTTCCATCCAGCATCACAGTGAAGTACCATTTGATCTTGGCTGCGAGGATGGCCATTTGTCTTGGGAGGCTCTCCATTCAGTTCCATCTTTCTATCCTTAGCATGCTCAGCAAAGATCTTTGAAACTTTGTCTTAAAACGAAAATAAATCAGGTTTAGTCCCTGCAAATAAAATTGAATTTCTTTCTCTCCACAATTCATAACAGAGAATGGCTCCATATAAAGAGAAGTGCTGTTGTTCCTGCCTACATAAATTAAAACCCTTTGGGTTACAAACAAAATCCAGCAATTCTTAGGGAGTTAATTTCTCACTAGTTTTTTGTACGTTTAAAACTTTCCACCGTGATTCCCTCCATGCAATACGAGTGAATGTACACTCTCCGAAAAGATGTGTAAACTCGTCAGGCCCGATCAGGCAGAGAGGGCAAAGACCCTCTTCACTAAGTGACCAGGGAAGGGTATTGGTTCCTATTCTCCATAAATGGAGTTTGAACCTTTCATGGATGTGCAATCTCCAAACATTTCTCCATAATTGTTCATTTCCTTTATTAAATCTTTGATATTGATCTGCCATATAAAAGCTTTTTATTGATTGGTTTCCTGTTGGGGAGTTGATCCAAATTAGCTGGTCAGTAGTGACTGATTGTGGGATATGGATTTTAAGGATGTTTTGAACAGTTTCATTATCAAAGAGTTGAGTGATTAAGGATAAATTCCATAGCCTTGTGTCAGATGAAATAAGGTCTCTAATGATTAGATGTTGGTCAGTTTGAACTCCTGCTCTAGGCTTGGGTTTAAAAGAGTCATTCCCTGGAAACCATGGAGACGACCAAACTTCTAAATCTGAGTTATTACCAATTAGATAACAGACAGAGTTGTTTAATGTTTTTAAGCAATATTGTAGGCTTCTCCATGGGTATGATAATGCTGAGTTCTTATTATTATTGTTATCTAACAAGTTTCCATATTTAGCTATCATTAGTTTCGAGGCTAAACTATCATGTTTTAATAACATATTCCAAGCTGTTTTGGATAACATTGCAATGTTTTGGTCAGAGGCTTTACGAAATCCTAGTCCTCCAAATTGTTTCGGCTGGCATATTTGATTCCAGCTAACTGGGGAGTAATAGGATCCTTCCTTTTCTAATTTTTCCCACCAGAATTTCCTTGTCACTTTGTCAATTCTATTACATATAGAGACAGGTACTTTAAATATAGTCATGGTGTATAGCGGCAATGAGTTGAGGACTGAGTTTATCAATGTTGCTCTCCCAGCCCATGAGAGAGTCTTTGATTTTCAGGCTGACAGCTTGTTTTGTATTTTGGTTATTAAGAAATCAAAGGATTCGGCTTTCCTTTACCTAGATACATTGAATTCATATTTAATTTTTTCATATTGGGTGCTTCTTTTAGAATTCTCCTTGTCCTACCTCTAACGAATTTGGAGAAGAAAACTCCGGATTTTGTTGAATTAATTTCTTGCCCACTCCATAGGCTAAAAGTTTCTAGGATTTTCTTATAGTTGATAGCATCCGTCTTGTTTGCCCTAGTCAATATCATCAAGTCATCAGCAAATAATAGGTGAGTTACTTGGGGGCTACTTCTAGATAATTTAATACCTTGGATTAGTTTATCTGATTCAACTTTATTGAACATTCTTGATAGAACTTCAATAGATATTATGAAAAGGTAAGGGGAAATAGGGTCACCTTGTCTAACTCCTCTTGATGTTTTAAAGAAGCCATATGGGGATCCATTTATCAGAATCGAGTAGGATGGGGTAGAGATACACTGTGTAATCCACTTGATAAAGGTAGGGTGAAATCCAAATTGCTCAAGAACTAGAGTTATGAAAGGCCATTCCATTAGATCAAAAGCTTTAGCAAAATCTATTTTGATTCCTAACCAACCTTTTCGTGATTTTGATTTGTTCATTGTATGGATTGCTTCTTGCGCTATTAAAGCATTTTCATGAACCCATCTACCTTCTACGAAGGCTGTTTGGTTTGGTGAAATCATTTTGTTAAGTAGAGGTCTG
Source organism: Lagerstroemia speciosa (assembly GCA_037672795.1). Classification (NCBI taxonomy): domain Eukaryota; kingdom Viridiplantae; phylum Streptophyta; class Magnoliopsida; order Myrtales; family Lythraceae; genus Lagerstroemia; species Lagerstroemia speciosa. Next base: position 4,237,226 of record CM075297.1, on the reverse strand, counting down.
AGTCTGTTTGCTATAATTTTAGAGATTATCTTGTAGCTAACATTTGTTAGGCTTATGGGTCAGAAATCCGAGAAGTTATTTGCATTTTGTTTCTTAGGTATTATAGCAATAAAAGTTGTGTTCCATTCCTTTAAAATATAAGAATTCTTAAAAAAGGATTAAACAACTTGGACGAGATCAGATTTTATAATTTCCCAATATTTCTTGTAAAAAAGGCAAGGTATACCATCCGGTCCTAGTGCTTTGAGAGAATTCATACTTTTTATTGTTTCTAGGATTTCATCCTCATTAGGGATTTGGGTTAGGATTTGATTGTCTACATCTGTTATGACAGGATTAATTAAATTATTCAAGTTTTGTGGCAGCGTAGGGTTTGTAGATGTAAAGAGATTACGAAAGTTTCTAAGGAAGTAGTCACCAATTTCAGAGTTTTCTGTTAAGCTATTATTATTTTCATCTGCTATTTTATAAATTTGATTATAATTTCGTCGTATTATGGTTGACAAGTGGAAGAGCTTTGTATTTCTGTCACCATCTCTCAGCCATAGCTCTCGGGATTTTTGTTTCCAGATCAGGTCTTTCCTTTTGAGCATTTCTTGAAGGTCACTCTGTAATTGGGTTTCTTTAGTTAAATTTTGATGGCTTGGTTCACTTTGTTGCAGCTGGTCTATCTGTTCCCTAAGTTCCTTAATCCTAGTATCACAATGTCTAAAAATCTCTCTATTCCATTTTTTCAAGGCTTGTTTAGAGTTTTTAATTTTATGACTAAACTTGTATGAAGCTGAGCCCCTAGTTTTAATGTCCCAAGCTTTTTCTATGGTCAGTTTGCATGAAGGGTCTAGTGTCCATGCGGCGTCGAATCTAAAAGGGGGTGGTTTATAATTTGATTGAAGCCATAGCTTTAGTAAGATTGGGTTATGATCAGAATTGGTTGCTGGGAGATGAATAACTCCTGCTTTAGGGAATGCTATTCTCCATTGATCATTTGCAAGGGCTCTGTCAAGTCTTTGTCTAATGTGAGCTCTTCCTTCCCTGTTATTCCTCCATGTATAAGTGTTTCCTTTGAAGCCTAAGTCTATACTACCCGATGCAGCAAGGAAGTTTTCTAAGTAGTTACAGCTAGTTGATGCCACTGATCTACATCCCTGTTTTTCATTTGAATTCAAAACTTCATTTAAGTCTCCAATTATTGCCCATGGTTTGTTAATATTTTGGGATAGGATAGTAAGTTTTTCCCAGAAGGTTTGTTTTTGTTTGGCATGAGGGGGTCCATATACACATGTAAGTAGCCATTCAGTGGGCAGGACTGCGTGATATATACTAACATGAATCAAATTCTGATATGAAAAAAGAATAGTTACCTCAATTTCTTCATGCCATAAGAGACATAAGCCCCCAAAGAGGTTTTGAGCCTCCACTGCAAAAAATTTTGTGAACCTGCATTGCTTGGCTATCAACTGGCATCTCTGCAAAAGAGCTTTACTTTCTGACAAAAAAAAAAACAACACTAGGTTTGTGCTGGCTGAGAAGGTTTCTCAGGGTACGAACTTTTGAGGCCCTTCTCATGCCTCGAGAGTTCCAAGACAAGAGGCTCATGGCGAGAGTGGGGGCTTGTTTAGGCCCACCTCCTCGGCCGTTTGGATTGCTGGGAGGAAGGTTTGAGAGTGAATGTGTAGGGTGGAGTATGGGGAGTTTGGGGGAATCAGTTCTACTCCCTGGGGTGTGGTGCTTTCGTCTGTGATAGGAGTCAGCCTTCTCTTTTTTGAGGTGGAAGCTTGTGGCTTTTTTTCTGAAGGGCAGTCCTTAATTGTTTTCATTGGAGTTCTCAGTTTCTTAGAGTTGTAGGAATCACCAGATTGAGAAGGTGGGAGCCTTGACCCAAAAGTATAGGGTCTTTCATTCGGTTTTGTCACAGCACGAGCGAAGTCCTAACCCAAGGGGGTTTGCGGGTGGACATTTGTCACTCGACACTGTTCTTTCTTTATCGCTGGAGTTACATCATGGATTTTGTTTTACTCCTTGAGATCGGAAAAGGACTGGTACTGGAAGGATTTTGCTCTGACTCATAGCGAATAGAAGGGCCATATTTGTTGGCTTGATCCTGACTTGACTCAAAATCACATGAGTCTAATTCATGGCCCAGGAGACCACATCGGTAACAGAAGGTGGATAATCTTTCATACATAAAACTAACTTGGAGTGGAAGGTTGTTTGGTCTGAAGAGTGGAAAACCCGGGGCTAGGGGTTTCAGGATATCGACTCTAACCAGGACTCTGGGAGATTGCGCCCATATAGGGAGATAATTGGTTTTCCATTCAATCTCAAGCACTTCCCCTACTCTAGAGGCAGCTAATTGAAGATTTGAGTAACTAATTTTTTCAGGGGGAGACCTCTGATTCGTATCCAGAAATTGACATAGCGAAAAGGAATGTTTTCAAAAGGGGTTCCCTGATGCCATCGTTCTAGGAGTAGATGGGCTCCTTTAACTGACCAAGATCCTCCACGATAAACTTTTTCTAGGTCAGATTGATCTTCAAAGAAGCAAAAATAGACATCGTTTACCTGAGAACAGGGTCGAATGATGAATCTGTTCTTGGTAACCCGACCCTGGTAAGATGGTTCACGATGACTCTCTGGCTCTGGATTTTGAAGCCATGCGGCTTGAGAAGTAGAGCCTGCTCCAGTGCATGTTCTTCTACATCCGGAAGCTGAAGGGTGTCGATTTCGTCTGGTATGGAGTTTGGGATCGCTGGAGGGATCTCGGAGACAGATGATGTGAGGTGGGAGGGCATTGAAGGTGGGAGGGGCTCAGTTGTCGGTGGATGAGATGGTGTTGTAATGGGTTTCAAAAAGACACTGGGCTGCCGATGAGTCTTTCCATTTTCCTTTATCAAGTCTATTTGGAATTCTGAAGCTTCTGGAGGAAGATGAGCTATGACCGAAGATTTTTGCATTAAATGCAAAGATTTCTTATGATGAAATGTTTGGATTTTTTTACTCCAACTACGGGAGTTTCGTAGCTCTCTAACTGGAGAGAGAAGATTTCTAGAGAGAAGGCAGAGGATTTCTAGTGAGAGAGAGTCCATTCCAGCCCCATAAATTGAATTTTATGTGTTTTGAAAAAAAGAGAGAGATCTTCCCATTTATGATACAGATACGTAAATATATCTAGGGGAATGTGCTTTGCACTGCAAAGGTTGCCCTACCTGCTTCATCTTGAAAAATTGGCTTGAGCCTTCTTTTCTTGGACTTCAAAGGTCAGAGGATGACATGAGCCCTTTTAGCTTCAAATGTCTTCAATTATGTTCATCATCGCATTACCATACTAAGATTGACCTACTCTGATACCATGATAAATTTTATATAATTCATGAGAGAGGAAGACAGTAGAGATATTGAAGAGATAAATGTGGTTGGTTGCAGGTCAAAACTACATGAGTCTAACTTTATCAGAATGATTAACATAACTCAAAAATTATATAAGATGACTTATTCATTTATATATTCTAAAGATAACATAAAATCTTGAATATCAAAAATAAAATCAAATTCGATATCAGAAAATTCTGGAGATATTGGCTAACATAATCGATCAATACAATCTTATTCTCAAATATTTTATTTCCTAAATAACCATTAAATATCTCTAAAACACTTTTATTATCTATTTGATGCAGGATTTTATTTCTCAACAACCGACCTCATGTTTCAAGTAAATTCCCTAACAACTTCATTCAAGTTGGGCTATATTTTATGTACTCAATAAACTTGGCCACAAGCTAGGGATTTTTCTTCCCATATTGGACTTAACTCACCACAAATTTCACACTCGATCCTGACTTGGTGTGAACCCACATGAAAACCTATTATGTACTGCGTAAAATTTTTGCCTCAGCTTATAAAAGATCGAGTCTAATTTTACTGAAAATTCTAAATTGTTAAATGTTAGTATTCAATTTCTTTTTATAAATTAGAATCTGTTTTATAATCTTTTCCTGAGATTTATTTCTTCAGCGGTGCCTCCGTCAAGTTAATCAAACTATCTGCGAAATGAAACCAATCCATAGAAAACCCAATTGAGCATCGACATAACTCATCAGCAATTCCAGCAACCCGTAAGTCCAAATTATTCGATTCATTTCTATTAATTTTTATTCAATCAAGGTAAAAGAAGAATACTATAATAGTCGCGCGTCCTAATTTCCTCGACAAAATTTAATTAACAACATACCTGTAGCTTTCATTTAAAGAAAGATAGCTTGGTACGGATAGCACTATTCTTATCCTGTGACTTAAAAGTCATAGGTTCAATTTTACTAGTAGAACTTCTCATACCTCCTTTATCATCCTACCTTGAAGAGAGAAGAAGAAGAAGCATATGCTGTCAACAAATTTGTATCTATCACAACCCGATCAGCATCTCTTTACGTGGCTCAAAGAAAAACGTGGCTAATTAAGACATTTGGCTAGCTGAGCTGTGTCATGTGTGTGTGGTACAACATTTTTTAGTCAGTAACATTATATGACAATTCTATTTATTAAAGAATCTTTTTTTTTCCTTTTACAATTTGCGAAATCCAACGTGATCGTACTTTATCTTGCTAATAACTATGGATCTATAGATAAGTCAGTCTCTAATTGAAGTACAGTTTTATTAGAGATTTAGATTCTTATTTCTCGAATTACCAGTGGAATTAATTTAGTACTAGCGGGTGACCCGTATTGTGCGCGGAATTGTCAATAATACATCATATCATAAAAAGAAGTAGTTCAAATCAAATAAAAATGAAGTACAACTGTGGAATTAAAAAAGTTCTGGTAAGTAAAGTAGCTTTTTTTTTAAGTTGCAAACGTAAGGAGTTAAAGAATTTCAAGAGAGTGAAATGAGAATGTATAATTAAGAGAATAACAATAAACGGTTAATAAAATATGAGAAATTAATAAAATAGATAATTATATGAAAATTACGAAAAAAAATTTTAATATTTTTTATTATTCTGGCTAATTCAGTTTGAGTTGGGTGGTCTCATTATACGGTAAATCGTTCCCAAGGTTAATTCTCTCCATTCGCAAGACTCGAACTCGAGATTTTACTTAAGTAGAAGAGACACACTACCATTTAAAGCAATCCACTTTGGTCTCTAATTGTTAAATTTCAACACTATTAAATTGGACATTTCACTCTGGAGGGGATGCAAAGAGATATCTTTAAAAAACGGTGCAGTCAATAGTCTAAAAAGGCAGGAAGTTCATATAAATTTACATCACAACTTGGTATAAGTTTCAAAGTCTTTTGGTCGACTCGCACGTATGCAGCATAACATTTTATATATGTGTATGTGTGTATATATGTATATAATATTGTCATGTGGTTTGAGTGGGTAATACTAAGTATGCTTTACAATACTACCGAAAAAATAAAAATATATATATATATATATATATATATGTTTTACAAATTTGGAGGTTTGGCCGATGTATCAAAAACTCATCGATAAAGTTTTGCACACGGTAGCATTATTTAGCTGTTTCATAAATGATTAGAGATTAGGGATATTAGCGAATTTATGATAGAGAATTTAAATAAAAATTATAAATTCAAATCTTAAATAAAAATTCAGAAAATTCTTAAGTAAATCTCAAAAGCTCATGCTATCTATTAGAGAATTTAAATTAATATTTTACTGTCTAAATTTTCTCTTATGAATCAATGATTGATACTAATTCATATTGACTTGTGACATTACTAATCAGTATATTGACGTGATGTCTCTGTGACATGTGGGACTTTCAGACAATCACGAGGTAAATAATATAACACCATGTAAACCCTTTTGTCTTACCCCTTTTGGTAATACGCTAGGCACAGACAGGAAGGAGAGTAAAAAGCAAAGGTGAATGTTATTTTTTGATTGGGAAGAATTTATTCTCCTCAAGTTTATGAACATATTGCAATCTATGGATTCATGTAAATTTATGTGTAAAATGTACTTTATGTATGACATCATTAAGGGTTATGCACCGACTAGACTTCTTACTAACAAGTTAAATAATTGTCTATTTAGTTGATAAACTCTTAACAACTAGCTATTTTATGTTTTTTATTTCAATCTTAGCAGAAGATTTGATTGTTGTTAGAATATAAGAGTTTAGGTACCGGTTGTCTAAAGATTAGAGTTACACACTCTCAAATCAATTTTTGCTAGTTCACGAGCAAAATTTTAAAGAAGAAAATTAAACACGAACGAGACAACAAATAGTCTATCAGCTTAACCTAGATCTGCATTGCATCCATCTCCCCTTTTACACTTTCAGGAATAGTTTCACACTTCCCTCTCATATATCATGTAAGCAGGGACGGATCTAGAAAATTTGCTTAGGGGATGAAACTCTGTGGAAGAGCACTGTGATGAATCCATGAGGTTAAATAGAATAATTTAATAAAAATTAGATAAAATCAAATTAAATATATATATATTCTTACTGATCTTCCCAAGTTCAATTTCCCAGCAAAAAAATCCATCCCTTAAAGTAGCTCACTAGTTGTCCCTTAATTTTGGTGGATTCACACCTCACCTCTAAGCAAATTATGATGCAAAGCGGGTGCATAACTGTGAGCCAAACTAAGCAAGAAATTTCGACTCATTCATATATGAGGCTGAACTAGTACAACTAGCAATGTTCATAATTCCATTCAATAGCACTATTTCTAATCATCTTTGATATTTTTCCTTTGTTTTCTTTTTTGGTTCTCTTTTTTTCCCCTTTCTTTTTAGCTGCACAACTCTTAGTTTGTTTTCTTCTGTATTAACACAGGTAGCAAGATATCAATCAATGACCCAATCTGATCTCCTAGCTATGCATTGTTCAGCCTTTATATTTAACCAACCATGAAATATATCAGATGACCTGAACAACCAGTGTTCAATATTGACCCTACCGATGTAGTTCAAGAAACCGATGTCGTCCAAGCTCACAAAGAGCGTATCTTTCTCAATTTTTCTTATAAATGTGTAGAAAGAATTAGACTTATGACCTTAAACTCACCAAATCTTACGAGAGTGAAATTGAACTGCTAGATCACCATTGTTAGTTGTTGGTTACTAATACATACATGTACATGTCTATCAATAAAAGGAAGGTAATCTATAAAATAAGGTAACACAAAAAAAAAATGAAAATTATCCAAATATGGTTATTTTTTTATTATTAAAGAAAATATTATAACACCTTAGTATTCCCCTCAAGTTGGACAGAGAGGATCCCAAACTTCGAACTTTTCGAAAACAAAGTGAAAATGATATCATCCAAGTGCCTTAATAAAAATATCATCTAGTTAAAGTTGAATAGGTGTGTGCCTCGATAGAAATTGCACTAGACTTAATGTGCACATGAGCCAAGTGCCAGTCAATGTCAATATACCTGGTTCATTCAAGAAATAGGCATAGGCAGTAATGTGTTGTCACTTGGTTATCACCGCATAAATGCATCAACCTATGAATTGCAACCCCATGAGGTGATAGTAGGCTATACAGTCGTAATAACATACTAACTGTGACTGCCGTAACTTGATACTTTGCTTTAGCTAATGACGAGAAATCATTGATTGCTTCCAATGTTTTCACGAATAAGAAGCTCCTCCTAGCATGTTGAAATAACCAGTTATATGGTGTTGAGTCATGGGGCAAGAGACATTATTAGAATTACAGTAAAGTGTTAGTTGCAAGGATGATGCTTGATGAAAATTTATTGTGCAGGTGACTGTCTAAGTAAGATAATAAAGTACTTGTAAAGTGACATTACAATGTCCTAACACGAGTTTTGCATGAACTGCATTAAAGTATGGACCAAATGACATGAGTGGAGTCTAGAGAGGGTGAGACAGGTAAAGCAGCTAGCAAAGTTGTGATATCTTTAAGGTCAAGCGAACGTAAGATAGCATGTGTTGTCATGTCACTAAAAAGAGACAGGATTATGATCCTAACATGCCACATTTTGAGAGTATATTGAGTGGGTTTGCTGGTTTAGAAACAACCAGTTGATCCTTACTACCTCATTTTCTAGGAAATACTTCAAGGATTCCAAATCTGTAATGCATAAATACTGTCTGTGATAACTTTTTAATGTAGCATGGTGCATGGAATCTTTACCAGCTATCAACATATCATTACTGTAGACAATGAAGGGTAAGAAAATCTTGTCTCTTGTGAATGTGAGGAGGGAATGATCCCTATTGGTCCACTGGAATCCATAATATTGAAATGCATATGTAAATTTAGAGGTCCAGTTCTACGAGGCTTGTTGAATTCATATAGGGATTTGTGCAATTGGGAAACATTTCTTTTAGGAAAAGAGCAGAATTCTGGCACTAATAATATACGACTTTCTCGTCCAATTTATCATGCAATAACATACTATTGAAGCCTATTTGATGAAAAATTAATGTCTTCAATTTGAATGAAATCCTTGTCAACCAATCTTGCCTTTACCACTCAATGCTATGAGCATATAGTTGTAGTCCACCCATTATTCAAAGAATGGATAATCCTCCTTGGTTTTTCTTAATCGTCCATTAGTAAATCCAAAATTATTCTTTGCTCAATACAACCAAGTCAACTAATTGTTAACATTCAACAAGTATGAGATGAACATTTCCAGGGTTTCCAGGATTGTCTGGGACTTACACAGAGGGAATGGTCAAAGAGAAAGTGCTCTCTCCATACCAATGTGAGTTGGTTGAGATGATCTGACATCTCTTCCTCTTAAGTAAAGTCTCGATATCAAGCCATGCGATTGGAGAAAACTAATATTCCGAGAGATTTACCTCTTAGCGAATCGACCCAATTCGAATATGAATTAACCAGGCTCACTGGAGTTTAGAATATCAAGATTATATATATTAAAAAAAAAAGTGCTTTGATCATTGATTTTAGCCATTGATTGGTGGTGATTGGCTTGGGTCAATAGATGGAGATGGAGTCTCACGGCTAGGGAATGGGGTGAGGAGAATTGGTTGTACAATTTGTCTCGACACCATGTAAAATTATTTTAGAGCAAAGCTAAATTCAATTTTATTGAATATGTTACCAGAACATACATGTACTTGGTTATTGATAGAAGGAAGGTATATAGGTAACCTTTATAAAGTAAGACTACAAAAGGGAACGAAAATTATTGTAGATGTCATAATCCAGAGTTGGCCTCGCCATCTCGCCATGATCTAGAACCAGCCGGTTCCGATTCCATGACACGTGGAATCGGCCTTGAAATACCCCTAGGTCAGTACAGAGCCGATTTGAAACCAGTAGGATCCACAATATTTAGTTAACAAAACTTCTTTGGATATTTTAATTATCAAATTAAAAAAGTGGTTTGTAATCCAAATTGCCTATTTTTAATCAGAACTGATAGTTATGGTTCCAACCGAGAGGGATCCGTCCCAGAGCCCCCTTCCTACAGTTCCGGGCCAATCTAAGCCCAGTTTCGGTTGTGATCGGTTCCGGGCTGATTTTGACTGATTCAGTTCCGAACTGATTCTGGTTTCGAATCGGGTCGTGGCCATGCCTAATCGAGACAGTATTATTCCCACCACCCACCAATCCAAATACGGTGCTATTTTAACAAAAACATTACAGAGTACTTTTATATAAGATTTCATGTTCGAGTATCGAGAATAAAAAATATAAAATTAACTGATTTTTTTTTTTTTTACTGAGCCGGCTTAAATTCTATTAAATTTCCGTATAATTAATTATGCATATAGATGGAAATTAAGAAAGTACTCTCAGACTCAGCCGTTGACCGAAGAATGTCCTTCAGGTCTGTCTTGTGGAGGGGAATTTGATGCCGCTTCAAGTAACGGTCTAGCTGGGTCTTCCAGAAATTGCCACCCAATTTCCACCCTGAAGTGTACGGACCCGGAACTCAATTACATCAAAGAAAAACTACGGGATACATAATCAGGACAAGGTAAATCAATAAGTATTCTCCAGCAGCTCGAGTTCAGAAGGGTAAGTATTTAGAATGTGAATTCCAACCAGAAACCTGAGAGGGCATAATTTGTCAACCGACCGATAGACATGTTGCCTTCGTGATGGGTGTGCTCCACAACCACCACCAAGTCTCCTTGTATGAGCATTTGGTTGACTTTGTTTGGTGTGGGTAATTACATTAAAGCATTCATCCTCGGACGATTTAAGAGCGACAGTTGTACGTGCAGGTGTTCTTAATCATTAGTTTGTAAGGCTCGATCGAAATATCGAAACTCTTGAGCTTCTGGGTTAGAAGTCATGGATCCCCTAGCCACTTAGTTACCCATTTGAACTTCTCAATTCGATAGGCACGGTAAGCAACAATTATATGCTTATGGGAAGCATTAGGTGAAAAAACAACAATATATGTATATCTACACACATATGTATTGTTATATAGGAGAAGTAATGTTAATTAATCTCACTTTTAAACTTCCCAAGATACCCTTGATAAATATATTTTTAACTAGTTAAAAAGACAAATGGGGATGAAGTGGTAAAATCGCTCGTATCACCACAACTACCAAATAACTATTATCTGATTTTCCATTTCTAACTATATATTTTATTTATTTATTTATTTATTATACACTCTTTACATGTTAATTATCTATTAAAAAAAAATACTCGATTGTCAAAAGTAAGAATTTATAATCAACTATACAATGGACAATTTCGTCCGTGATACGGGTCTATGTCTAGTGTGTGTGTCTATATATATATATATATATATATATCTGTGTGGGTGTATGTGTGTGTGAAAGCACATGCAGGAACATGTATTTGTCATGGGGCTGAATGGGCTGGGCCGCCAGCGAGGCTTGGATGCGGGGGTCTTGGATTAGAGTCCATGACTGCTTGATGATTCAGTAGCTTCACACTGGGGCCCTCTTATTTCTTTTACCTTTTTTTTTTTTTTTTTTCATTTCAACTTTACAGGTCGTTTGATTCGAGCTTTCTGGCATATACGGGAGATGTCGTTGGGGGGTTGTCGCCGCCTGTGTGATCGAGAAAGCCCTTAAATTTGTATGCAAACTTTATTAATTTTATCAATATTAAATAGTTTATCGAATTTCGTCTTTTGAAAGTCACCATCCCACTTAATTGAGTTCCATCCCTCATATAGAATTTTTTCTATGCGTCTCTGTAAATGACTGAAAAAGTGTCCAACAATTAGTTTTTTTTTTTTTGAATTATATGTGAAAGTGCTTGGGATTGTATTGGGAAAACCATAAAATTGATTAAAAATTTTAGTATGTGTTGATAAAATAGTTGTAAATTTGGTTGTAATATAAGAATTCAGTTTTAAATGTAAGAATCATACGGTAAATTTTCAATTTAATAATTTCGCATTATATATTTACAATAAAAAATGTAATGTGGTATAAAGCTTATTGTCACGTAGGGAAAATGTTGATTTTGATCTTCAATTTTTTGGACTACGTTTATATTTGACCTAAATCTTTTTCTATGTTGATTCTGATCCTCATTTCAGCTTTAGTTCTTAATATTATATTTAATATTAAAAAGGTTATTTGGCTTTTTAATATTAAAAATATATGTTTAATTAAAAAATAAAAGGGAAATTTCCACAAAAAAGGGGCTCAAATCCGACTATCATGACTTTTATGAAGTCACTAGTAGTATCAGAGACTATTGATAACCTTCTCGAGAATAGTCTACAATTGGGTCCCCATCGACCCTCTTTTCGTATGTCGAAAATTTCTTCATTTTATAATTGTAAAAATAATTTTTAGTTAAAAATATTTGTTATTATTAAAAAGTCAAATCACCTTTTTTTAATGCTAAATTCAAATTAAAGGGACTAATATTGAACAATTTTCAAAAGGTTTAGAACTAGAATCGAACAAATAAAAGGTTTGAGTCAAATATGAATATGGTGTAAAAAGTTGATGACCAGAGTCAACTTTTTCCCTATCATATAATACATCAAACTTTACACTGATCCTATTGCACCATTCTATTTATTTCCTTTATTTCCGTAAAAAGTGTGTAAAATATAAACATTCAACTCACATTCACCTAAAATTTAAATATAGGTGGAAAAATCCAAATTTTTTATGTTTCAAATTTCAATTTATTCATTATCTTATATGACATTATACTTCTTAATACTTACTTTCACGTGACAACGTGACTTACAATGTACTACTTGCCCTTAGACATACTCTCTCTCTCTCTCGACAACTTGAGCTAGATATTTTTGTTCCTATCTCCAATGAGGGAGCAAACTACTACTAGGTGTGCTTTCTCTTTCGTCATTAGGTTAAAACCCATGCGAGTCAGACTCTCTCTTTCATAAAGGGTAAACTAGCCACGAAACGGGTATTTTTCTATGGATCTCCGGTTTAACTAGTATTTTTCTACTGATTTAGGGTTTAATTGACCACAAATTCCTCAAGAAAGTGAAGTTAACTAGTTGGATTGCCAGGTCACTGGTGCTTGGACAGCCACTCCAGCCACACGGCCAGGTGATGATAGAGTGGCCGATGACCACTCGATCATCGGCTGCTTCCGGCGCGTCATGTCAAAGATGTCGATCTGCACCAAACATGATTCTCTTTTGATTGATGTGTCGGCCTGATAGATGCAATCTCTTGAACCTGCAGCTGCAGAAACCACTTCAAAACAAGGACATGATCATGTCGTCGGTGTGGAAAACATTTCGATAATCAGTAGGAAAAGAAACAAAGAACTGTACGAATCGTTTTACCGTGTTCTCATCGTCCACGCCTAACACTTGATCACCGAGATTTTCACGGGCAATTAAGATCCGATTGCAGCTGCAGAAACCACTTCAAAACAAGGGCATGATCGTGTGTCATCGGTGTGGAAAACATCTCGATAATTAGTAGGAAAAGAAAGAAAGAACTCTACAAATCGTTTTACCATGTTCTCATCGTCCATGCCTAACACGTGATCACCCAGATTTTCACGGGCAATTAAGATCCGACATGTTTAATTTACTCCATGATCGAGTTACGGGACTGGAGAATGGTGGACTGCTTTGCAACATGGGAAAAGAGAACCGATGCAGCTGCTTGTGAATCAGAGGCTAATCCTTTGTTGTTTCCTCGTGGCATTTTCTCTTACAGCCGATGTGTTTGTCTTCTTGGGACACAAGCTTCTTCTCTGAATATGCTGTCTACAACAGCTTCGGATCCAAGATTTATCGCTGTCTGCTGAAATCCTTCGTTCATCGTGACTTTATGACCTTGTTTTCTGTACTAATTATGTATTTAGTACGAGATGCCATCAGTTTTGTTGGTCGGATGCACGAGTCTCGGGAGATAATACAATGTAATTATGTAAGATATTGTAGGAATCGATAAACTGAACATCCCTCTCGGGGAGTGCAAGTTTCGCCGCATCGATATCATTGCACGGAAAGGAGATAAATTGTTCATCAGATTGCAGCTGCAGAATGTGATCTACTTGCAGCTCTCCTCCATCAATTTTTATTAAAATTTATTTATCAAAAAAGTTGTGGCAGGCAATGGATATGAATATATAGAACGAAAAATAAAGGAAACCAATTGAATTACTCATGTACCCATCCTTCAAATCCTTAAGGACTGGTCATGTGCCTAGCTGTTCGGAGGGTACTTGTCTCCCGATGGAATTACTCTTCTTTCTTTTCTGGGAACTTAGAACAATGGCTCTTTGAAATCTGGTCCAATCTCACCCATATTAGGGAGACCTCCCTTGGTCTCTTTTCTTCAGGGTACGTTGTTGGTTATTATGGAACTGGAGGAATAAGGCGATTTTTGAACCGAACTTCACTAGATCAGTTGACTGCGGAAGTCACATTGTGAGCATGGCTACTATCTTCCATCATGTCCAGAATTTTGACTCTAATGATTGTGAGATGTAGACAAAATGTTGGAGAAATATTGGTTGGGAGAAGCCTGGATTAAGTTAACACGGATGGAGTAGCAAAGGGAAATTCAAGTTTAGCTGGTGTGGGCAGCTTGCTCAGGGATGACTCACGGAGTTGGTTAGGAGGTGTCATTCACCATGTTGGCAGCTCCACCTTAGTCCGGGCTGAGTTGTAGGCAGTTAGGTCGGGACTTGAGATCGCCTGGGATTTGGGTTATCGTCGGGTCATACTTGAGGTGGACTTGGAAGTTGTCACATGGTCACTGATTTCCTGAAACCAAGACACTGGCTAGAATGAGTCCATTTTCCGAGACATTTACAATTTACTGGCTCAGAATTAGGGTATGATGCTCCCACATGTTTATAGGGAGGTCAATAGTTGCGCAAAAGTGTTAGTTAACTACGTCTACTCATTTCCCCTTGGTGTTCATCGTCTTAACTCCTATCCAAATGGGTTAGATTTACTATTATTCAGTGATTCTATTGGGGCCACCATGCCTTGACGCTATATTACTTAATTTTGTTTTAATGTAATAGAGGTTAGCCCTAGCATTTCACCCAAAAAATAAAGCAAACCAAAATATCAAAAATTAAAAAAGAAAAAAAGACAAAATCGAAATGGGTGAGCAATGAATGATTCTGTGTATTATACATGCTCTTTCAGCTTATGTCATCCGATATTTAGAAGTCTAATGAACTCTTACTAATTTATATTTGAATTTAGCCAACTTATGCAAAGACAAAACTCTCCCGATCAATAATTTTCTCCATGAAATAAAACTCAAAGTCGATATTTTATAAAGGAAAGAGTTTTTTTTATTCCTTTTAAAATGCCTAAAATCAACCTGGTAACACCTATACATGCAAACTCAATCTACAATTGGTTTGATGCCCTCGGAATTTTTTACTGTGATCAATTCTTTTAATTAGATCCTAGGATGAGCTACCTGAGTCGTGCGAGGATGTCGGGGCCTACAAATGTTAATCTGTTGGGAAAATAAGTAATTAAATATGAATGATTATCGTAATGCTACTCACTTTAAATCTAAACAAAGCTTCCCACTGTATTACTCATTAAAAAAAAAAAGGGGGAATTGCACACTGACAGTCCATTGACATTAGAAAACTGATATGAATGATTCTCGGGTCACAATCAGCTAGCTTTTAGGCTTTATATTACACTTTTGATTGATTCTCCACTCGGGTTAGGTGGAGAGCGAGGAGACAAGCACAGCAATCCAACTGAAAGCAAATGGAAGGAATAATAGATACATATATATATATATATATATATATTATGTATGTATTGGATTAAATATGAGCAGATAAGAAAGAAGAAGAAAATAAAGGGCGTGGAATGTCCATAGGTGAGAACCGAACCGGGGCACTAATCCAGATCGAAAGTAATACATATATGCCAAACCCCCCCCTTTGTTGAACTCTTGTTGGAGGGCAATAATAGTGACAACTCAATTACCTTACTATGTATGTTCGAGTTTTGGAGTTCAACCGCGAAAATATCATATGAACTGAATGGTCAGTACTAATGCTGACCATTTTGATGTAACATCATTAAAAACTTAGTATAATCTAAGAGTGGTGTATGCCAAGATCTAGACCTAAAAATTTCCTAGTAGCAAATTTTTTGTAGAAGGGGTTCCAACACGAAAGCTTAAACTCACCAAATTATATAAGATCGTGATTTGAACTTCTAATGACCACCACCCCGATTAATGTGCTTATTAAATGAGGTCACGAGCCTAGAATGAGATGGGAACGAGATAAAAATAAAGAGGCATGGAGCATCCACATGGAAAAATCAACCCGAAATTTCTAAATTTAAATTTAGGACAATATTTACACCAAATCCATATAATGGGAGAAAAAAAAGAAAAAGATACAAAAGATCTTTATTATTAATGAATTTGATTTTGGACAGTGGCTCGAGTCAATGTGAAAGTATAGAATGGCTCCCTTTTGCTGTACATCTGTTGTGTATTAAATGTGGGATTGATTGAGAATTTGAACCCCATCTGAATGAAACCATCAGCAGCTTAAACTCAACCATCCATCGATAACCAGTCTATCGGAGTCACCGTATTGTTTCCGGTAACCGCTGGAAAGACCAGAGATTGTAGACATGATATGGTCAGATATATCAGTTTCTAAGAAAATACAGCCTTTGCCTGGGCTGCCTTTCTTGCTTCAGTCCCTTTCATGCTGGGGTGTCCATCAAAAGAAGACAACTGGAACTAATTGTTGGTTCCGGTTGGTGGCAAAAAGTTGTTTATGCCTTCGGGTTTCATTATGAGAAATCAGAAACCGGACGGAAAATGGGTCGGATTGCACTTCAGATGTCATTTTCTTCAATGAAGGCACAGGGACTTACCACTCCTGCTTGCCTGAAGAATGGCAAGAAGAATTGCACATTTTTTCCCCAGGCAAAATGAACTTCTTGTTAAAAACAACGAACAAGATCCAGAGTGGATGCTTAGGTAAATCCAAGCAGAGATGTTCAAGTTGAACAGTACAAAAGGGATGTGATGAAACTCAAAAAATATATTTTATTCCTGCTCAATCAGACAACTAAATCCTCACAATCTCGAATGCACAAACCACAAGAACGAATCGAGGAAGTTATGTGAGTGTCTTTTGGCATGTGAAGGAGTGGATTTACATGAAAATCCCTTTACTAATCACACTAAGAACAAAGAGATCAAAGAGCATGCATATCAAAACACAGAAGAAGACATAAAAACGTGAGACATACCACAAAAACCTGGTGTGACATGAACCTGAACTTCAAAGTGCAATGGTGCAGGAAGAATCTCACCAGCTCATGGAACATATTCAGACTCGAGGACAGGTTGAGTCCGAGTGACCATGGCTGCGGGAGCTTTCGTAGGGCCCACAGAGGCCATGTGCAGGGCTTCTCCCACCTCCGAAGCCCTCTCCATCTGCTGCATCTTCTTCCTCTGCTTGAGCTTCTGGGCCCACAACACCAGCATTCCCAACAATGCAAAGAGTGCTAATCCCCCCAGCACAGACCCCACGATGATCCACAGCTTTGTTCTGTTGCCTTTACCCTTTCCCTCACTTGGAGGTCCAGCTTTGGGAGCTCCCCCTCCCCCCTCCCCCTCCACTTTAGGGATGGAGCAGGGGAGACTGGAGCTGGAGAAGGAGCAATAGATTCCACCACGATTGAAAAATGTCCCTGATCCACTGTAGAGCAGGTGTTCCCCGAAATTGGACTGCTGAAGCTGACTGAACCATTTAAACTGATCCAAACACACTTCGGGGAGGACCCAGCTGGGCCAGACTCGGCATCCCCGAAATGAATCAGTATAGGGTTGCCAGTTGCCCTGATATTCAGTTCCGGCAAATTTGTAGCTAATAGATCAGCTGCATCATAAGCGAGAAGCCCCAAAACAGGCGTTAAGTGCATGTAACCGGGCAAAGCATAATAAGTCATGGACCAATTTCCTACGTTTTGGTAGACGAAGACGAGCCTCTCCACATACGTTTCCTCAGTGACCCCCTGGGTATCTCAAAAACCCTGTAGCTCTTAACTCCTCGATTTCTGAGGCTTCCTGACCGAAGCCTCATTGCAGAGATCTTTATCCCTGTCAAGTTCGAGGCACGGTCCCATCATAGGGAATTCCCGTCCTTGGGCGGACGAAGGCCCTATAAGCATAGTCTTGAAGGAGCGCATCAAGTGATCGGGCGGGCCCTATAGATAAGCTGGAAATGGACTGCGCCAGGACAGGATTCTGCAATAAGGTAAACAAGCGCCATAGCAGGAGCACGACAAGCATCGCGAGACTTCGAAGAAGAAGTCCCATCGATGCTTTGACCCACCGGGGTCAGGGCAGCAGACTCGGCTGTTCTCCTCAACTTCACAAACAAGCCCCGGTCAAGCACCCGAATGAAAGCTTTTTAGCAGACCAGATCCAAATCAGAGAAGACAGACTGGCTTGGAGACTTACGAGGTGCAATTTCCCAAAGAACTTCACAGCACTGCTCGATATTGAGTTCTTGCTCAACCAAGTACTATATATGCAAACAATGGGCACTGAACAAAGGACTATATTATATCAGGGACTCGCAGGCCTATGTAAAGGGCAGGGGAGAAAGAGAAGAAAGCTGCTTTGAATGTTTCAACCGTTGCAACCCTCCTAGGTGTATATGTATCCATTGAAGTCACCTTTTTTCCTTCTCTTTTAGGACCCTTGTGAATGAAGCTACTCTCAACTCAGGACTGCTCGGCACTTGGGAATCATGCAAGCATCTCAGCTCTCAAAAGCAAAACAGGCCTGTGATTCTTCCAGCATTCCCCCAATTACTATCCCACCTTCGGAGGGACAAAAATTCGGAACCTCCGAGGAAGAAAATGCCGCTAATCTGTGCGCCCTTTTGAATAGTCAAACGGTAAACCCCCCCGAACGAAAACATTCACAGCGTCGTACCGCCCGAGAGAAAATGTCAAACTAACTTCAACACCCACAAATCAAGAACAATCTGCTGGGGCAAGAACAATTGTACCTGATCTTGAAAACCCTACTAATCCCAATGCCGGGAACAAGGAGACCCGGAAGCCCAAGCCAGCCCGAGAATCTTCCGTCAGAGAACAGCACTCGGGGGGCAGATCCAACTTGAGCGGCCGAGCAGGATCTCCTAAAGCTCCCGCACTGGGACTGAGCCGACGGAGAGGAAGGAAATGGAGGCGAGAATGTAGATGAATGTCCGGCAAGATCGCCTCTTCCCAGCAGTGTGAACGGAGGGAAGGCAATTCTCCAGTGGCTCACTGGGAGTCAAGAGACTGCAGGGGGGAGGGTAAGAACACGAAGACTCAATCAGCGCGCGAGAGAGAGAGAGAGAGAGAGAGAGAGTTCTTTTTGGAATTTCTTTTACATTTATTATTTGTTTCGCTGATTCCGCAAAATAAATGCTTTCCTTTTTATAAAGGAGATTAATAGATTGAGAAATAAATGGAATTTAAATTTCTATTATCCAGCCATACCTAGTAACCTCTTCATCTAAATTTGAAATTTTTCATTATATCAAATACTCGTTCTCTGAAATTATATAGATTCTTACATGGTCCATCTGCATCATCGGTCAACCCATCTAATAGTTTTTGACACGGTAATAAAAATATGACATCATTTCTCAATCCACTATTAATTTACTTTTTAAATATAAAGTGACAATATATTACACTCATTAATCGGATTCATCACGTTATTTATGAGCTCGATTCACTAAAAATTTATCTTAAACAATAATTGGATCCCACGTAAACGAATTGTTATGTAACACATATTGAATATTTGTTTTAGTTCTTATATAGAA
>CM075297.1:4195128-4217443 GCA_037672795.1 Lagerstroemia speciosa | reverse complement strand
ATAAAAAAGTAAAAACTATTAATTTTATTGTTCCGTGACACCATATAAACACTATCGTGTGATATACTCGTTGCATGCATGGAAAATTCTCTCGTTAACTTCGCATTTTGGAATATTAACATTAATCTAAGCAATGATGGTTGAAATTTGAAATTTGTCTGTCCAAGTCATGAATTGAAGCTGGTGATAATCGGACAATGGAGTAAGTAAGGAGGTAGCTAATCCAAGGATCTCCATGTCTCCGTGCTGGTACTGCTGCAGTGTTTTTCTCTTTGATATTCTTCCTTTTTTTTGCCTTTTTATTTTTTATTTAATTTAATTAAAAGAGGAACAATAAAGCTGAGACAAGACAGCATTTGGAAAATAATACAAACTCTTATCTGTAACGAATATATTATGTGACAGTATTTATGTTATATTATAAACAGTTAAGATTCAGTTCTTTATAGAATTTTTATTTTTATTTTTAGATTTTTATTAAAAAATCTCAAAATTTATCGACAGTAACATCACATACCCATTACACGAAACACTCAAAGTGACCAATTCTCATTTTTTTTCATCTATAAAATGCAAAAAGGGACAAATCTCACATATTTGTATTTTTTTTTTCAATTATTTCAAATAAACCTTTCCTGTATACTCTAATGAGAAGGAAAATTTCACCGTTTAATGTGGATGTAGTTTCGGTCCACTCCTCACTGTTGGATAGGAAAGTAATCACATCCTAAATAAGACCATTAAAACGTGCAAAATCGATGGTTGACAGTAATCGAGGTTCGATTGATTTCGAATGACATTGCACATAATTACAACCGGAGGTTACTCATTCATAATGCTAAAATAGTTCTCGAGCTCACCGAGAATAAATATTTCGGATGAACATTGCACGTGTTTTATAAATTAATGAATAAATAATCAACATGTTTGAATTTCGATCACTGTTGATTTGTTTTTCAAAGGCCGAAACCGCAAAGTTGACAGCTTTTACCAGAAATCCCACATTTGAAATTGAAAAATTACATGTTTTTTTAATGTCTCTGGATTTGGTGCGTTTGTCAAGCATGGCATATTTTGTCCATTAAAGGGACGACACTCCATATCAGATTTCTCACTTTTCAGTATCGTGCCCATGTTTTTCTAAATAAAGGGAAGTTGATCTTTCTAGAATTCAATATATATAAATATCAGTAAACTTGTGGACTAATTCAGATGAATTTAAGTGAAAACGTATGCATCAATAATCTGTTATGGCTTGAGCTCAGAAAGATTTCAATTCTACGATCTCGTAAAATACTCATAAAATATAATCGTGTGATATACATCAGTGCTAACCATTGCCTTCCCCAAAACATTTTTCCTTTTTATTCTTTTACGAATGGAAAAGAATGACAGAAGCGGTAATGACTCTGTCATCATCTGTTATATAGTGTTTAAACTTTCGTGTACAAGTCTGAAAACATCAAACGTACTGAACAGCCGGCGTTCAACACCTGATCCGCTAGTGCAGCATCACCAAATAGCTAGTATTAATCTAAGGAGTCAGCTTCTTCCAAGTTCACGCTTAAAGAATGAGCAAGTCTTTTGTGCACACAAAGTCTGGTATGTAACGAGTATATCATGTGGTAGAGTATGTATATAGTATCACGAGCCAATCAAATCAAGATATTTTTAGGATTTTTTTTTGGTTTTTATTAAAAAAAATGCTAAAAATAACTTAATCATATTGAGTTTGACATCACATCAGTACTGTCACGTGTTATACCCGTTACGCATAAGACTCTTTCTGTATAACGGTATTACCGCATGACCGTGCTTACGTGATAACGCAAACCACTAAATTTAGCTATTTTTAACATTTTATTTTTTTAAAAAATAATGTTAAAAATAACTGATTAATATTTGATATCACTGCATAAATACTGTCATGTGATAATACTGATACATACAACAAGCTTTCTCCAAAAAAACATTTTTAGCATATATTTTGATACAAGCATGCTGAAGATATTCCAATTTAAAATTTTAAATTCATCAAACTCGTTAGGTTTTATATATATATATATATATATATATATTGACTTTAAGGTAGAAAGAGATGCTGCATTTTCTAATGTGGAACCTTTCTTTTTCGTTTCCTTGCGAAGAAGGCTGCAATTGTACATCTTCCAAATTATCTCGTACACCAGCAAAGTGGCCTGGGGATTTCACTTTCGCTTTTCAGAATTTCCAGTGCCCACCTTCCCACTCATGCGATGTTCGAATTCTGCGCTAACTGAATGAACTAGAGCTCTCGAACTTCTGTGACCGTGTGGCACGTCAGTAGAACGATCCATGGATCGAGAACATACGATTTTATTTCTCGATCTTATTTCTTAGTTTGATTCTGAGATCCAGTTTATATATTGGAGCCTCCTTCCGTATTTTACTTAGACTACTGAATACAAATTCCCTTCTCTCATATTCTGTCATGATATCGAAGTTGGGATAAATCCCTTAACATACTGCACGTGAGGCGAAAGTCTTTAATGAAGCTGTCCACTACGGAGGTGATGCTGATGTGGTATATCCGTCCAATCGGAATCCACAATTTATATATTTGTTTAATTATGGCTCACAATTTGTTAGGGTTTTTTTTAATATATATTTTTAAGGAAATTTTAGGATTCAGTAATCATATATGTATAGTTATTGATTGTATGCTAAGTTTTGATCAGACGGATATATCACGTCCTTATTGATACGTGGTATAATCGTTCCCTTGGAGACTTTCTCGTACATGAGAGGGGTATTAAATCCTACATCAGTCAAATCAAGAAATAATATCTGTGTTTATAAGAAAATTATGTACCACCACTTGAAAATTACACTTTTGGGTAGAAAAGAACTTAATTTCTTATAAAATCTAATAACGACGAAAATATAATATATGAGCATCTAACTACTGTAATTTTTTAACTAGATCTATCTCTGACAGTCTCCCACTGAAGTAAGTCCCGATTTGTCTCCGCCAGTTTCTTCTGAATCCAGTCACTAACTTCGTCAATGGATATATATACTTGCAAAAGTGGATCGATAAATGTAGCACGAAGGGCGATTGATGCACGTGTACATCAACATATATATAGAGGGGACAGGATCTTATGCAGAATCTCGGAGGAGATGGGGACTCGACCTGGGATGAGTCGGCCGTAGAGTTATGGGCGTCGGTAACTCACATGTGCGAATGTTCCTGCCGTTTGGCACTTCTGCTCATCTTTGTCGATCGAAGACAGAGAACAGGACAGATTTTCAGCAGTCGGGTCCCGTAAATATTTACTGAATATCGACCCGTACTATGTATCGAGTACCAATTTATGTTAGTTTATGAATAGATTGAAAATAAGAATTATACACGATCAAATTAAGATTGACATTCAGTAAGTTTTAAGCTCTTATGGTTCCATCGCTTAATTCCCGAGTACAATTTTATTTCTTGCTTTGCTATTAATAACAAACTTCATACCTCTACTAGGATTTCGTGTTGGAATACTGTAATGTCATAAAAGAATTTTTATGTGTCTTTTACAAAATCGATCAAGAAAGCATGGATCACTTTTTTTTGGATGCCCTTTGCACGGGAAGATTCTGGGATCGCATTCGTAGCTTCACGGTGTGCACAAAATCGTGTGTGTGATCTCACCAGGGGCTACGCGCTCTAGGTTATTTGAACCTCCAATATCATGAATTTCCACGCGAGTCGTACGCTTGTCCTGATCACTTTAGCTGACCATTAGGTTAGCATCTTATGTTTTTCTCTTATACTTTTTTCTCATTTTCTAAATCCAATTTTAAGTAGAAATGTGTAAAAAAAAGTGTTTATTAATATGTTAAATCAGAAAATTTTATATCGGATGATTAAAATGAAAGTTATAAATTAAAACATGAAAATTACATTATTCGGGTAATGAAGGAGTTCGTCTATGGTAAAAAAAAATCATAAATAAAATTTAAAAAGGGAATAATAAATTAATAGAAGAATGGAGAACTAAAAAAAGGGACTTCTCCAATTTACGTAAATTCGAAAATTGATGAAAGGGAAAGTTTTTAGTGGAGCGGTTATATCACGTAGGCGATACTACGTGGTATATCCATTCAATCGGGACTTGACATGTTATTAATAATTATACAGTTATAATTATTAAACCAAAAAGAATCTTAAAAATATAAAAAACTTTAAATAAATGGTGAATTCTAATTGGAAATAATATGTAAATTATAAAAAATATTTAAAAAATATAATACATGATGAACCCTAATTAAAAAAATATGTAAAGGATGAATTTCGATTGGATGTATATACTACGTCAATCGCTCCACTGAAAACTCTCTTGGGGAGAAGAGAATTTTCATAGAAAAGCGCCACTGCAAGTAAACATATATATTCTTCATAACTAAACCAGAATTACAAGGGGCTCCTCTCCTGCATCAACCTCATCAGGTCACCGTTCCCCTTCCACGTGTGTTGCTGTGAGTTTTCCATTTTTCTTTTGGGTAAATTATGCATAAAAATGCATAGTTTACTCCTTTTTCTCAAAAGAAATTAACATTATAAATTTTAAAAATAAAATCACATAATATGTTTTATTCCTAAATTAATCCAGATCTTTAGGTTTGAAAATAAATCACGTAATTTTATTTTATTCCAAAATAAGTTAAAATTTTCAAACTTATAAAATGAAGTCATATTATTTATTTGTTAAGTTAGAGTAATATATTAAAAAGAAGTAATATGTTTGGGTAATATATTCTACTTGATTTTTTCTTATCATATATTTAGAAGTCAACAAAATAAAAGTAATTTTATTTAAAATTAATTTAATAAATTTCTCCTAAATTAAGATTAATATTAGTTATGAGAAAATATGAAGACAACTTTATATAAAAGAATTTGATGCAAGTTTGAAGAAAATTTTCTAATATATTTTTATTATGTAAAGAAGAAAAATGCTATGAAGGATTAGTCATCTAATATTTAGATTCAAGTTAGACGAGTTGGCCTAATTTAATAGTAAAATAAAATAATATGATTTTAAATTTGAAATGTGACATTTTGACTTAAATTGATATTAAAAAGAAATCATATGATTTTATTTTTAAAATTTGATAGGTTTGGTTTAGTTTAGGTATAAAATCAAACTAAATGATTTTGTCTTTCAAACTTAAAATATTTGACTTTTTTTAGAAAAGAAACAAATAATGTACTTTTTAAATGTAATTTACCTTTTTCTTTTTGACTTCTTTTTACAAAATATTATCTTTTCCATATTTTTTTCTATATCTTCTGTACTCTAAAGAAGAATTACAGAACCAAACCCTTATCCACCTCTTCGGTGGACCCACTCTAGTTCTTTCTCCTCTCTTTTTTTTTTTTTTTTTTTTTTTTATTGTACGATCATATCGGATCAAATCTTCCTTCTAGATATATGGGGCCGATATCTTCTGTGTACTCTAAACTGAAAGCATGAAGAACTCCTGGGACTTTAGTTTGGAAGTAGGAAAGTAGGAGAAATTGTGTAGGATATGCTATACAGGAAATCGTGGCCTAAATTCTGATATACTTAAGTCCATCTCTGAGGGGCAAAGTGACACCGAATAGATAGTTCAGTGACCAAAGTAGAATTTTACAGAAAAGATTGTTTAGGCTTGGGCCGACCGGCCCACCGCCTGCTTCTTACTGCTCCACTGGACCGGCCCATGACTGGCCCGTACACATCGCCTTCCGCATCTGCTAGCAGCTCAACCCCTCTCCACTTTCGTTCGACAGATTTCAGTTCGCCATTGACACCGAGAAGAGCAGTCGACTCATCAGTGATTAAAAGTATGCCGAGAAGGGGAGGAATCGCTGGCCATGGAATCTGTAGAATCCCTTTGGTACTGCTGCCGGTGCTGCTGATGCTCCTTCCTTGGATCTGCAATGCTTATCGGCCGGGCGACATCGTTCCTATGAGCCGGAGGGGCCAATACCACTCGGTGAGTCCTCGGGACCGCTTTTCCCCTCCTCCTTTATCGTCGTGTCATCTTTCTGCTGTTGCGACTCTGATATGGTTTTACGTTACAGTCGAGGACTGTGTGGCAAGACTTGATTGGCCGCCATTGCCCGATCTTTGCCGTCAATCGTGAGGTAGCGTGCCTTTTGAGTTCTTTGTCTGGGAGTTTTCTTGCTCTGTTTTTATTTTTGTTAATAATTAATAGCGTTCTCCGTAGGTGCTGATCCCTATACCAAAACCGACGGGCTACACCGGCGCTGATCCATACAAAATGTGAGAAATTTGGAAAACTATTATTGCTTTAGCTGGGCATTTCGACTGAAATTTGAAGTTAGTAGTATCATATGGATATTACTTGTGAGTTTTTCCCTTTTGCTTCTCATAATTTGTCAAATGAAGGAATGAAATATCAGATGAAGTCACAATATGGTATGTACACCATGCTAATTGCTGTTGCATCAATGCCAGGCAGTACTAACATTCATTGAGTTGTCACAGTAGTTAATTCAGTTTTCTTATAGAATGTCATGATTTCTTCTTCTATTGCCTTGCATTATGTTACAAAAGAACTTATGGCTGTTGGAAATGTGGTGTTCTCCAGATCATTTCAGGTTGGAAGAGAGAAGTTCTTGATTCCATGGCTTTTCGTGATAAATCGTAATAGTCGTGAAGTTCCAATGATTGATGTACATTTGGTAAGCCCTGTGTACTAGTCTTGTCTTGTCTTGAAAATATGTTGAATTATTTTTGCCTCTGTTAAATCCAGAGGTTGTAGGACATTCTTTGTCTGCATCCAGATAGCCAATAAATTTTTTTATTATTGTAGCCATATGAAATGATTGTATACTATCCTGACAGAGGTACTCTGGAAGTGATTTACATGGTGTTACAGCCAAGGTTCTGGACATGCCGCACCATTGTAAGTGATCTTCTTAAAAATCAAACATTTTATCTAGCAACAGATAGTGAATTCCTAATAGTGACTACAATATAACATTCATAATGTAGACTTAAGGAAATTCATTTTCCAACTAACTTGTAATTCGTTGAATCTCATAGTGCATCATATAACCCTTTTGCCTCATTTCTTCTTCATATCTTTCTAATTTCAATTGATTTTCTTCCCGGATTCAATTTTTTGTCCTTGTTCTTCTTAATCCCTCTTAACTTTTCCATTTTCTTCTTCTTTGTGCTTGTCCACTTTGCTATCTTCTCAAATTGTTTGCTTTCAGTTGCTAACCTTCTTTTTGTCCCAGTGGAATTGTCATGATACTTTGTGGCCACCTGTATCAGTAGTGTAAATTTTGTAATCAAAATAAGAACAATTAAAATGTAAGAAGATTATTTTTTAAGGGACAAAAATGTGAAGTGTCTAGATACAGGTTTTTTTGGCCAGGGGCACTGGTTGAGAATTTATTAGTTGAAGCATAAGCATGATTTCATCATATAGAATTTGATCGACTGGTATTACTGGATTGAGGGTGAGGGAAGGCCCATGGCTTTTGTTAGTGAACAGGGGTCGCAGAGTGGGGTGATTGGAACTTCTTGGTGGAATTCTTATCGAGAGAGAGGAGAGCCCTATTGCCAAGTGCCCTCATGTATTAGTATAGCAGAAAACATATATTTACAACTACTCATTTAAAAAAATATATATATATATATATATATATATATATAACTGAAAGGTATTGACCAATGAACACCTTGTAAATTCATGATTAAGTCAAAATTCGGTAAATTTTGAGGGATAGAAGTAATTGTCACTTTGTGCTTTGGAAGAAATCTAGACAAAAGAGTATTGGTCTATTATGAATAGGATAATCTCCTGCCAAGTGCCTCGAATGGCAAAAATTTTGATTCTAGTTATAATCAATGGTGGTAACCACTCTTGTTGATTGGTATAGTACGAAAATCCCTCCAACTATTACGAGAGGTGATTCCAATGTTATGATAATATAGTATTGTTTTCGTATATGAAAGATTAGAATGAATAAATGATTCACCATCACCATGCAATTTGTCCATAAACTTCACAAACTGACTTATGAACTCATGAACTTGAGTCTTAGGTTGTGTTTGGTTCCATGTAAAGTTTGGAAAACTGCAATGTCTTTTACATTATTTGATTGCAACGGAAGTCAATTTGCATGTAGGCAGCGTTGTCTATCGTACCGTTGACTCTATCTATTCATTGAATTTGCAGAGTTCAACTGATTTTAGTTTTACTGGGTCGCAAACATTATACCGTTAAGAATTTTCTTGTGAGGAGATTATAATGCTTTTGGGTGGTATTCTTGTATTACAAGAGGTTCGACATGGTGTACAACTCAAGATTGTCTTCAAGGTTTAACTCCTAATCTCCCATGGAGTACAATTGTCTTTTCCCACCCAAATTCATCCCAAATATCAGTGGCAATTGATGAGAAACCAACTGAAGATGGATATGGTGTTTTAACACCTAATTTCTTGCATTTAAGTATGGTATTGGATTAGGAACTTTTTGCATTATGTTTATTTGCCTTCGAACCCATGCCTTGGTTTGCATCATTCCCCTCTTCTTGGAAAAGACTTGTCCTTAAATCCTAATACATGAGAACTCGTGATGAAACTAAATTGTGATGAAACGCTATGCAATGAGGACTCTAAAAATGTGTTTATGTCAAGTTTAAATTGTGGAATCGCGACCCATTACCTATAAGAGTTAAGGAGACACACCACAATCAACAATAGATGGGTTGATTGGCAAGTTTGGATGTACACCACTGAAAATTCCAGTAAGTTCGAAGGTTCTCAAAGAACCAAAGAGAATAAACTCATTCTTATTGATACGTGAACTGATTGTTTGTCACTATTGATCAATATAGAGCTTTATAATACTCTTCACAATAACTAGTTAGTTCTTAGACCTAAAAAAGGTCAATATAACAACTTCCCAAGTATGGGAAAGATAAAGTCAAGATAACAACTTCCCAAGCATAAGACTTCAAGCATCAATTTCTAATCTTCCATGGATTACGATTGGTGTAATTCCAGCCAAAACCAAAATGTCGGTGGTCATTAATGAGACACCCACTCAAGTTGGATAGGTGTTTACCACCTTAATTCCTTGTATTTAAGCACGGTAATAGATAAGGAATTTATTGCATCATGTTACTCCGTACCCATGGCTTGGGTTGCATTACTGTATTTAATATCTTGAAGTAGTTTAGTCTCCCATGTGTGTTCTTCCTTCTGAATTATTAGAAGAGTTGGCTTGTTTGTAAACTTGGATAAGCTAGTATTGCTGTTGGATTCACTGCCTGTCTCTCTCTGTCCATTCTGATTTTAGTGGTTCCCAAGCAAATGGCTCATCATAACTTGCAGTTTTTGGTCCCTAAGATGACGCTAAACCATGGAAACTCTCACCCTAATAGTACACCTTTTTTTAAAAATATAATCATTTCTGAGACTACTTTTTGGAGTTTTGGTTAATGAACCTCATGATATGCAATGCTAGGAGCATGGGAGGTTAAGCGATTTCTTCCTCAAATGAGTTATACGAAATTTTTAAGGTTGTCGGTTATTTCTGTTGCTTTTTCCGCCTTTATGGTTTTGCTGATAATGACTTTCTGCATTACGCTAGATATTGATATTCATCCTGACATCAGTAAACAGTTCTGGGATCCTCAGACTTGGCCAAAATATGTGCTTGTCCGATACACGTGGTAAGTTGCTTACACACTTTGTGTGAGAATTTCTTGTCCAATTATCTTGTGTCCTCGTTGATTCTATTATAATGGAAGCATGATACATTTCTTTCCTTCTCTTATATTTTTAAGTTTACTTAGTGTCTGGTCTTGTGTATTAGAATCACTATTTGTTTGTACTAGGAAGCAAAGCTTTTTCATGCGTTTGTTCAACATGGCCAGGAACATCATGTAAACTTTAACTCTAATTGAACTTTTGATGTTGATTTCCAAATCGTAGAATTATTAATCGTTCAATAACTCATAAAATTGCATGTCATTTACAAATTATTACGTAGAATTGTAGCTGCTGAGAAACTATGACAGATCATATTGTTCAAAATTGCAGGGAGGAGCAATCTGAGATAGATGTTACTTCTGGGTTTTACGTTTTATTTGGATCAGGTATCCACTTTTGAACAGCTCTTCATGTTTTTTTTAAATCTCCCTTAATAGGAAGTTGTTATTATCTGTGTAACTGGACTGGAAGATTTCTGAGTAAGCTGAGCATATTCTGTAGTTTACATTTGTCTTAAGCATGAGAATGGATACTGCTGCGAACAAAAGAGCATTGCTAAGTGCTCTCAAAGCTACTTCTCGCTATGGACGCTATCCACAATTATCATCGCTTTGAATTGTAATACAGTCAGGCAACTTTGGGGTTTCTTTACTAGCTTGATCTCAGCTTAATTTAACTCCTTAACAATGTAAGTTTAGTTAAGGTTTTGTTTGTCTTTATCACAACCAAGTAAAAAATTGATCAACATTCTTGTAGCAGCATGGTGCTGTTTGAATGGAGAGATCATTCTTAGGAGCAGGACCACGGTTCTTATTTTTGTGAAGACATTTTGGTGCATGTAGTTATCTCAAGAATCTCTTTCAGTTAAGTAATTTTGTCTTTAGATATGATCAAAATAAACTGCTGGCGTATTGCCACTCGAAGCTGGATTTAGATGCATCTAAGGTCTCTTTGATATAGATTTTACATGCCTAACTATCTTTTGGTTCATTTCTATTTTTTTAAGTTTTGATTTTCTTGATTTTGACTATTCCTGACCTATTTTGGATAAGCCGAATATTTCCAGATAACTTGTTCTAAATGTTTTCCCACTTGCTCAAACAGGTCTTGTGCTCTCTTTCATACTTTCTATCTACATCCTGCAGTCATCACGGGATAAACTAGCAAGGTACTTGGGTGTATATTTTGAAGTAGTTATATTTTCTAGCAGTTATTGATTTTGAAGAAAAGTCATGGATGTTAACATGTAGAGTTTTACTTGAAGAATTAGGCTAGAAATGATGATAACATGGTAGGAACTGATCAAAATTTAGCTCAAGGTGCAGGAAAAAGTACCATCCCGGTTTTCTTATAAGATGAAAGTTACGGCAACATTCCAAAGGAAAAGTCCATGAAACAATATATAT
The DNA here is from genome assembly GCA_037672795.1 of Lagerstroemia speciosa. Lineage (NCBI taxonomy): Eukaryota > Viridiplantae > Streptophyta > Magnoliopsida > Myrtales > Lythraceae > Lagerstroemia > Lagerstroemia speciosa. Next base: position 4,206,264 of record CM075297.1, on the reverse strand, counting down.
TTTAAACAAAACGATAGTCAATGTTGTAGAAGTTGGGATAGTGTAGGGGGAAAATGTTCGAATCATTCTCACGGGCCAGGAATTCAAAAAAACTTGGGAAAAGGTAACTCTGTTATAAGTGAAGGGAAAGTAGCAATGAAACAATTTTGCTATGGCAATTCTATCTCTTTCCACTGCCATTTCTTTGTATCGAATGCAGCTGCAGGTTTTACAGCCATGTCTTCATTTATATTAATTGTTTTGCACTCCTGAAGTGTCCATTGATGATCTCCTTGTGAATTCATCGAGCTTGTGCAAGTTCTCTCTGTCAGCCAAAGGATATATTGACCATACACAAACTCGGTTACTTTGCAGATTTGTTAGAGAAACTGTTGCAGAGGGTAGCATGCCCGTTGGAGGAGTTGCAAAGGTGGAGTGACACATACCTAATAGGGATTCCTGCCGTCACATTTTTGTACATCCCAGGTTTGTCTGTTCCACAGAAAAATCAGTATCATCAATATTAGCTGCAACAGTTTTGTCATATTCATACCGAACACGCTTGTGAATAACGGAGTCTAGTATCATGCCCGGTGTAGCTTTGGAAGTCTTTGATTGTGTAATTTTATGCAAGAGTCGGAAAAAAATCGATGATAAGTTCCATCACGCTATTGAGCAACTGAATGTCATAGTTTGGGTTACTGATCTTGACAAGAGGGATACAAATGTCAGGATTTAAAGCTTGTTCGACAATTGGACAGAGAGTAAAGCTGTGTAACAGCAACCTGCTATTTGGAAAAAAAAAAATCTTAGATGATCATGCCTCACAGTATTAACATTAGTTTGCTCATTTGTCATAATCAGATTGGTATTTCCTCATCCCAGTAGATTATCTAAGAATTTCTCATTTGTTTGAGTTAGAGAGAAGAGCTTTCCACTCGAAATCAAGGCTAGCTTCTCAGACCTTATAGTTTGATACTTGCTGCTTTGTACGATGCAAGGCATACAAGATTATGAAGGTCCTGGGCCTCTCCCAGACTGCTACCACGAATCTCACGATGACCTCCGGTTCCTGCCCTAGCCCGAGCAAGAGGGACTCTGCATTCAGCCACGGGATCGTCCCGTGGCTATCTCTTCCTTGCCCGGACGCTCTAAGCAAATCGTCAAAATGTTCCCACCTTGACAGTATTAGGAGCGTGTCGATCACTGTCAGCCCTTGAAAAAAGGTCTAGTGCCACATGAATCGTCGCATGAATAAATCCTGCAGTTTCGAGATCATTTACTTGAACTGTGAAGAGTAATGACCTCATTCGACCGAAACCAATTGACTGCAATACATGCTGCTACAAACACGAGTATCTACCATCATGAAATTGTTAAGACTGGTTAAGGATTATTTGTGCGACTGATGGCGCCGATGTGCAGCAGAATTTGAATTTTGTGATTTCACTTGAAAGAAAGCCAAAAGTGGACACAAATCACAACCCAGAGTCGACAGAGCTGCTTTAAGCTCCCAATTACCTAATATCCCATTAGTTAATGCACAAGAAGAGAGAATCTTACACCCTCTCAACCGGAGCCGTGCAGACCCAAAAAATTCAAACCCGGAATCCGTCTCCACAAGTTTATAGTTATGTACGATCTCTTAAAGATTCCAGCACATACGATATTGGAGCCTTATTCAGTATGGAAATACTTCAGTTAATATACATTATTCACGTAACTGTTCACATATCAGTCCAGCATTAATTAGATTAAGGACTTTTCCACCAAGAAGAACTCGACTACAGCAACGAAGGACCGGCGGTCGTCGCTCGTCTGCGTGCGTCGGTCGTGGGCCAATCGACAGAAGGCAAATTCGGCGACGAGGAAAAAGAAAATTGTGTCCCTGTTTGAAGTTTGATGTTGACGCAGTTCAATCTGTCCCATGTAGGAAGCCTTAATCTTTCGATTTCAACTTTGTGTGCTGAAATTTTAGAATATGTTCCCAACAATGTGTTTGACTCCACTTGGTGTGGATATGAATTCGTGACCCGGCAAGGGGAAAAAGAAGCCATTACTTTAATTCTTGGTGGTTGATGCAACAGTGCTTCTGTTGTTGGGTTGCACGATTCCACTTCTCTCTCTGTTCTTCCAAACAGTTCGATTTTTTAGTGCACGAGAGGAGACAATCTTGGGTGTGACAGTGACCCACGATCAGATCAGAAAGAATTTATACAGTAAAATATAAATTTAAATTCTTTTAAAAGCTAAAAATTCTAAAAAATATAAATAAAATCCTAACAAATGCTAAGTAACCTTTAAAAAATTAAAAAAATATATAAAAATAGTTAAATGTCCTAAAAACTCACCTTAGAATTTTTCATGTATATATTTCTTTTAGACTTTTTAGGAAATTTTTTGGGTTAATAACGATCAGAGGAGAAGATGGACTTTTAATTTAGAGAAACGGTCCATCGTTTCTTACTTTTTAGTCTTGAAAGAAGGATTTCAATTCATATTTCGCAATATAAAATTTTCTTTCATGAAACTGCTGATGTGGCTAACTCGTATTGGTTTATGACAACGACACCACCCACAATGCCTATGAGTCGAAATCTTTTACCAGTGCACTAACATCACATCCTCATGTAACCTGATCTCTTTTAGGTTTCGTGTCTCCTGATCCAGACATGTAAGCCCTGCATGTATGACCATGCATGAAACAGACTATTGTAATGAAATGAAAGGGGAAAAAAAGACCAACAATACGGTATCAATTTATAAAGTTTAAAATCGAATAGTTGATGTTTATACGTTTCGGAATCATTAAGAGATCATATATATTAAAGTGGAAGCCCACTGCTCTAATCCATCGCAGAAATCCTGAAGTCGGATTCTGAGCATGTCTCTTACGAATCTACACCGTACCACTTGAGAGGACATTGGAGTTTTCTATTCTCACACTCTGATTAATAGGATGTCACGGTGAGATTGACTTATAGCTTTTGGCCCATGAACTATAACCCCTTAAATAATATATTAACACTTGAAATTATATTAATTTTTAATTGTGTCGGCGCACAAAACTAGAAATTATCTTTTGACATCTATTCGGCAGAAAAAAAGAACTAATCAGTGGATATTACATATACTCGATCATTGCATTTATTCGTATTTCGACTTCTCGATACTAGTAACGATACTGGGGCGATTTCGTATCTCTGGTAATTATATACGTCCTTGATGTAATTGGATGTTTGTCAGTTCCATGAGTTTGAATAGTCATGTAATTCGAGTACGTAGCCTGTCTCTCTCTTCCCCTCTTTTTTATTCAAAGAAAAATGTGCTATCAGCCAGTGTGTTGAAAATCTGTCATAAAAGAAAGGAAAAATAAATAAATAAATAAAACGTGCTGAAAATACCTACCAATGATAATGCGGGGCCCCTCCAGTGGCTTCCGAGAAAAGAGACAAAAAAAAAAAAGCAAGATCCGAGATCAACGTGCAAAACACAGTAAGCCAAATGTTTTACAAAATGTTTTTACCGATGAGAAAGTTGATAGCATATTTAACAGTCATTGAAATTTATATTTACCTAAATCTTAATGAAAAATCATGAAAATGTAATACTCCGTCTGGTAACCACGAATGGATCTTTCCATTCAAGGTCACTTTCAACCCATTCTGTGGGTCCGATTATCAGATATAATTAGAATATGGATTGCGAGTTATTCTTCGGGGACGGGCCGACACATAAAATTATTCGTTACTGAAAGATGATGAATATGTATTTATGGTCGAGTTGTGATCCACTCCAAGTAAATTAAATGCTTATGATCCCGGAAGGGCTACCGTTGCCCGAATGGCTGAGGAGAGATGGTCGCATCTCCTTCATTATCAGGCTTTCTTCGATTGGTCTTGTCAGCAAGAAGTCGAATATGAGACCTCCATGCAGTCAAATCCAGTATAAATCCTGCTAGGGGTTCGGAGCGAAGAAATGGCAGCGAGATTGACCGGCCCAGAAAGCTAAACGATGATGCATTGAAACGGAGAAAAGGAGGAGGCTGGAAAAACAGTAAATGCTGGCGCGACATGCTCTATGGACGGGAATGAAACTCTCCTTTAGATCCAAAGTACAGTTAGATCCATGCCTTGAGAGAAGGGCGAATGCGGCTGTGCATGGCAGCTTGAACCATGCCGCTAGAGGGTAAGCCTGTTGCCAGCTTGAGAGGATTGCCACGCGCTAATGACCCAGTATGATACTAGTCATGACTCAAAAAATCAATGGCCCTAATGTGCGAAGCCGTGCAATACAGGAAAATTGTTGAACACCGACGGAACACAATCCGTCATTAATTCCTGCGGATAATCAGTCACGAATTATACAAGGAGTTTCTTGACAGATATTCCATCGGATGCCCTTTGTAAAAATACTGATGGGCTTACCGATGAATATTTCATCAGTATGCCGTGGCAGGAAGCACGGAGAATGTTACCGACGGACTATCCATTGGTATGTCATGGTGGGAAGCATGAGGGAGTGTTACCGATGGATATTCCTTCGGTATTTGAATTTCGTTAGTGGAGCTTTTCCTGCTCTTTGTTGACAAATATTCGGTCGGTAATCCTTTGGAAATGTGTCCATATATATCATGAGCTCGACCTTCCCTTTCCCATTTCCCCCGACAATTTCTCTCTTGTTTGAGCCCCAAATGAGCCATCTTGAGACTTGCACGTCCGCGCCATGACCCGCCATGCCCAAGCCCCGACGCTTGAGCCTCGAGCCCCAACCCCCGACCTAGATGCCTGAGCCCAACCACCAACCTCCAAGCAAGCGCAGCAACAACCATCGAGCCCTTATCTCCAGTAGTGACCCACACCGAGCCACCACCAGCCCCACTAAGCCCCACCACTGATCCACACAGCGAGCGCGCCATGAGCTACTAGAGCCTCAGCACTGAGCACCACCGGGCCCCGGCTCCTACCTCCACCGGGCCCCAGCAAGCTCCACCAACTACTCCACAAGCCATGACCAGCCCTACCGAGCCCCACCCCTAACCCACCGAGTGACTGACCGCCACCCCAAGCTCCGACCAAACCCATCAGACGCCGACCTGATTATTAATTTAATTGATTGATAAATTTAACATATAAATAATTATGAAATATATCAATATTTGTAAAAATTTAGCATCGACGGATATTTGTCAGAGAACACTTTGGGGATTACCAACAAAAAAGCTGACAGCAATTTGTTGGATGTTAGGCCGCCGTTGAGCCGTTGGTAATCCGCCCACGGAAATATCATTGATAGTTTGTTATTTCCTACAGATTACCGATGGAATATCTGTCGGAATTAAATTCCCAACAAGGAAAAATGCGACGGCATGTACCCATCAGGAAATCCGTGGGGAAAGTGATTTCCTGACGTATTTCTGACAGATCTATCCATTGGAAAATGACAATTTTCTTGTAGTGATGAGTGCCGACAATGTCTCCACATGAGCTTCTGTGTTAAGAGGGACGCATGATTCTCAGGGGCAAATCTAGCTAGCTGGCAAGGAACTATCAAGGGACAGCTCTTGGATGGCAAGTGGCTATGCGATGGTTGTGGCCTTACCATGGCTGAGAGTGGAAATTGTAGCCTGGTATAAGTTATTGATGGAGGGGCCATGTTATTAGTTGGATGTTGAGAGTTATAATCCTACATCAGAATCTTAATAAGAAAATCTTAGAATATAAGAAAGTTTGATATCATCACCTCTCAACTTAATTTTGAGATTATTTGAATCCGGCGGCTTATAATTATGGTGAAAACTTTACAACTTTTATATTGAATTTTATCGTTATTGATGAGTTTAGCTATTGAGATGTGACCCGAATTTCATATCAGGATTTTTTATCATTTTGTCCGTGTGCACCATTTGGTATGCTACAAGGAATGATGGACATGGAGTCACGACCCCCACAGGACATGAATAGGTTAAGTGCATGAATAACGACAATTATAAATCGAGAAAAGTGGGCCCATATAAATGGAAAATGCAGGTCTAGTGAATTATCTTTAGTGAAAAGAAATTGACTCTAATGGTTGCTAGAGATAAGGATAAATAAGAGGCTGATCATCAATAGAACCACATCATAAGGGCATCGTCTATGGAAAACGACAAAGCAAATGGAACATGAACAACAAGAGAGACACAGAGCGACAGAATGTTCCCAGTTCTGAATAGGACTTCTAGAGAGAACCCTTAGATTCTAGGCTGAAGGAGGCAAGTGAAAGCCCTAGGGGTGTTGAGAGTCTCTGCTCCGTAGCCTTCAAGAAAGGATAAGGAGTATGACGAAACAAATAGTTGCAAAAAAAGAAAGAAGAAGAAGAAGGAATGAATCTACTGATGGAATGGGCTTTGAAGGATATTCAAAGTGAAAAGGCGAGGAGAAGAAGAAGTGACATCTTGTTTTAGGGCGGAACCTCAAAATTAAAAGACCCCAACCACAACGTTCAACACCAGAGGACTCAAAACAAAAAGATGTATCAAATGCTCGTTGAGCCTGGGCTTCTACATCCTTTTTTATTAAAGATTTCCCATGAATGGTCACTGAGAAAAAAGAGCCAACCAGGACGGAGCAGTTGTGGCAGGAGAGGTGAAGGGCCAGGGAGGCGAGGGCAATGGCAGCGGGGGGCTTATGGCTGTGATGGGCGGCAGATGAGGAAGAAGATGGGAGAAGGAAGAAGGAGATGATGAAATTACATATTTGTCCCAGTTGATTTCAAATTGATGAAGAGTTTTGAAGAATAAAATTAACTTTTCTCCAATCCCGGTCCAACCTTTTTCAGTGTGCCATTTGCCCCATCTTTAAATTTAATGTGTCCCGTCAACCAATTCTATTAGTTTTGATGGGAATTATAATACATTATTAAATTAAACGAACGTCTCATAATTTGTACATTTTTACATCACATGGAAAATCTTATACTGAAACGAAAAGTTTCAATAGTGAAGACAGTTCAGTCTGATTTAAATTAAAATAAATATCTTATTTTACAAAAAGAAAAATAAAACCAGTTTAAATCAATTTGAACCGATTAATCTAATTGTTCACTCTTAAAAATTAATTGAATCGCTAATCATTATAAAATTGAGCTAAAATAGAACCGGTCGCAGAACTGGTTCGATTTTCTCTGAACCGGGTTTTTTGCACCCCTATCGTGTCACCCACGACAATCACGTGTCGACATAATAGTCCAAGAGAACCATGCTGACTCAACCACAACACAACACAACAACACAGAGTGGAGCCCAGATGAGCCGAGCCGATGGGACGCGCACGCAGCACGTGCGTTTCCTTACGAGGCCAGGCGTAGCCACCACCACCACAAAAATCCGGTTCACTTCCTGAACGCCACGTGTCCGTCCATCATTTGGCAAGTACCTTTTGTCCTCTCTCTCCTCTCCTTCTTTGCCTTCTCTTTTAGCTTTCCTTTTCGGTACTACCAAAATACAAACAGCCGATTTCAATTTGGCCCTCAAATTCCCTTCAATCTCAGTTCGGCCACTGTACTTTTACTAATTGAGACACCCTGCAAGAATTTGAGAATTGTTCTCAATAGAGATTTCGTAACCGAGTCTTATAAATATATAAAATTCATAATCAGGAGAACTTTGTCTCTTAGTAGACGACCTGATTGAAACCTAAAATAGTTAAGATTAATTATGTTTCTAGATATTTGGTACTGTGCATCATAAAAAGAATTATGAAGGACATTTTTATATCTATATAACTGCATAAAATTGAAAAATTTAGGTCTAGAAGGAGATAAAATGGAAGAGTTCTAAATTCCCTTGAAAATTCAAGCTTGTAGGGATGGATTTAAAAGACCCAGTCCAAAGGGGGCAAACTTAAAGAAGGAATAAACAACAAATTTAATGGGTGAAACAAAATTATCTGATAAAATATAGTTGAAATTAGTAATTTTTATACAAGATATTATAATCTTTCCTAAAAATATGAGGCAATCACCCTTGCGCACCCTTTAAATCGATCCCACTTAGAAGTATGAATTCAATTAGTTTTTCCAATATCAATTTCGATTTCAATTCCTGTAGAATACTTGCATTTGTGAAGCACTTCTTCATTGTAAGCCTTATCCAAATATCAAATAACACTAGAGCTCAAAATTTTCATATTACATAACTTGAGTAAAAATGAAGGAAAATCGAAGAAACTGTTTAGAAATAAACTCAGACTCATTTAAAAAGAAGCAGGTAATTGTTTCACTTGATTAATCTCTCAGGTTTACTCTACATTATTCGCTTGTGAATGTATGTACGAGATTGTGAGAATTAATTAGTCAGATAAAATTCAGATATAACACGAGGAAGACGAGAGAAATAGCTATTTCACAGACTGGCTGTTTCAGATGAAAGCGTGACATTACGTGGCGGGCAACTCAGGCCGCCCTGACAAGGATTCCACCACCAGGAGGGGCAAATGGGACAAGAACAGATGTTTAGGAGGTAAATTAATGAAAAAAAATCCTACATGGAATCAAATTGAAATTAATTCAAATAAGAGATGACGCGGATTAACATACTTTTTTTTTAGTGACATGAGAAAATTACCCAAATTTTTTTAATATCACGAGCATTTAATTTTATCTGACTAATTTTCACGTTCTGTATTAACGACTACAAGCATGTAAATTGGGTAAGCTCATTTGTGTGCACTGATCCCGAGAGATTTGAATACTAATACTTCTTATCACAACGGCGAAATATTCAAAACAACTTGGCCTCTGGACATAGAGTGAATACTTCGTACGATATGTAACGAGTTTATTATATAAATTTATCTCAGATCTTTACGCTTGTTAAGTTTTCCTAAATTTTAGAAATTAATTTTATGTATTTTACGATCTGATTTATACAACGAATTTATCACGTATCACGAATTAATATTTGCTAAGATGGCAGATGTCGCACACGGGAAAGAGAGAGAGAGAGAGAGAGAGAGATCAGCTCAGCTCGCTGAAGCAGAGATATAGATAGCATTTCCTGGGGAATATCTTCGTCGGAACGACACCATATCCCATTGGATGCAGGGAAAGTTGCAGAGCATAGGACTGCAGAAGTAGGTCTTAGGGTTTTCAATTTTCAATAATTTCCCTCGCAGTGCAGAAATTTTGAGCTCGAAGTGGATGGTGATGTCAATCTCTCGTTTTCTTTAGCTTTTTTTTCTTCCTTCTTTCTTTTTTCGGGTTTGATTTTATAATTCCTCTGAGAGCTTCCTCGGGAAAATATGAACTTGGAGCTTCCGTCTAGGTGTATTGCGTTCGCAGCTACTAGGGTTTCTTTTGATGAATGCGAGGAAGACGAGGCTTCGCGGTCAAGCAAAACCCTCCTACGTTCAAAACCCCAGTTAGTTTGACCGGGGAACAAAAAAAGAAAGGAAGGCTTTTTATTTATTTATTTATTTATCGGGAAATCGAAGGAAAGGTGACCCAGATGCTAAAGCTCTGTTCCTCGTGCTCTGAATGGTAAATTTGGGTGCAGGGGCACTCCAAAGAGTACGAATTGGAGTGCTGTTCCATCGGAGGTGAGTGCTTGCTTAATGTGGAGATTGGAATAGGTCTTAATCGGCTGAGTTCAGGAGAGGTTGGATTTTTAAATGAGGAACCCGGGTATCCTCTGATTTGGTGAGGGGTTCTGGTTGCAACATGAGTTGCAGCCACAGTACTAGCAGAGAAGGAAGAGGGGCCGAGTTTGAGCAGTCGGTTCTGAGGTCTGTGGACTCCGAGCCGAAGCCAGTGTCTGAGAACGGGTCAATTTCCTCTCCCCGTTTGTCAATCGATGATAATCTGCTGGTTGACCCAAAGCTTCTGTTTATTGGGTCGAAGATCGGTGAGGGGGCTCATGGTAGAGTTTATGAAGGGAGGTGAGTGGAATCTCTTTGTTCATGTAAAATAAAATTGCCTGATGTTTTAATTATTAAGTTTGTCGATAAGATCTGTTTAGATTAATTGAGCAAAGGGAAAAACTGTTCCTTCAGATTATTCTGTTTTGTATTAAAAATTAGTACTTCAGTTGTTTGCCATCTTCCGCAATGTACCGAGCTTCTATTGGTTAAATATGCCTGGTACATGATGACCAGGATTTGATTGTTTAAGTTTTTTGAAGTAATTGATGATCTTCTGCTGTTTGCTGCCTTCAGTTTGCTCTGGCACTCGTGTGACAAATGAGCATCTCACCTACTGCAGTATAATGTAAATTTCAACTTGTGATAGCAAGCATGTTGTTATGTCCAACGAACAATCTTGTGTGAGCTCTGCCAATGCATTGAAGTGTAGAGAAGAACATTCTTTCATGTAATGTCTGATTGATGGTTTAGTAAATTGTAGACCGGTTAAAATGTTCACAGGTTCTTTGTAATCGTGCTTCTGCTTTAACAGCTGTTGGGAGAAGCTATCTCAACTGTTTTATTTCACGGATGAAGTGCTAGTTGAATAGGTGTAGGTTAATGGCTTTCCAGGTATGGAGATCAAATTGTCGCAATAAAGGTTCTTAATCCTGGGAGCACACCAGAAGAAAAGGCTGCACTTGAAAGCCGGTTTGCTCGGGAAGTCAATATGATGTCACGAGTAAAACATGAGAATCTTGTCAAGGTGAGTGTTTCTAACAAATAGTCTCACGAAGTGAATGTTCTTGAAAAACAAATGGATGAGGCCTTACAACTGTGATTAAATATGCATTTAAACAATCCCACAAATTAGTCAACTACCTCAGATTTGCTTTTACAATCATAATATTTCTGATAGACCTCTGTGCATCTCGTGCTTGATTTTGTAGTTCATTGGGGCTTGCAAAGATCCTTTGATGGTAATTGTGACGGAATTGCTACCGGGGATGTCTCTCCGCAAATATCTGGTTGGAATACGTCCTAAACAGTTGGATCTTCATATAGTGATAAAATTCGCTCTTGACATAGCTCGTGCCATGGAGTGTCTGCATGCCCATGGGATCATACATAGAGATCTTAACCAGGTAAGCTGTTTGTTTGTTTGTTTGTTCTTTGGTTCCATGCTAATAAGGATTACCCTTTGGCATATTAAAATTCTCTCTAGATGTTGTCCACCCACACAATTAAATCTTCCTATTCGAGCTTATCCAGTAACATT